>CM076570.1:985479206-985828334 GCA_034641835.2 Pinus albicaulis
AGGTAGATTGGAAGTGCTTGGGGTAGAACTAGAAATACCAGCTGATGCAGTTAAAGAAGTGGCTGATGAGATTGGAATATTAGATGATGTACTATAAAATGTAGTGGATGAACTAAAGGATGAAGTTGGGGTGCTAGAAAATGAAACTGGAATATATGAATAACTACTTGGAAATGAGAATGATGTGTTTGAAATTGTAGAAGGTAAACTAGTGGATGAATTTGAGGTGGGGGAAGATGGAAATAGTATTCTAGGTTAGAAGGGTTGTCTAGGGATAAATGGATCTGTAGATTGGAGTGTGGTGGAAATTATAGATGATGTAGTGGTAAAAAGAGATGAACGTACATATTTTATTAGGTTGGTATATAAATGAGAAATAGAAGGTTTAGATGTATATTCTAATAGTTCAGCTAATTCAATAGCTTCATTTATTTTCTTAAGAATAGTAGCATTTATTTCTTCAAGTTTATCATGAGCTTCAAATATATTTGATTCAGAATCTACTAAAACATTTTCCTATTTTGTTTCAAGAAATGAAATAAAAACAGGATCTATAACAACACTATTTAAATCACTTTCTGATATTTCTAAATAAATAATGTTCAAAATTCAGGTCAAATTCTATGTCTTGTATACTCACTAACTCTTTTGTTAATGGATTTGCTCTAACTAAGTAAACTTTAGCACCTAAATCTTCTACTTGTTTATTATTTTTTCCAATTTTGTCCGGATTGTCTACTATAACAGCAGATTTAGGATCCGGGTTTGACCTGGTATAGTAGATTTTTCTAGAAGCCAAAATTACATTTTTTTATACTCACAACTTTTAAAACAGTCTTAAAGGAAAAAGGATGATAAAAATGATTTCTTTTAAGATCTATTTTAAGATTGAAGATTGGTTAGTTCCCTAGTATGGTTGCTAGTATGTTATCACTCTAATAATTCTAAAGTTGTGAGATTTTAATTTAAAGTCCAATAACATTAGAGGTAACCACATGCCTACTTTTAAGCTTTAGGATCTAACCTTCCTAAGGTTCAGGGAGGGCTCTCTCTATAAGATTTAACTTTGTTTTAATTATATGATATTAGGCTATTTATGATGTGAAAATTGGTTTGGTTTGGTGAGAAAAAGTCACTTAATGAGATGGATAGTGATAGATCTGTTTTTCCATTGGGCTAAGGAGTCAAATGTCAAGCAGACAGGACTAGGATCAAGGTCAAAAAGTCAAATATTTTCAAGGCAAGATAGACAAGTCATTGAAGATCTTGGAAGGTTGATTGGTGAAGTGGTTTGATCAAGATAAAGAGCAATCAAGGATTATTTGATATGGATAAGGAAGGAGAATATAGGGGTCATTCGAAAGAGGGAGAAATTAAGGGTTCCCTACTCTGAAAATCAGAAGAAAACATAGAAATGATAAATATTTAAAGACATAGTGCTTTTAACAAATCCTGTAATAATATTCCTAGTTCATCATTCAAATTTAGAACACATTTATGAAAGTATGTAAAACATAAGAAGATAAACAATGGCAGTAGAAAGTACTTCACTTCAATGGCTCATCACATGAATCCTGAAATATGATGCTTTATGATTTGATCTAGTTTGCTACTTGAACTTGCTAAAAAAAGCCTTCAGGTACAGAAATATTTACTATAGAAATATTCAACAATTTATTCCATAATAATACTTCAAAAGATGAAGTATATATACAAAAATGTTTACAAAATATCCTAGAATACTCATAGTAATTTTCTAAGGAAAATAAAATATATTTTACAACAAAATAGTGACAGCTGCTTAACAACTTAGCAAGCTATCCTATTTATCCAAAATAAAATAGAAGTGATGTTTTGGATTGGGTGCAGCTGGCTGCCTTGTTGTCTCCAACGCTGGAAAAAGATATTTCAAATATGTTTTGAAATATTATCTTCTTATCTGATACTCTTTCATTTGATACTCTTTACCTCTAATACACTTAAATCATTGTTTCAACTACCTTACTGGTGTAAATTTCTATTTTAACTGTGTAAAATTAGTAAATAGTTTTTATCCTTTTTCTCTGCAATTTGACTTTTACAGTAAGTTAGTGAGTGATTCCCAAAATTCTTCATCAGGAATTTTTATCTTTTTCATCTTTCTAAAGTTTTCATCTGCCTCAGTGTACCGAGCAAATGTTGGTTTGATCATAAATAGGTGTTTTATATCATGTTGTAGATAAAACAAGTCTTCAAAAATTTTATGTAAAACCTTTCCTGTAGGAATTCCTTGTCCTTTTGTTTTATCTACCTGCTCTTTTGCATGATCTCTTATCTTCTTGTTGTAGTCTTCTTGTGGAATAAGTTTATCATTAATAACAAGGATGTTTTGCAAACCTCTTTGCCTCAGGATCTCAAATTTAACCATAAATTTAGTTATGGCTATGTTCATGTTTTCACATTTTTCTTCTAGCTGCTTCATCAAATTTCTCTTTGAAATTACTTTCCTTATTTCAAGGATTTTCTATGTTCTGTCAATAATTTCTATCGCCTCCAATCTCTTTCTTGTTCTTACTATTGAGAAATTTGATTAGTTCTAGGGCCTCATCAGGTTTGGTGCCTAATTCCTCCTTTGTTTTCTGAATCTCTTCTTGAGCTGCCTTTAGTAAATCCTTTTGCTCATAAATTACCTGTATTGATGGCCAAAAATCATTGATGGATTCAATGATTTTGGTCCATAATTGATTCTTCACATAGGACATTGGCTCTTTTTAGGTTAAATCCTTTTGTAGATTCTTCAACTCAACATTTAACCTGTTGGCCCTTTGTTCCTAAGTTTTAGCATTAATTTGGGCTAGCTTCTTAGAGTCTTCTATATTTTCAATCACTTTCTTCAATCTATTGATTTCATTGGTTTGAAGTGTCATTTCCTCCATGGATTTAATAAGTTTACTAGCTTCATCAGACCATTGAGCTGTTGTGGTAGAGGATTCTGTAGCTAAAGTAGTGGATTAGGTCACTCGTACTGCAGTGGCCAGTGGTACTTTTGGTGCCAAATATTCTACCAGAGTTGAAGGCACAGCTGTAGTTTCCATAAAAATTACTGTAGGGATTTCCTGTGCTTTTTCAATTTCTCTTTCATGGACAAGATTGTCCATTTGGATCTCCATTTCTTTTATTTGTGTTGTGAATTGTAAAATCAAGTTCATTACATCATCTTTTTGGCTTTCCTCTTACACAATTTCCTTGGCTTGTGGATGTTCTGTTGGTGGAAGCTTGAGCTATTTTCTAAGTGCTGCAATATCAACATTATTTTTCTTCACTAATTCTTCTGCAACTTTCAAATTGGCAGGATCATATCCTACTTGAATAAAAAATTCTTCTAAAGACTTAATCTTAACATATTTAGCATATGAGGAAGCCTTTTCAACCTTAATTTTATCTCTCATATTTATTATTGTGTTATGCATATTTTGGGCACTCATTTCCTTTGTAGTTATGGTAGAATAAAGCATCTCAGAATTTTGTCTATGGAACTCAATTTGATCTAAGGCATGGATACTTTCAGTAGGCACTTCAAGATCAACTTTTTTGTAATCTGTCACTATTTTGGGAGTCTTGACTGTTGGTTGAAGCACTGACATAATCAAATTCTTGCTTGAATAATCAAAAGGAGACATAAGTCTATTCTGGATCCCTGGTGTTTTTTTTAAATACTGAGAATAAATATCATTCTTAATTTCTTCATTCTTGGCCTTTATCGGCTTATATTTTTCCCTGATGTCAATATCTTTATCCTCTACTGGCTGTGAGGAGGATGCCTCCATACTTTGCTGCTTCTCAATTACCTATGTGTTTGAAGTAGCAGGATGATTTTCATTAATAATCTCTGTGACTGGCTTATTTTTTTTCTCTAGAACATCTATATCTCCCACTTCTATGGTCTCTTTTTCTTTATCAACTAGATTGAGCTTAGGATTTTATTATATATGAGTTTAAACCTAGTCTCTATTGTTATTTTCACAGTGTAGTTACCTTCTTCCCTGATTCTATTAGTAGCTTTATCTCCTTAATTTACAGTTTGCAAGGTGTAACTAGTATCACCCTGTTTAACTGCTTCTATCAAAGTATTTTCTACCCACTCTATTTGATTAACAAATTTTTTAATCGCAGGCCTTTTATCATGGATATAAGGTGTCAATTTTCATTTCACCCTTATTTTGTTGAGTATTCCCTGAGGATCATAATTCCATAAAAATATTTCTTCAAATTTGCATTCCAACAACTGTTTTGCTGCTTCTATTCCTGCATCTCTATCATTGCAAATAAAAGGTGCCACCTGGTTCTTTAGCTTAAACTGGGTCTTCTTTCTGGTAGCTAAGAAGTTGATAGAATTTGAATTGAGGATTTTCCTGATGTACTCCAAGGAAAAAACTCTAATTGGCACATACTTAGGTAGTTTATAGGGTAAAATATTTGACCCAAAAACTCTGATCTCTGTATGGTTCTAATATAATTACCAATCTCAAGTTCTACTTTGCTCTGATAGATGTAGAAATTTCTTAATTTCATCAATGATTCTTTGTTATAGATGTAGAAATTTCTTAATCTCATCAATGATTCTTTTTTGTACTCTGTTTGTCAACATATTAAGCAATGGGTGAACAAAAGAATCTGTAAAATCTGCATAACTGAATTATGTGGACTCTTTTCTGATCAAAGAAGTCCAAAATATGACTGAGAGTGAATTCCCTTCTACATCAAGCTTCTGAAGTGTTATTGGGAACTTGTCTATTTGTAAGTATAAGAACATATGGAAAATAAAGGAAGTATACCTAAATACTCCTTCAGTTGGCAATTTGACAAGATGATCATGGATATTATTAGTTATGTATTCAACATAATTGTAAATGATAGAAGGAGGTTGTCTTGGTATAAAGGTAGATAGAAAACCTCGAATTGAATCATATGTATGCTCATCTGTAAAATAACCTAGGATAAATGACAACATGGAAATGACATTCCTTGACCCTTCAGGAAATTTGGAAGTAGAATAAGGAGGGTTGGAATTTCAACATGTAAAGGCATGAAAATTTGAAAAATTTGAAACCTTTTAGGAAAGTCAAGACCAATGTAAAGCTTTTTGAGTGCTTCTATAGATAAGGGAACTGCATTGGGATTTGGTTTGAGTTTTAGAATTTGGTTTATAGACTCAACAGTAATTGTGAACAATACTTCTTTATTAGCATCAACAAAGGCTCTTTGTTCAAGTGAATAAGAGGTCTGACATAGCCGAATGACTTCGAGACACTGATGAGTGAGTGGAACTACATACTTTGGTAGGTTTGACTCCAAAAGGTGAACTTTATCAACTTGATCTAATGATTTTTCAAGACTCGAGTAGTGGAGGTCTAAAAGATTAAATTCTATCACTAGATCAGCTATTTTGTAATCTACGTCAGCCAAGGGGGTATTTTCAACATCTACAACAGGAGGTTTTAGAGGTTTTACAACAATTATGGTTCTGGAAGTCATTTCTGGGTTTGATTTTGACATTTTAGACCTTCTGGATGCTTAAAACTCTGTATTTATTCTTTTTATACTCTTCTGTAAGTTTAAACTATTTACAGAAGGGTTTTTGGTTTTAACAGAGATCTATGGAATAAAAAAGGTATAAAATGGATTTATTTTGGTTTTAAACCTTCAAATTTGGCTTTAAAATTGATCTTCAAACTCTTTACAGGTTCAGCAAATGATAAAACAAGGGTTTCTATGCTTTTTTGGATAAATTGGATTGAAAATGGTTCAAATTCGACACAAAAAGTTTGGGATCATTTTCAAAGGGTTTATGGATAGATTATGAGTCTTTTCAAGGTCTACAAAGGCTAAAATACTTCAATTTTGATTTTTAAAACGAATTTCAGTATTGAAACTGGGGTTTATCAGATTTTTACAGCTAATTTTTTCTTTGTAGGAAACTAGAGGTATTTATGTGGGTAAATGGGCTTCACAAGATTTAATTTCTCATAAAACTCTTTTTCAAATGACAAACATGTTGTTTTTCTTTGAAGAATACCTATTTGTGCAAGTATTTGAACTTTAAATGGGTTTTGAGGCATCAGAGATGTTTCAAATGGCTATGGAAGTCTTTGGAAATGAACTGGACGCTTCCAGTGATCTTGACAACAACTTTAATGGCTTTGTATGGTTCTTTGGCATGAAAACAGGGCTATGGAGCTTTTTTCATCAGTCGGAAATGGATAAATGCACAGATAATGCAGAAAAGGGTTTAACTGTGTACATAGGAAGCTTTATAGTGTTTTTAAGTTAAACAAGATCAAACATTGAATGGAAGTCATATCATAGCAGAGGGTGGTTTTGGCGCATGAAGGAGAAAACTAAAAGTGGTTTATCGGATGGGCTTTCGGCAATAAGTGGTTTCCTTGAATCGAATGCGATCCAATAGTAAGGTGCTGCGTGGAGGAGAGATAAAGGCACAAAACTACCCATTTCACAAATTTTGAAATGATTACCAATTGCGCTAGTTAAAATGTGATATCACATCTGGTTCATTGGATCTGGGGACATGTATGTGAACGATTGAGATTAACTTATGAAGTTGCTTGGCATGATGGGGGCATGGGGCCTAGATATGTTATGTGGCGGGGTTAGTTTTAACGTTAAAAACGTATGTTTTTAAAGTAAAACCAATGTTTTATTATGATAGGCGGGTTTTGATATTTACATAGAAAATGAAACATTTACATATGTTTTAAAACCATTGGGGCAGGTTTTATTATTGGGGTATGGGCGGGATAATATAACACATGGGGTAATATAATCATAGGTTAAAAGTTAATAAGTGGGTTTTTGGGATATTTTTAAAATAAAGGGATTAATTATATATACGGGAAGGGGTAGTTTAAAAGGATTTAACATTTTATGTTAATAATTAATATGAAATGAATGAGAATGAATGAAAATACATAAAATAAACTAAGCAAAGTGTAAAATAGGAATTTGAGCATAATAATGATCCCATTTTAATATTTACACATAATACTTAGGATAAATTGTATTTTGTGGGTTTTTGAGTGTTTTTTGGATGAAATGAAATTAATTAAGAGGGGATTTTACTTTTTTCTAAGCAAAAAAGGTGTTTTACTTAGGAAAAGGGGTTATATTTTTGGAAAGGTTTGATATGTTGAGGAAATGGGTTTTCATGAAGGGAATCTAGTACTTTAACCAATCAGTTATTAAGCCTTGGTTCTGGTCCCAACAGAAGTCAAAGAAATGCTCTGAGCCTCTTTAACTGAAGGTTTTGAATACTGGATCATTGTGGGGGAGGGGGAAATTAGTAATTTTGCTAGATGATGCTTTATTACATGCCTTTCACAACCGATTTCTACCTACCCATCATTATTCTATCATTTTTACTTCATTTTCATGGGTGCATCTAAGCTTGCAACCCTATATCCATTTTTCTTTTAAAGCATAACCTATCTAATTCTAGCCTTATTTCATCCAAGGGCTTAGATTAAACTCTTGAGCTCCTCATTTATTCTCTAAATATCTACTAATTTTTCAAGTTTAAACAGTTTGACATATATTTATTCTCTATCTAAAACATTAAATTAAAAGCATGAAAAGTTAAGATTAAACTATTTAACTGATCATGGATTATGGAATTTTGGACAATCTGCACATAATCATTATTTTGGCAATAAAATTAAATAGTAGTGGCAGTTTGACTTGCTCACTTTCATGTCTTATTTTTATCTCTTTTTTCTTTTGGGGTCTATGTTAATTCTTTTTTATCTTTTCTTTTCAAGTCCTTTGATCTTTCTTTTAGGACTTTTACCCTCTTTTCATTTTTTATTATTTACAAATATGGGAAAACAACTTGCAGAAAGAAATATATGTACATATTTACAAGACTATCAAAGTCAATTCAAAAATTATGAACCCTATTATTATAGGACCCTAACAAGAGATACTCTCTATTGAGCTTCAACAAGATGATGAGCGTAGTGAAAAGAGTCGCCTTCACTAAGTGGGACTACAGGCCATTTTTGGCACAAGTCTATTTTTAGACTATGTCTATTTTTAGACATGATGATCATATTTCAAAAGTTGCAGGATGCTATTTTTGGATGGTTGATCAAGTTTGAAAAATAGATGAAATTATATTTTTAGAATATTTGGCGAAGTTTATTTATAGATCGCTAATCTAAAAATAGATGCATGTCGATTATTATTAGCTCTTAATAATAATCAGACACTAAACAAAAACTTATTCTCTTGGAGCACTTTGTTTCAGTGCACAGATGTGGCACATCAGTGGAATGAGGGAATTACGCAATTCCAAAGGGTTTACTGGAGCTAATGCATGGAGGAATTCGTTAGAACTCAAGTGGAAGAGTTATGACACAATTGGAAGAAGTGGTTATGGAGTTGTATTCAGTTTTACTTAGTTAGACTCAGTTGAGCTAGTTGTATCTAGTCTAACTGAATGATACACTAGTGAGAGTGGAGTGAATTAATTAGTTAATTAATTCAAAAATAATAACTCATTAATCAACTAAACAATACAACATTTAACTACAGTGCATGGCAGTTTCAGTGGAGACCCAGTGGAGAGGTAGGTGAAAGGGCAAGATAGAATATCTGTTGTGACTATAGTGATGCATTGATTGCATCACACACACTGGAGTTGCCAATGAGGATTGCGCAGTCAAGGCAAGGGTAATTTGAATTCATTCAGAGTTATTCTTCAACAAGGATTGCACAGTGGAGGCAGGCTAGCAGGAGGCAAATATTGGTGCATGGATTTTCAATATTGGTCCTGATTAGTGTATGACGATTGTACTGTATTGAGAGCTTAATAAGATTTGTATGAGGATTTTCTATATGATTCCACATACATAATATATAGTTGGGGTTTTCAAATTTCCTTCAAGCTTTCCCCGGTCAAAAAAAACTCGTGTTATGAGCGATTGATTATTTTTATTTATGCTTTACATGTGTGTGCAATTAAATTTTTCCGCAAAAGATTAACAAGTGGAATAGATTCAATATCTTTTCATAAAGATAAATAGTGTGAGATCAAAGATCATATACGCATGCTATTGCATACATTTTCTAGCATGGTATCGGAGCATTTCTTATTGAATATTGCAATTGTAAAGTGAGTTTGTGCTAGTGGACAATTCGAATTTGCTGCAGAAGATTCTTGGTGCAGAAGTTGAGTATACATTGAAATGGCTTTCAATGGATTGAAATTGAGGTATGCCCTTTATGGGAGGTCGAATTACATATCCTGGAAGGACAGGATGGAGGTAGTGTTGGAGGATAATGGACCGAAGGAGTTCATCGATAACGATGTTCCTAAGTTGGGATCTAGAGATGTTGCATTACTTAACGCATGACAAAAGAAGACAGCAAAGACAAGAAGGATTCTATTGGAAGGTGTGAAGGACCATATTTTGTCTAGCCTTCACGAGAAAGACACTCCATTCTTAATATGGAAGGCTTTGACAGATTTGTTCCAAAGTAAAAGTGACTAGAGGAATTTGGCTCTTAAAGACAAGCTCAAAAAAATAAAAGTGGACAAGGGCGGCAGTATTCCAAAATACCTCACGAAGTTTGTCCACTGCAAGGATGAACTGGGAAGTTTGGGGGTTACTGTTTATGATGAAGAGTTGGTGAGCTTGGATCTCCTTGGGCTTCTGAAGAGTTGGCATAGCTACGAAGACTCTATCAATGGACGGGAGAAACTACCAGGATGGGAGCGACTTTGGTTGGATCTTGTGCAGGAGGAGATAAGGCGGGGTACCAGGGATGGATCTTCATCGAAGAATGAAGATGAAGATAATTTCACTTTGGCTACCAAAGAAAGGAAAGGGAAGGAAGCAACATCCTTCAAAATCAAGCAAAGTGCAAGAAGCAAGATTTTTCCGAAGTGAAGTGTTTTCACCGTCATGAACATGACATTTCGCCACTAATTGTCCAAGAAGGTAAGAAGAAGAAACGGCATGATGTTCGGACTGGCAATGAGAGGCCTTAGCCCCACAATTGAGATTGATTTTCCTTGATCACACAGAGCCAGCGGCATGGGACGTTGCATCTTGACAGTGTCTGTCTTTCCATGAAAGGGAGACAAAAGAGCGAGCAGTGGACTCAGAGGAGAAGGACCTCCAAATGCATATAGAGATGGGCGATGATGGTCAATACAGTGCGACCGACATTGGGACCATTACCTTTGAGAGGGATTCAAGTAATCCATTTATGTTGAAAGATGTTATGCATGTTCCAGGTCTGAATAAGAACTTGGTCTCGGTCGCAATGTTGGAAGATAGAGGTTATGATGTTTTTTTTAGCGAGGGAAAAGCTTTCCTTCGACATAAAAAAACGGGTCAAACAAAGAGGATAGGGATTCGAGTTAAGAATATCTACAAGTTGGAGGTAGATGGCTGTGTAGTAATGATGGGCAAAGCAGAAGAAGTGGTGAGCCAGGATGAGAGTGACTTATGGCACAGGATATTGGGTCATCTTCACCATGGTGCTTTGAAGATTTTGCAGCATATTTCTACTAGACTTCCCAAGGGTAATCTTGCATAGTCAGATCAATGCAAGGGATGTATTATGGGTAAGTTTTTGAAGACCACCTTTCATGAGAAGGAGAACCGTGCTTCAATGATCCTGGAGAGAATTCACACACATGTGTGTGGATCTTTCTCAGTTGCTTCAACAGCAAAACACATGTATTATGTTATATTTTTTTATGACTATTCTCGTAGATGCTAGATCTTCTTCATTCATAAGAAGAGCGAAACATTCTCAAAGTTCTATGAGTTTAAAGCATTGGTGGCGAAGGAGTCGGGGAAGCAAGTGAAAGCTCTACGGAGCGATACGTAGGGTGAATGCATTCAAGCAATTCAAAGAATTCTCGTAGCAAAGAAGGAATTCAAAGAGAACTCATAGCGCTCATAACCCACAAGGCGAATGGGATCAGAGAGAAAGAATAGAATGATTGTGGGTGTTGCATGAGCAATGTTGCATGACCAAAGGCCTACCAATGCACTTGTGGGCGGAAGCATGCAACACCGCGTTTTAGTGCAAACCTGTCCTCATAGAGTACTTGGCATGAGTACACCAAGAAGTTTTTACCGGGTAAGAAGCTCCGATATTTCTCATTTTAATATTTTTTGCTCAATTATTTTACATTCATGGGACGAAGGATGACAGGAAGAATCTAGAGCCAAATTGCCGTGCTGGGATATTTGTGGGGTACACAAAAACACCCCATAATTATCATGTGTATTTTCCAAACAGTCGAATGACTCTGGTGCGGCGAGATATAAAATTAAATGAGGTGAAAGCCATGAAGTTGTCGCTTGAGAGGGAGCTAAACTTGCATGCAGAGGAGGAACTTCTTGTTCCCAAAGATGAGCCTCTAGATGTGGATCAGCCACAGGAGGAGATTCATGGAGTGGAGGAGTCCACTCATGCAGAACCAAACATCAGACAAGGCAGAAAGCGTACCACAGAAGCTGAGAGACTGAAGCTTGATTCGGCACAGAATGTAGGAGTCCCTACATCACAGCGCAGACAGAGACAGTCACCTGACCGATTTACTGGATACATGGCTCTTATGAGCAAGTGTATCGTGACAGAGCCATCTTCTTTCGAAGAAGCAGTGCAGGAGCCCACATGGGTAGATGCCATGGTGGAGGAGTATGACTCCATTGTCAGAAAAAATGCTTGGGAGATTGTTCCAAGGCCGGTGGGAAAATTAGTTGTAGGATCAAGATGGATCTACAAAGTAAGCAAGCTGCCGATGGGAGTGTTGAGAAGTATAGGGAAAGATTTTTTGCCCAGGGCTTCTCACAGATCGAGGGGATTGACTATGAAGAAACCTTTGTATCTGTCGCACGATATTCTTCCATACGGACCATCCTTTCTCTCTCATCACAGATGGGTTGGCACACTCATCAGATGGATGTGAAGACCACGTTCCTCAATGGGATCATTGAGGAAGAGGTGTACATTGAGCAGCCTGAAGGATTTGAGATCTTCAAGCAGTGAGTCACATGTTTGTAGGCTCAAAAGAGCGCTATATGGGCTGAAACAAGCACCCCATGCTTGGTACACTCGGATCGACAGCTATTTCACTGGACTTGGCTTCACCAAGAGTGAGGCGGATGCAAACCTGTACCAGATTGTGGTGGAGGGTAAGATTTTAATCATTGTACTTTATGTTGATGATTTAATACTAATAGGTGATGAGCAGTTGATACACTCATGCAAGGTAGATCTTGCAAAGGAGTTTGAGATGAAGGATTTGGGCCTCCTTCATTATTTCCTTGGATTGTAAATATGGCAGCGGGAAGGTGAACTGTTTGTGTCTCAAGGCAAGTATGCCCGGGAGATACCGGAGAAGTTTCACATGCAAGGTTGCAAGCCTAGTGATACTCCTCTTCCAAGAAATTGGAGGAAAGAGGATGCTACATTGGTAGAGGTAGTCAATGCCACTATTTATCGACAGTGGGTGGGTTCGCTCATGTATTTAGTTAATACAAGACTGGACATATGCTATGCGGTGAATCAGCTTTCACAAGCGATGGTTAAGCCTACCAAGCTCTTTTGGAAGGCAGACAAGCATGTCCTGAGATATCTCAGGGGCACATCTGAGTATGGTTTATGGTACAGACACAATGTATAATGTGAAGTTTCAGTGATTACACCGAATGCATATTGTCAAGGAATCCCTACATGATAGAAAGAGTACATCGTATATTCTTAAGATTGCTACTCCACAAAGAAACAAATATTTGTGGCACTCAGTTCAGCAGAATAAGAATACATGGCAGCAAGTCAAGCTGCATGTGAGGCTATCCGGATGAGGAAGATTCTGGTTGGTTTGTTCGTTTCACATTTAGATCCCATAGTGATACATTGTGATAATCAGAGTTGCATTAAACTCTCGGTTAATCCCGTGTTTCATGATAGATCTAAACATATTGATATCCGGTATCGTCATATCAGAGATTGTGTGCAACAAAAGATCATGTTGCTTAAGTACATTCCTATGGAGGATCAGGATGCAGATATTCTGACGAAGGCGCTCACCAGAGAAAATTTGAATACCATAGAGGTGGATCGTGTGTGTTATGTCTCCGTAATAAGCAAGATCGCAAAGTCCGATCGCGCAGTTAACATTTCGTCAACCAACTTTGGGATTCTGTAGATCTACCTCTCCCCGAACTGAGAGGGATCTTCCAATATGTACAAAGATGGATTTGTCTTTGAAGGCTTAAGGTAACGATATTAGGCTAGTTATGAAGTTCAAGGGCTTGGTTTTGTGTTTGGATGGTTGAACATAGTTGCTGTCTGAGGCTGAAATATCTATATGCAAATAGGTTCAAAAGTGAGAAGTTGCAAGCAAAAAGAGTAAGCTCCGGTCAAGAAGAAAGATGATGGCAGATTTTCAGTCCATTGGGCTATGGAGTCATAATAGGATTTAATTGAAACAATCAGGTCCAAGAGTGGTGTATAGGGCAAGTCATCTATGCCTAAGGATCTCTTTAAAGTTTGATTTATGGAATGGAGTGATACAATAAGAAAGGGAAATGACAGAGGCAGAACAAAGAGCAGCCCAGGATCTGGTAAGTACTTTGAAACTAGCTAGCCTTTGACTAGGCGCTTAAGAAAAACATAGAAGAAAACTAGGATCTGGTAAGTACTTTGAAACTATCGAGCCTTTGATACACTTCTGATAGAAAACATATAAAAAACAAAAGGGAAACTCAAATATAATACAGAATGGTCTAAGATCTGATAAGTACTTTGAAACTAGTCAGCTTTTAACACATCCTAAGGGAAACAATCAAATAGTTGGACAAATAAGAAAGGGACTCAGGGCTAACCTTAATTTCCTCAGTTCATCTTCACACAACATATATTTAAAGTAACATTTAAAAATAACATTCAGCTAAGACAACAAGATGAGGGAACGCCAACATCCCTGTACTTAAACTGAATCAAATCATTTTCAAATAACACAGTTGAGAGAAAACATTTAAATAAAGGTTTTTTAGCCAGAGAAGGTTACTGATATACAGTAGGTCCTAACCCTATTTAAATTGTTCTTTATAGTGGAAAATGAAAAAAATTGAAAACAGAAACAAAATACAAGTTACAGTGAGAATAACATCACCATCGGCATAGACCAGGATCCCATGAATCAACTTATATTGATGCTTCAAACCAGTTACAATCTTCAAATCCAGTGTTTTAATCCATATCTCTTCACAACCTAACCTATCTGTTACAAGCAGAGCTCCAAGAGCTAGTGAAATCCTATATACAATCAAGAGTTTTCAGCTCAGTTACAATACAATGCTTCAGCAATTTACATTAAAAACCAACCCCTCACTCATCTTCTATTGAGGTATTTATAGAAGAATGAGGAGGTGAGATCTAATGAAAATATCTCAAAAACCAATTAATACAGATATTAATGTCTTCTTGGCCATCGAGGGGCTCAACGAAGAACTATACAGGTGTTCCTCTGTATTAAATGATTTACACTCATGAATTTAGCTCGGTGGGAGCTTTATTAGACTTTTGAGGCTCTGTGTATCAATAGGGTTGCTCTGCCGACATTCTGTCATTAATTTCTTGGCAGAAATAACTCCTTTTGCTGTGTCGAGGCAAAATGTCTGACTTTGATCAATAAATTCGGTTCTTGATTGAATCCTTTGAGGCACAGGTGGCGATGTAGTCGCTGGGAGGAATCAATTCGCCTCCATTTTTGGCGGTGGAGGGTTTTTTTTTTTTTATAAAACACTTTAGATTTTTCTTAATCCGCATTTTAGATCCGGGGATTAGGCGTCTGATAACTGTCTTAGCCTTAATCCCCACAAATCTGTCCACTAATCTGCTCGTTGATTTTTGGTCTTCTACCACCGATACTTTTCTCCGCCTCGTTTCTCATGACTTCTTCTCGTGTACGCGTAGGGCATGTAAGGCATTGATGCCTGTGAAAACATCAATGAGACGTGAAAAACTGACTCTGTGAGTGATTTCCACGGAGGAATCGAACAAGGGAGGATCGTCACCCTCCTTCTCCGAATCTTCCTTAGAAAACGCGAACAAATAGTTTAAACCCTGCAAAATGCAAAAACATGTTAAAAATCCGGTTTTATAGGTCAATCTACATCGGGATTGCGGGATGAAAGGGGCGATCGGCCGTCGAACGCAGACCGTGTTCGACTCGACGGGAGGATGGAGAGAAGCCGCCGCCCCGAATAGCTCTGACTAGGCAACGAAATCCAGGGACTGAATGTGGGCCATCGATCCGCAGAGATCGATGGCGGAGATTATTCTTCCACAATGGCTGTGGCCCAGCTAAATCCAAGGAGTTAAAAAGCTGGTTAACGGTCGAGCAGATCAGAAGATTGGCAACCGTCGGATGAGAGGGGTTAGATCGGACGGCGGAGGTGAATTCCGATGGGCGGTTATGGTCTGACGAATAATGCACGGGGGACTAACTTTATGCGGCGATTTTGAAACAGGGCGGAGGACACGCGTCGGCCAGCGTATGGAATCGCTGGCCGACGGGAAAAAACCACCAACCGGCGGAGGGTGGTGCAGACGATACCTGCCAGGCTTTTCGGAAAAAAGCGCCAGGAGTGGGGTCCACATGGCAGGTCGTGTGCCGCACCGTCTAATTTGCGGTGCAGATCGACGATCGAGATAAATCCATAATTTCTCGGGCGGAAAACTTTATAATTTAATTAAAACCCGTTTTTCATGCTTTTCAAAGGTTTTTTGGTGTTTTCGGGCGGAAGAATTTCATTGGAGGGATAAGCGCCCGTTGGTTAAAGCGGTCGGTTCCGGCGCTCGAGTTTATGGAGGAAGGGGCTAGAGGCTTAGCCCGAGGGGGCTAAAGTCTGATGTATGAAAAATAGGCATTTTGTATGGTTTTTACAGGGAAATGAAGGTTTCGGTAAGGTCAAAAAGTGGGTTTTTAACCTTATCAAAGGGATTTTAATGAAATGGAAAGGACGGAATATGAAATTGTGGGGTTTTAATGAGAAATGGAGAATAGAAAATGAGGTTAGTGGTGGAAATAATAAAAAGGGAAAAAGGTCCTTTGCAGAAGTATCCAACTTTGGATTTTTATAGGATTTCAGAGGCTTTTGAAGTATGAAACAACAATATGGGATCTGGACAGAGGCATGAGGCCTTAGAGAGACTTCAAGAGCCAACAATTTTTAGTGATAAAATTGTTCCTTGGAGGCTCCAAAAATATTTAGCCACCTTTTCTTATAACAAAATATTATAGGTGGCTAACAGTGGCTCCACTTGGGGATGGTGCCTTCTTGAAGGCATCAAGAATTCAGACTTGATTTCTGGGAGGCTGATCAGTTTCCTCATCCATTAGATTTCTCTTACTCTGCTTCTAAAAAATAACATCAGTCATGAAAGATAAATGGACTTCATCAATACAAATTTCTACCTACCCAATCCTACTGATCTAACATTTTTTCTTCACCAGAGTGCACTTGGATTGGCAAACTCTATTCACAATGTTTTATTCTTTTGAAAGCATAAAAACTAATCTAATGCTACTCCTTATTTCTCCCTGAACTCAGATTAAACAGTTGAGCTCAAATATTTCTCTACCTATTCTACTGTCTGTTGGGATTAAACTGTCCAATAGGCCTTCATTCTCTAAATTCTAAAGTAGAAATTTAAAAACAGCCAAGTCAAGATTAAACTATTTGGCTTGCTGTGATCTATGGCATAAAAACAAGCTGCACATGGACATTATTTTGCAGGAAAAAATAAAATGGAAGGCTTAAGATCTGAAAGTAGAGCACTTCCTTCATCTTTTTCATAGCTCTGTTTTTGCTTTTTCTTTGAGCTCTTTCTTTGCCTTTGTTCTGGTTCAGATTTTGAGCTGATTAGAACAGATTTACACTTTCTTTGACTCAAAAGATAAAAAAAAATTGAGTCATCATCTATTTGGAAACTTTGTTTCAGATTTTGAGTTTATTTGAACCTTCAATTCTAACTGCACCCATTCATCGATAAGCCAAGATTGAACAATGGCAAATCAAATTCACTATCCTACGTTAAAAATTCTTTTGAAAACTAGTTAGTCAAGTTTAAGCTGTTTGACTAGCTAGAAGTGTGTTTTAGGAGTGGCACTTGATATTGCACACTTTCAGCATTTGTTTCTCTTTTTGGCATGGGTCTTTGCCTTTCTTGTTTTCATTCCTGCCCTCTTTTCATTTTTTCTTTGTTTTTGTATTTTTTGATTTTTCATAACTTTGAATGCAATGGTGGATGGACTATTCATAATGGAAAAAGATAAAAAGGCTTCAAAACATAAAATGGATCAAGAGAAGTAATGCTTAAGAATCCTGCCATTGACAGGACCCCCAAACAATTATGTTCCATCCAGTTCCTGCAAGAAAAATGCATTATTACCAGCAACTGTATGAATAGAGTAAGGGCCAAGCCATAGGTTGTAAAATTTTCCATGCTTGCCCTTTTCTTCCCTTCTTGAGTCCCACTTCAAAACTTTATCCCCAATATTGAAATTGCTAGCCTTTTTTCTTCTATCAAATATCTTCTTGATACTATCTTGCTTCTGCAATGCATTGCTATAGACCTCCTCCCTAGTTTGCTGAAGATGAATAGCCTGATTTATTCTTCTGGTCATGTCATTTTCTTCAGTCTGCAACTCTTGAATTAACTTCATAACTAGTACAACAAGGCTGTTAGGAAAAATTGTATATGTACCATACACAAGCTGGAAGGGTGACATACCAATAGATTTCTTCAAAGTTAATCTGTCAGCCAAAAGTGCACGGATCAGCTTTGTGTGCCAAGACTTTTTATTGTCCTCCAACAGTTTCTTGATTATGTTCACTACATCTTTGCCGGAAGATTCTCAAGTCCATTACCTTTCGAGGGTAATAGTATCGTGGAGTGTCCCAATGTTATCTCAAAATTGATGAGCGTAATTCAACCATTTTCTTTGATCCAAATGCTGCTACATTATATGTGATGACCTTGGTAGGACAGCCAAATCTGGAGAGGATGTTAGTCTCCATAAATTTTATGATAATTGAATCATTGGCCTGCCTACAAGGAATGGCTTCTATCCACTTAGTAAAGTAGTCTGTGGCAGTAAGAATCCACCTATGCTGGGCAGAAGATGGTGGATGGATTTCTCCTATGAAGTCAAGTCCCCACTGTTGAAAAGGGGCTTCAACAGTGATTGGATGTAGAGGCAGGGGTAGTAATTTTCTCTTGCCTTCAAATAGTTGGAATTTATGGCAAGTAGTGGTCATCTTGTGTACATCAAGAAAAGGTGTAGGCCAATAGAAACCAGCCCTCAGAATTTTGTTGGCTGTTGCCTTCCAGTATAAATGACCTCCACACTCTCCTTCATGGAATTCTTGCTTAATCTTTTCTACATCAAACTCAGGCAAACATTTAAGAAATACACCACTTTCATTTTTTCAATAAAGACATTTATCAATAATGCAATAGTTTAAAGCCTTTAACTTTAGGAATCTTGCCTTTGTTTTTGATGAACCAGGAGGTGTATTCAGATTAAGCAAAACATAAAAAATATCAGTATACCAAGGAGAATTCACAAAATGGTCTTCAGTAATGTGAGTTGAGAATTCTTCTTGGTCATCCAAGGCATTAATCATATTAATATCCAGAACTTCACAATTTGATTCAGCCATTAATCGGGCTAGACCTTGGCCTTTGATGAGCTTAGTGGGTTTTATCTCTAAATCATATTCAAGAATAACAACAAGCCACTTACCTCTCTTACCAACTGGGTCCTGTGTTAGGATGTCTTTAACCACTGAATTTGGGATAAAGGAAATAATGTGTGAGTGAAGGATGTATACTCTGAAGTCTTTCAAAGCCTTTACCAAAGCAAAATCTTGCTTTTCCATAATGCTATACTTCAAAGGGGCATCCCTCAATGCCTTACTAAAGAATGCAATGTGCTGCTCTTGTCCTTGTGGATTTTTCTGTAAAAGGACAACAGCTATGGTATGTTCTGATGCAAATGAGAAGATATAAAAGTCTTTTGAAAAATTAGGACTTATGAGAACCGGTGTTTTGGTTAATGCTTGTTTCACCAGCTCAAAGGATGTCTTTGCTTCCAAGGTCCATTTTACCTCTTGCTCCTTCTTCAACATATTTGTGATATTCCTAAGGAGCTCAGCTAAGTTAGGGATGAAACTTCGCAAAAAGTTGATCTTTCCAATGAAGGACTGCAACTCTTTGATGTTTCGAGGATGAGAGATTTGCAATATGGCCTTTATCCTCTTTGGATCTATCTTTATACCCTCTTTTGATATGATGTGCCCAAGAATTTTACCTTCTTCGAGACCAAATAAAGTCTTCTTAGGGTTCAAAGATATCCCAAACTTTCTGCACTTATCAAAAAAATTTCTCAAATGTTCTAAGTGTTCTTCATCTATTTTTGAAAACACAGTGACATCATCAAGATATATAATGATGAAGAAGCCCAGTTCCTCCGAGAATGCTAAGTCCATGGCTGTTTGAAAGGTTGCTCCAGCATTCATTAGACCAAAAGGCATTCTCACATACATGAAAGTGCCCCATGGTGTAGTAAAAGCTGTCTTTAATTGATCATCAGGGTGGACTAAGACTTGATTATACCCTGAATAGCCATCTAGCAAAGAAATTCTTTTAGATCTTACCACCCTTTCTAAAATATGATCCATTTTTGGTAAAGGGTAGTTGTCTTTTAATGAAGCTTTGTTTAAGTCTCTAAAGTCTATACAAAGCCTGATTTCTCCAGTTTTTTTCCTAACAGACACCAGATTAGACACCCACTCAGAATACCTAATAGGGACAATAATACCAGCATCGTGCATCTTCATGATTTCCTTCTTAACCAATGGTAACTGGACAGGGTTTATTCTACGCAGTTTCTGTTTGAATGGTTTTTGGTTTTCTTTAAGAGGGATTTTGTGTTGTATTATTTCAGTGTCATAGGACTTAAGATCTTCGTAACTCCATGCAAAAACATCAGAAAATTCTTTGAACAGCTCTATGTATTTGAGTTTAATGTGAGCTGGCAAAGTTTTGGACAGTTTGATCATTTTCGGTTTTTCCTCGCTGCCTATATTGCATTCCTCTACCTCAATCTCTACAGGCTCCAGTTTAGGTTTATTGGCCACGTCATTAAAATCAAACAATTCTTCCAGAGGGGCCAAACCCTTGGGCAAACTATCATCCTTAGAATGCAGAGTTTCCAACTCCTCTGTTTCATATTTTGCACTCAATTCTGTTTGGTTTCTAAGTTTGGTAGTCTGAAGGTTAATGTTGACAAGCTCAGGAGAAGGCTCTTCCTCACCAAGAAAATTTTCTTCACTGCAGTTTGTATCATAGTCTGAATCTGAACTATGGAGTTCAAACTCATTTCTAAATTGCATGAAGTCTTCTATTTGTCTATCTCCATCAAACACCTGCCAATATTTCTTGTTATCCGGGACAGCTAGTCTGAATTTAATCTGAGATTTGTCATCATATAGCATTGGGCAAGTTCTAGCAGCAAAGGCTAAATTGTGGGCTGCAATGTTTCTTTTCCTTGGGACAAAATTTAGGTTGGTCTCCTCAAATGTTTTCAAAAGATCCATGACATCATTCCGATAGGCCCTAAGTCTAGGATGATTTGCATTATACTCCCTGTTGACTTGCCTAATGATTAACTTAGAATCCCCATACACATTGATTCTCTTGGCACCTAGCTTTTTCAAGAGATGCAAGCGTAAGAGAAGGGATTCATATTCTGCTATGTTGTTGGAACACTAAAAGTTTAATTTACATGAAATACATTCTATATGATTGTTTTCAGTGTTAGTAATCCAGAAACCTGCACCAGCATTTGTTCTAGTGCATGACCCATCGAAATACATAGTCCAGAGAGGATCATTTTCAGTTTTATCAGTTTGGTGCATGTCCTTTGCATGATTTGACTCCTCAGGTTTTCATCGGGTTGAGGATTGTTCTCTTGAATTTCAAGATTTAAGTTTAATGGATTGATGATTTGTAGTTCAAGACCTGTGTTTGGTTTGCTAGGATTTTCAGATACAGTAAACTATCTTGATAGTTCAACGTTGTATTCCTCTTCCTCTGTTTCAGCCATTAACCCTGTTAAAGTGATTTGTTCTGTGAGGGTTTCATCATTAAACATGATAAAAGAATCAAGGCTTGTACTTACAGCATACAGAGGAGAGTTTTGAGGTCTGTCTTGACTTGTCACTGTGTATTGCATGTGGGACTCCCTGTAAAGTCTTCTAGTTTGATTGAAAACAGGGATAGTCGCATAGGTCATGTCCATTTGTATGGTCCCCTGTAACTTAGCCCCCCAAGATCTTGATAAAAGCATTCCATACTTTGGGGGTACATCAGCCACAACAACATCCATGACCAAACACTTGGCTGGAATTTGAGCTAAATTAACACAGAGGTCCTTGATCAATCCTAGACATTTAACTCTGCTTGAGTCAAAGGAGTACAGGTCTTTGTAACGTCTGGTAATTTCAAGACCCGGGCTTTCCATCACAGCTTGTGGCATTAAATTATGGGAAGCGCCTGAGTCATGCATAGCATTGTGCAAAATTTTGTCATGAACGTTCAAAATTACATAGAAGGGAGGGACAGGTCCCTCTTGAAGCTTACCTTCAATCTTTGGACCAAAAATAAGCTCTGGCTGGTCGTCATTAAGTTTGAGTGTATCCTCATTTTCTTCTAGGTTCAAAGCCTTCAAAATTTTGGACCTATATACATGTTGGGCAGCTAACTCAGTCAAAAGAACATAAATTTTAATCTTTGAGATTTCCTGTTCCAGACTGAAAGGAATTTGATTTTTTAAGGTGTTGGTTTCAGCCTTGTTTACTGCCACTTTATCAGCAACAACAACTTGCTGATTTGTTTTATCTACAGTTGACACAGCGGTTGTAATAGGAGTACTAGCTGAAGTGTTAGTACTACTGATGTTTGCACTCTGTTTTTCAAGATTTTGAGTGTCTTTCTCTTTACCTTTACCAGAATTATCAGCCACTGTTTTGTCTTTTTGTTTGACTATTTTAGGCTTGGTTGCAGTGCTGTTTTGAGAAGGTTTGTCAGAGGTTTTATTGTTGGGGGTTTGTTGATTAGATTTACTTCTGAGTTCTTATTCCTTTGAAGGCTCTATGACAACATTTTCCATGTTTTGATAATAATTTTCATTATCATCTCTTTTTTCGTCGTAAGGTGTATAAAGACCTTGTTTCATATCATAATGAACCTCGAAGCTATCATCATCTACCCCAAATAAGTTTATATCATCGTCCTCTGTTATTTGATCCGCTTCCTCAACCTCACTTACATAGTTTTGATGAAAGGGAGGAGTGATCTGTTGATCATATTCCCTGGGTCTATTTGGAGGTTGATTCCTTCTAACATTCTGATTTTGGTTTTGGTTTCTGTTTTGAGGAGCGTTTTGATTTAGACTTGCTTGCGCTCTCTCAAGAATGCTCATTTTCTTCATCATCTCTTCCATCATCCTTTCCATTTTTGAGCTTGAGGTAGTAGGGGTGGATTCCTCTCTAAAAGATACTCTCTTTTCAGCTTTCATTCTTGCTCTCTTCTCCATTAAGTTTACTTCCACAGAGAGAGCACCTCTTTGCATATCTTCAAGGGTTGCAAAAACTCTTTCTCTGAGTGAATAGGTCATGTCAGCATCAAACCCTTCAGGAAACTTGTTTAAAGCTGAACCTTGTGGAGGTTTTAATTCTGGGGAAAGTGCATTATATACACTGTTAAATCTGGTACAATAAGCCTGTACACTTTCCCCTGGGTTCCTATGGAGATTGTTATAGTCAGAAAGAACTTGGAGAGGGTTCTTCTTTACTTCCCATTTGTTTAATAATGTTTGATGGAAGCCTTGGAGATCATTAATAATATGGGGGGCTAAACCCTTAAACCATTTTCTTGCTTCTCCCCCCAGACTTTGAGCAAATAGTCTAAGTTTGACAGCATCATCATCAATTTCATTTCTGTCAAAGTAGTCATTCATCTTATCCACATGTTGTGATGTTGTTGTAGTATTGCTAGCATCATATAACGAAATTTTGGACTGATAGTCTTGTGGAAGATTGACTAATGGTACAGGAAGGACTAAGGGAGCATACCATGCTGCCATGATAGGTGGTGGGCGTGGATTGACAAGAGGTGGGGTGGGCTGAAATGAAGTGGTTTGAACAGTGGATGAAGGATGAATAGAAGTGGATGGGACAGCAGTAGATTGCTGAGCTGATCTTGGATGAGAGACACCTAGATTTTGTAGAAAATGTAAATCAGGAGGTGTTGATTCTATATTCCCAAGGTGTTCACTTGTTTCCGGAGATGAATGTGAAGACTCAGAATCTAACTGATATAAATCATCAAGGGACCTAGTTCTAAATGGATTTAATAGGTCAACTTGTGATTTTTGTAGAGCTGAAAGATTTTTAGGGACTGAATTAGCTCTTAGGGATGATCTGAAAATAGTTGAGAATTCTATCTTAGGAGACTTCCTAAGGATACTTTCTGGGTTATCAACTATCTTGGGTGGATCAGGGTCAGGATGGGCTCTAGTGTGAATCTTTCTAGGAGCCACTATGCTATGTTTTTAGACCCAAATAAACAGGAAAATTTCAACCAGATATGACAGTCTTTGAGAGGTTGACTAATATGTTTTCACAATTTAAATCCTACAGTCTTCTAACTGAGTTTGAAGGATATTAAAATGATAAGGGTTCTTCCCAGTGGAGTCTTAAGGTCTGTTCAGGATTGTGGAGTCGCCAGGTGGAAAGTTTAGAGTGTGTTTAAAGAAGTACACTGTCCACCATAGTGCTTGTGATACATCCCTTTTCAAGGATATCTCAAAACACAACAAAATCTAACCAGAGATTGACTGGGAGGGAATTCACCAGATATGTCACCTCTAAAAGAGGATGAGATCCGGAGGCTACCTGGCCCTTTCCAGACTCTGTCTAAGAGTATGAAGTAAAACACATCCAATGGTAAGTGAAATGTAAGAGTAAGTGTTTTACTACCAATCTGAAATTATTTTTGGTATTTTCTGAATTTTTTTTATTTGTGGTTTCTAAGAATAAGCTACCTTTGCTTCAAAACATAGCTACTGCTGTGAGACAAAAACAGTCTACTCTTATGGCTAAGCTAGCTGATTTTCCAAGGTTAGATGAAAGCTTAAGAGAATCCTAGAGTTGACCTAGTTTGTCACTGATTCAAACAAGTTTCATCATGATTACCATTTCTTGGTAGTGCTTGAAAAGGCTACTTTTAACTCTCACAGTTTTCTTGAATAAAAAGGTTTTCTGGCGTCTCTAAGGTCTTATACAAACACTCAGTCCCCAACAAAGTCGCCAGAAATGTTAGGTGACTCCAGCTGGTTAATAAAGCAAATGCTCTATGAACCAAATCTCTGATGTCGTATGATTATCTTTAAATGAAAATGATTCGGGGTTCTTCCCCAGTGGAGTCACCAGAAATGTTAGGTCTCTGTAATAAGCAAGATTGGCAAAGTCCGATCAAACAGTTAACATCATTTCAACCAACTTTGGGATTCTAGGATCTAGCCCTCCTGAATCCGGAGAGGGATCTCTCCAATATGTACAAAGATGGATTTGTCTTTGAAGTTTGGGGTAATAATATTAGGCTAGTTATGAAGTCCAAGGGTTTGTTTGGTTTTTGGATGGTTGAACATAGTTGCTGTCTGAGGCGGAAATATCTATATGCAAATAGGTTCAAAAGTGAGAATTTACAAGCAAAAAGAGTAAGCTTTCATCAAGAAGAAAGATGATGGCAGGTTTTCAGTCCATTGGGCTATGGAGTCATAAGAGGATTTAATTGAAACAATCAAGTCCAAGAGTGATCTAAGGGGCAAGTCATCTATGCCTAAGGATCTCTTTAAAGTTTGATTTATGGAATGGAGTGATACAATAAGAAAGGGAAATGACAGATGCAGAACAAAGAGCAGCCCAGGATCTGGTAAGTACTTTGAAACTAGCCAGCCTTTGACCAGGCACTTAAGAAAAACATAGAAGAAAACTAGGATCTGGTAAGTACTTTGAAACTATCCAGCCTTTGATACACTTTTGATAGAAAACATATAAAAACGAAAGGGAAACTCAAAGATAACACAGAATGGTCTAAGATATGATAAGTACTTTGAAACTAGTCAGCTTTTAACACATCCTAAGGGAAACAATCAAATAGTTGAGAAAATAAGAAAGGGACTCAGGGCTAACCTTAATTTCCTCAGTTCATCTTCACACAACATATATTGAAAGTAACATTTAAAAATAACATTAAGCTAAGAAAAAAATATGAGGGAACGCCAGCATCCCTGTACTTAAACTAAATTTAATCATTTTCAAATAACACAGTTGAAAGAAAACATTTAAATAAATATTTCTCAGCCAGAGAAGGTTACTGATATACAGTAGGTCCTAACCCTGTTTAAACTGTCTTTATAGTGGAAAATGAAACAATATTGAAAACATAAACAAAATACAAGTTATAGTGAGAATAACATCACCATCAGCATAGACCAAGATCCCATAAATCAGCTTGTATTGATGCTTCAAACCAGTTACAATCTTCAGGTCCAGTGTTTTAATCCATCTCTCTTCATAACCTAACCTATCTGTTACAAGCAAAGCTCCAAGAGCCAGTGAAATCCTATCTACAATCGAGAGTTTTCAGCTCAGCTACAATTACAATGCTTCAGCAATTACATTAACAACCAACCCCTCACTCATCTTCTACTGAAGTATTTATAGAAAGATGAGGAGGTGAGATCTGATGAAAATATCTGAAAAACCAATTAATACAGATATTAATGTCTTCTTAGACATAGAGGGGCTCAACGAAGAACTATACAGGTGTTCCTCTGTATTAAATGATTTACACTCATGAATTTAGCTCGGTGGGAGCTTTATTAGACTTTTGAGGCTCTGTGTATCAATAGGGTTGTTCTGCCGACATTCTGTCATTAATTTCCTGGTAGAAATAACTCCTTTGGCTGTGTTGAGGAAAATTACCTGACTTCGATCAATAAATTCAGTTCTTGATTGAATACTTTGAGGCACAGGTGGCGCTTTAGCTGCTTGGAGGAATGAATCTGTCTCTTTTGGTGATGGTGGAGAGTTTCCTGATGAAACACTTTACATTTTCCTTCAAATTGTGTTTTTGATCCGGGGATTAGGCGTTTGATAACTGTCTTAGCCTTAATCCCCACAAATCTGTCCACTAATCTGTTGTTCTGGTTCATTTTTGGTCTTCTACCACTGATACTCTTTCTCTGCCTCGGTTTCTCATGACTTTCTTCTTTTGCAGGGCTGCGTAGGGCATGTAAGGCATCGATGCCTGTGAAAACATCAACAAGACGTGAAAAACTGCCTCTGTGAGCGATTTCCTTGGAGTAATCGAGCAATGGAGGGTCTTCACCCTCCTACTCTGAATCTTCTTTAAAAAAAGCGAACAAATGGTTTAAACCCCGCAAAATGCAAAAACACGTTAAAAATCTGGTTTTATAGGTCAATCTACATCGGGGATTGCGCGGAGGAAAGGGGCGATCGGAGCCGTCGATCGCACTGTGATCGACGGTCGGGAGTGATTGAGAGAAGTCAGTGGCGTGAATAGTTTGACTAGGAAACATAATCCAGGGACTGAACGTGGGTCGTTGATCTGCAGAGATCGACGGCGGAGATTAATTTTCCGCAGTGCCGGGGCCCGGCTAAACGGCGAGCAGGTTGGTTAACGGTCGAGCAGATCAGAAGATTGGCAACCGTCAGATGGGAGGGGTTAGATCAGACGGCGGAGGTGAATTTCGCTGGGCGGTTATGGTCTGACAAATAACGCGCGGGGGACTGACTTTATGCAGCGGTTTTGAAACAGGGCGGAGGACACGCGTCGGCCAACTATGGAATCGCTTGCCGACGGGAAAAAACCACCAACCGGCGGAGGGCAGTGCGGAATGATACCGGCGGTTTTTCGGAAAACAGCACGGGGAGTGGGGGCCACGGGAAAGTCGCGTACCGCACCGTCCGATTTGCGGAGCAGATCGACGGTCGAGATAAATCCATAATTTCTCGAGCGGAAAACTTTAGAATTTTAATTAAAACCCATTTTTCATGTTTTTCAAAGGTTTTTTTGGTGTTTTCGGGCGGAAGAATTTCATTGGAGGGATAAGCGCCTATTGGATAAAGCGGTCGGTTCCGGCGCTCGAGTTTATGGAGGAAGGGGCTAGAGGCTTAGCCCGAGGGGACTAAAGTCTGATGTATGAAAAATAGGCATTTTGTATGGTTTTTACAGGGAAATGAAGGTTTCGGTAAGGTCAAAAAGTGGGTTCTTAACCTCATAAAATGAATTTAGATGAGGGGGAAAAGGAGAAACAAAGAAATGATGGATTTTCATGGGGAAATGGAGAATAGAAAATGAGGTTAGTGAGGAAGAAAAGGAAGGGGACCAAGGGGTTCTGCAGCAGTATTTAACTTGGGATTTTTGAAGGATTTCAGAGGCTTTTAGGATGTAAACAGCAATAAGGGATCTGGACAGAAGTATGAGGCCTTAGAGAGACTTCAAGAGCCAACAATTTTTAGTGATAAAATTTTTCCTTGGAGGCTCCAAAAATATTTAGCCACCTTTTGGTATAACAAAATATTATAGGTGGCTAACAGGGTGAAGGATAATCCCTATCTTGTTGAGAGGGAGTGTTGAGATTCAACAAGATGATGAGCTTAGTGAAAAGAGTCACCTTCACTTAGTGGGCTCACAGGCTATTTTTGGCTCAAGTCTATTTTTAGACATGATGATCATATTTCAGAAGTTGCAGGATGATATTTGTGGATGGTTGATCAAGTTGGAAAAATAGATGAAATTCTATTTTTAGAATATTGGGCGAAGTCTATTTATAGATCGTCGATCTAAAAATATATGCATGTCAATTATTATTAGCTCTTAACAATAATCAGACACTAAACAACAACTTATTCTCTTGGAGCACTTTGTTTCAATGCATAGATGTGGCACATCAGTGGAATGAGGGAATTACGCAATTCCCAAGGGTTTATTGGAGCTAATGCATGGAGGACTTAGTTATAACTCAAGTGACAGAGTTATGACACAGTTGGAAGAAGTAGGTATGGAGTTGTATTCAGTTTAACTCAGTTAGACTCAATTGAGCTAGTTGTATCTAGTCTAACTGAATTATACACTAGTGAGAGTGGAGTGAATTAATTAGTTAATTAATTCACAAATAATAACTCATTAATCAACTAAATAATACAACAGTTAACTACAATGTATGGCAGTTTCAGTGGAGACCCAGTGCATGGCAGTTTCAGGGAACAGCAGTGAAGATTTGGACAGAGGCATGAGGCCTTCAAGAGTCTTCAAGAGCCAACATTTTTTAGCAATAAAATTTGTTCCTTGAAGGCTCCAAAAGTTTTAGCCACCTTTTTCTATAACAAATTTTATAGGTGGCTAACAGTGGCTCCACTTGGGGATGGTGCCTTCTTGAAGGCATCAAGAACTTCAGACTTGCATTCTCTGGGAGGCTGACCTGTGCCTCATCCATTGGGCTGCCTTTCTTTTTCTAGGATGATCTTGCTCTGAAAACATATTAGCAGCCATAAAAACAATGGATCTTCATCAATAAAACCTGTCTACCAACCCAATCCTACTGATCTAACATTTTTTCTTCTTTAGAGTGCACTTGGATAGGCAAACTCTTTTACAACATTTTATTCTTTTGAAAGCAGGAAATCTAATCTATTTATACTCCTTATTTCTCCATGGACTCAAATTAAACAGTTGAGTTCATATGCTTCTCTACCTAATCTACTAATATTTTAGGATTAAACAGTCTAACAGATTTTTATTCACTAATTCTAAAACAGAAATTTAAAAGCATACAAGTCAGGATTGGACAGTCTAACTTGTTGCTGATCTATGGCATAAAAAAACAAGCTACACATAGATATTATTTTGAAGAAAATTAAATCAAAATGGAAGGCTTAAGATCTGACAACTGAATAATCTCCTTCACTCTTTACAGCTCTGTATTTATTGTTGTTTGAGCTGTTTTTCTTCTATCAACTGGCTCAGATTTTGAGCTGATTAGAACCAATTTTACATCTTTTGTGACTCAGGATTTAAAACAGATTTGAGTCATTCTCTCTTTGAAACTTTAGGTTCATATTTTGAGCATGGTTGAACCCTTAATTTCGATCCTAAACTATCTACTGATAAGCCAAGATTAAACAGTTTGGCAAATCAAATTCACTAACCTATCAACAGTAAATTTAAAACTAATTAGTCAAGATTAGGCTGTTTGACTAAGTAGAAGTGTTTTTTTCAGGAGTGGCATTTAAGCTTGCACACTTTTAGATTTGTTTCTCTTTTTTGGTATGGGGCTGTACCTTTCTTGTTTTAAAATCTGCCCTCTTTTCTTTTCTATTTTTTTTTTAATTTTTCTTTTATTCAAGACAAAAATCAACAACTAACTAAATGCTCAAAGGTTGAGCTTTATTGACATTCCTATCTAACCTAATCTAACTTGGAATATTTACATGTTTAGCTAATGAACTCTTTTTTCCAGTACAACCAATCTTGTAAATGATTCCATGATTGATCCTTCTTCATCCCTTTGGGCAGGCTGGACAAACAAGGCCACTCCCATTCTTTTTATTTTTTAGCAGCAGTGCTAAATAATCCTCTTGCTTTTGGTAATATACTGCTCCTAATAACCTTTATCCTTTCTTTAAGTGTCTTCAAGAAGTGAGCATAGGGATCTTGAAATAATACCTGGTTGTGAGTGTTTGGAAGATATGTTTCAACCAAGATTACCTCTTCTTTCTTCTCTACTAGATCAAGATAAAGATTTTCTTGAGAAAGAAAAACTTCCTCATCTTCGTTATCATCTGAACTAGAGGACTCATCATATAATGCAGTGTTGTTCTCCTATAACCCTGGTAAGCTCTGGTTCAGTGGATTGTACTCTATGAAGAGATCATCATATTCTTGAGCAGGGGTATCTTTTATTACCTCAATCTTTTCAAGATAAGGTTCCTCATATTCATCCTGCTCAAGAAACTCTTCTTTATTTTCAACCTCATCATCACAACTGATAGATTGTTGACTCTCAATTATGTGAAAGCTATTTCTGATGGATTGGATTGGTTGTCCGCTGCTTTCAAGCTGATGATAGTGAAACTTATGACACCAATCAACTGTTGGTTGTCCTACATGATTAGTTTCCTCTTGAAGCTCATCATCATCATCAGACTGATCAAAATTTGGCAAATCATCAGTATAAACAGTATCACCAATTAAGCATATTGGGTTATCAGTTTGTTGTTTACAGGGAGGAGGTATGGGCTGCTCTGGATAATCAATGTTTTTATCAGCCTCATACCTATCTAGTCTTCTATCAAGTATGTACATCATTTTTCCAATCAGGTCCAATAATGTGTCTAGTTTAGCTTCTCTGTCTATACTTGATTCCATGTTTGTAAAAAAGAGGTCACTGTATCTTTTCAACCAGTTTAGAGTCTTCTTCCAATGGAATCACTAGATCTCTTGGGATTGTGGAGTCACCAGGTGGAAGATTTTGAACTTTGTTGTCCACCAACAGCATGATTGGGTTTGCTCAATGCATTCCCAAGGGATTTTAAAAGGACTAGTGAAGTAGTAGGCCTACTGGAGGCCAGTGGAGTCACCAGGTGGAAAATTTTTAGCTTTTGTGAAGGTAAAATGTTTTATGGTTCCACCACCATGTTTATTATGAAGCCAAACTGAAATATTTTTGGGTTTGTTTGAGTTTCTATGGTTGTTTGAAAGACTAATGAGTCTATAAGATCTTTCTAGACAAATATGAACTCAATGGTCCGACCGTGATCACCATTATGTTGGTATCCCATGTTTTGATAGTTTGGAAAATCAAAAGACAAGGCAACATCAGAACCAATCTTTAGAGTTACAGGATCTAGTCTTCCTTTTCTCAGAGAGGGATCTCTCAAATTTTTGTTTGCAAAGGTTTATATTGTGTGCTTAGAGTATGGATTTTAGACTAGTTATTAAGTGCAGGTGTTTGTTTTTTTGTTTGGTTGGATTGATATAGCAGAATATGAAAGATCTAGGAAAGGTAGGTAGAAAGAGGAAGTAGTAGCTTCATTGGGAAATGGAGTCAAAAATAGGTCATGAAAAACTTATCAATGGATATGGGATATCAGAGGGAAAATCTAACTTGGCCACAAGATCCTTTGGTTTTGGAATGAGATGGACATCAATGATTTGGAAAGAGAAATTGAATTCTCAACAAAGGGAACTTGAAAACATAACTTAAACAATAAAGAGATATTTGATAAACAGGGCTAACCATAAATTCTACAAACACTCTTTAAGAAAATAATGACCTCAAGGAAACTTTCAAAATGAAATCTAAGATTCAGGGAACACCCTATTTCCTCAAAGATTTTATTTCAAATGACTTAGAAAACATAAAAGATTCACTGATAATTGCAGCCATATAAGATGGAACACCTAACACATCTATGATTCACAACTATAAAAGAAATTTAAGACAACTGTTTAAGCAAGGACAAAGGGTAAGATCAGAACATAGCTCCTTGGCTTTCTATAAACAGAAATACTTCAAAGGGAGACTTCAATAACAACCTTTAAGTGGCAGCAGACAAGCAGGGAGAACCATAAATCATGTTGAAACCATCTTATTCGAACTATCATAGAAATAAACAAGCATGAGGACTAAAGAGAGAGATTAAAGACTCTAAAATACCTCAGTAGAAGAAAACATGAAACAGTGAAGGATGAACAGGTCTAAGGTGCTTCCAGGAATCATTTCTTAGCCTAAAACTTTCAACCTACTATAGTAAGAAATTATGGAACAGAATGAAAACAGGGGAAAACATTAAACTGTTTAGAATACTTCACCAACAACCAAGCTCATGGATCCAATGATAGAGCCTTCTCAGGAACAAGCATGGCTATGGAGACTTTCTGCCTGATGAACCTTTATGATTTTTCGTTTAGCTGTGTTTTAATCAGGGATTAGGATTTTGATAAACCATATTAGACGTAATCCCCACAGATCTGTCCTCAATCTTCTGTCCTGGTATATTTTTGTCTTCGACACTGATATTCTTTGATTTGTTCCTAATTCACTGTGTTTGTTGGTGTGCAGGGCTACGCAGGGGTTGCGTGGCATCAATGCCTCATGAATCATTGACGAAACGTGGATTTGAAACCTGCAAGTGATTCCCTTTGATGAATCGAAGGTGAGAGGATCGTCACCCTATGCCTTTGAATTTTCTTCAGACATAGCGGAAAAAACCACTGGAACCCTGCAAAATATGAAAAATGTTATAAAATCCTGCATGTATAGGTTTACTGCTTTAGAAGGCGCGTGGAGAGGGTGTGGCCATTGGATGGCATCATCCAACAGTTGAGATTGATTAGAAGGGGTCAAAAGGAAACTGGGGAGGAATTAAATTCGAGCCGTCAATCGCGCTGAGATCGACGGTCGGGAGTGGAGGAGAAAATTCAAAGTGAAAACAGAGAAATGGTTTAAAACCTTTGTTTTGGACAAAAATGGTTGAAAATAATGTTTGGGGTTTGGGGCAAATGTGGGTCGTCGGATGAGATCGGCCCACATGATCAACGGTGGAGTATAGGTGCCAATAAACCTTAGAAACATGCACGGACATCAAAAAATTTAATAAAATCCAGATGAATAAAACCCCCAGGTCCGGATTTTCCGATTGTGTGGGGAAAAAATGAAGATCCGCCCCAATTAAAACTCGTCGCGTGGATGCTGATGTGGCACTGGGGACCACCGACTGCCACTGTGGACGAGGGGACCAGGGCGACTGCTTTTGGGCCATTGATCTGCAGATCAAATTGATGGCAGGGATGTTTTTAATACCGCGTCGTACCTTGGTTATTTCATGGGCTTCTTCAGAGCGCGATCATCGTCCGATGAGCGGCCTCATATCAGACGATGCGCATCAATATCATGCTGACTCCACATCTGACCTTTAATGCGCGATGAGGGTGGTTTTTCAAATTTTCTCGGGGCCACGTGTCTTTCAGTGAATGAAATCATTGCAAAACAGAAAAAACCACCTCCCTCTTAAAAGCGGTGCGATGAATTCCGCTTGGTTTTGCAATGGTGTGTGGTTGGCGGGGACCACCAGGGCAAGAGATTGTGAGAACTTTGCACCGGCGGAAACTTTAGGAAATAGTAAAAAACCAAAAATTTTATATAAACAAAGGTTTATACTTCGAGGGCGAAATATTGATTTTCAATACGGTTTGGCGCCTGTCTACGGGGCCATGGATTATATGGAAAACCATATGAATGGGGGTTTAGAATTGAGGGCTAATCGGTATCGGAGAACTTGGTGAGGCAAAATACTTGTGCATTGTTTTCCTCCGACGTGATAAGCACCCAAAGGTCTTAGCGCCTGGTTCCAGCACCAGGGCGTATGGAGGGGAAGGGTTAAAGACTTAACCAAAGGGGCTTAAGTCCATAATATATAAAAAATTTGATTTTTAGAGATTTTCAATGATTTTCAAAGGAGTTTGAGGGTTTCGGTAAGGTTAAAAAGTGAGTTCTTAACCTTGTAAGAATGATTTTCATGAATGGAAGAACAGGAATCATGAAAATAGAGGAGTTTTATGGTGAAAAAGGGGAGCAAAATGAAGGTTATTTTTTAGTGGAGGAAGGGGAAAAATGATGATTTTGCAGCAGTATTTTCACTTATGGAAATAGTAGAAATTATGAGTATAAAAAAGGGAACAGTAGTGAAGATTTGGACAAAGGAATGAGGCCTTCAAGAGTCTTCAAGAGCCAACACTTTTTAGCAATAAAATTTGTTCATTGAAGGCTCGAAAAGTTTTAGCCACCTTTTTCTATAACAAATTTGATAGGTGGCTAACAACATATATATTCGCAGCTTAAATAAATATCACAGATGCACTTCAGCAGTAAACAAAATCAATCCAGATAGCACAAAGATAATTCAAATATATTTTGCATTCATTAGCATCCAAAAATCCTCCTACAACCCAAACATAACCTGTGCACATAGTCTAGCGGGGTCTGGACACAGTAAGACTGAGGATCTCTGCGCACACAGCCAGTAGGATTCCTTACCCAAAACAACCCAAACAGATCTTAACAATTCGCACGTAGCATCAATCTTATGTCTTACTTTCCTACTAGACCCAACTATTTATCTATTTATAACATTGTAGCCTTTGTTATTTGATGGTCTGTAAACCATTGTTTGCGGACCCTAGCACTACCCTTTAACCCATTACAAAACATTAGGGCCTTTGACCCACCCCAAAACCCCTACACAAGACCGAATATTACAAAATTATCTCAAAAACGCAGGTTAGGGAACCCCGTTCCAACAGACCCCCAACACAATCTTATGACTCGTCCCGAGTCACTTCGGACGTGGGGTTTACATCTTTGCCTGAAGCTGCTTGATCTCATCAACCAGCCGGGGCAGCACTCCTTCACTCTGTGTAGCAACGTTCTGAGCAATATTCACCAAATTCTATGAAGTTGGACCTTCTGTAGCTGCAGTGACGCTTTCCAATGTCTGGTTCAGTTTCTTAATTGCGATTTCTACTTCCTAAGAGAGCTTGAGGGCTTCATTGGCCCAAGGTTTGAGGTGGTCGCTAAGAACCTTTTTTTTGTGGCGGAGCTCTTCAATATCATCTCTAAGTGTGTGGATGGTATGCAGTCATGCCAGGCGCTGAGCTAGAATCAAAGTGGACATAGTAGCTTCAAGCTATTCAAACTCTTCCTCATTTTGGAGCAAATCTTCAGTAAAATCATGGAGGAGAGGGTTGTGCTGCACCTTAGACCATAGCTACATAGCTATCTCCAACAACTCTGTGCCCTAAGAAATCTGAGCGGTAATAGTATTGGTGGCCTCTGTGACCAGCGCGGCTCATTGGGCTCTTACCTCAAGTGGATTTTTTGGCTGCAATTTGGCCTGTAAGGCAACAATCTATTGTTCCATATCTATCTTGACAATCTGAATTTCAGTCCTTGAAGCTATTAGGGCTACAACAAGCCCCTCAATCTTGGCTTGGGGGGTAGCAGAAGCTGAGATATCCTCAGTTACATCTTCACATATCCTACTGATTAGGCCTTCCAACTCGGTCTGTTGCGTGGTGGGGAGGGTGCATGCAACTTGCACTTGAGACACCTCGGCAATTTTCTCCACAATTGTCTTCTCAGTTGTACTGAACTACTGGTGCACTCGACGGTCTCTTTGTCGAATCTCCTTGAAAAGGGATGCATGGAGGACCTGCAGTGGTTCATGTGGCAGTTGGCCTAAATCCAATTGTACCTCTGCGCAGGCCTGGACTTGTGCTCCTAAGGCAGGTGGGCTCAAGACGAATGTTGCGCCTGGCAGGGGGCAGAGGTGGATTTCCATTGTGATGATCAATTCGCTGCAGGTTTTTGGGGCTGGATTTTTCTGAATTATGCTTGTCTATAGGGTGTCAGTTTTGAGCTACAAGCTAAGAGCTCAAACTAGAGTGTAGCGACCGTGGCCTTCTGATACTCTTCCAAAGCCAGCCATTTATCTTCGGAGGTGAGGGTGACTGCATCTGCGATCTGCTCCAGGTCTTCCTCTTCCATAGTAACTTTAGTTTCCCAACCCATCCTTGTAGCTCATTGTTTCTTTCATTGGCCTTTAATAGGGTCATCAATCCGTTTCGTACCACGCAGGGAGTTGGTACCTGCACATCCAGACTGTCCGTGCCCAGATCTTGTTGTGACTCTTACTCTGAACCCTTTTCAACATCCTTGCCATGTCCTTCTGTCTCCTTGGTGGTATCCGGTGGGGTGGTATTCTTGGCGCTCGTACCTGCAGTGTCCTGCATACCTGATTTGAAGCCTAGTTTCCAATGTGGAACCCAAGTAGCAATAAGACGGTCAATCTCCTCATCAAAAACCATATATGGTAGTGATACCCACATTGGATCCTTACGGCCTCGAATTTACATGTTTTGCATCGTAACCTAAAATGTTGCGATGCTCTTCTACTTGTCATAGATTACTCATGATAAGCGCAGCTAGGAGTGGATTGCTGCTACGAGCCCGCTATGAAATAGGACCCAGAAGACCTTATTATCTTCAATGTGTTTCTCATCCTTTTAATCCCATAGATTCGAATACCGTGCCCATTTTCACATATCTGGATTGAGCTCAGGGAGGACTGAGTCTTCCGGGGCTTCCCATGCAACCAACGCAATGAGGAGCAGTAACCAGGAGTAGCAGAATTTCCTTCCATGATCTTGGGCTTTGCGCACGTTCTCCAGAAATTAATTACACAGGAACTGGAACCATTTGAAGGAGACCATTTTTTCACAGCAGCCAGCCAACTGAATTACTTATGTGGGGACCGTGGCAACCTGGCATTTGCGCATCATTTTGCATGCTAATAACAAGGTGCCCATGTGCGCATCGAGGTCACTAATAGTGTTGATCCTGAACCCCCTAGTATTCCGTTCAACGCGGTAATAATCGCGCACCTTATCAGCGATCTATTGTAATATTCCTAAATTAGCATGTAGTTAATTGGAATACTAAAATCTAATTTTTCTTTCTTGTTGCATGAATAAGTGGGTAAGGAGACCCCTAAAGCCTCTTTAGTAGGAATAAATCACTTCCAGTGTGAATGTAGATCAGTTTAGATAGTCAGAATAAAGCCACCTTGGGTGTGAAAGGAGAAAATGCATGAAGACTAAGTCAAGGTTGACCAAATCAAATAGCATTGTAAATAAGAGAGTGGAGCTAGTGGAGACAACGCAGTTTTGGAGGATTATTTTCATGGTAGTAACCTCATAAATGAGTGGGGCCTAGGGTGAGGAAGCTCACCAAGAATATAAGGGAAGGGATGGTAGCCATGGAGAGGAATTCATAATATTTTTTATGTTTGAGTCTTATGAATTATTGCATGCTTCATCTGTTTAGCTGGGTTTGTTGTACTATTTAGTACAAGGGTATTCTCATGCGGGAATTCCACACTCTTCCTTGGAGGACTTGTTGAAGAAATATGAGAGGAGTATTATGGGCTTCATTTCCACCATTTGGCACTCGACCAGGTAGTCACCTATATCTACAATGCAGAATCCTTGAGGAACTGCGTTATTTTTCATGGTGTTGCAGTGGAAGGGTCAAAACCCCTGTTCATGAGCTAGTTTCCTAGAGGAAGGATCAACCTTTCACCCAGAAAGCTAGTAAGGAGGAACTACAGACATTTCTTTGTCTTTTCAGCCATATTTATGCAGAGCTTCGGTCATGCAGTGTGATTCAGCCACAAATCTGCAGTATATAATTTTTGTATCTCATGCCTCTCAAGAAACCCTTGTTGGGTTATCTTGGAATTATGTAAAAGAGACTAGATCTCCATTTTTCAGCTATTTTGAGTAATATATTAGCATATCCATTTGTTTCTCTATTTATGTAGTAGAAACCCTCATTAAAATGTGTTTTCTTATGCTTCAGAATTTCTATGTTGTAGTAGTCATGGGGTTGTAGTGTTTTAGGGCTGATTTGGGCTTGAGAGGCATGTTTAACTAAATTATAATTATTAGTTTCTGATCTCCTTTCATATTTGGTTGCTATAATATATAAAATAATGGATCCATGGGCTGTTCTTGATTTTTATAGTGTAATTTTCTAAAAAAATCCTTTTTGGTGCCTATATTGTTGATTTTCCTAAATAGGAATATTACAGTGGTATCAGAGCTCTGATCTTGGGTCATCCTATGTATTTCAGCCATGATGTAATCTAAGGAGGCTTCTCATAGGAAGGAGAAGATATGCAGGAGAGATAAAGGCAAAACCTTATTATCAGGAAGGAAGGAGTTCTCAGAACTTCTTCTTCAAACTCTGCAATGCATTAGCAAAGACATCAAAGAGATGAGGAGGGAAATACATGGAGATCCCTCAACAAGATTTGTACATGAGGAAAGCTCCAGTTCTTCATATTATGGGTTTGAGCATTCAGCCACGCCATCAGATTTACAACGCTCTACCATGTCTATGTTTATAGCAAGTGAGATGGAGGAAAGAGATGTGCCAAAGAAGGAGACTCTTGATGATTATTTGCAAGAGTATGAATCTCAATCTAAAAGCTTCAAAGATCACCTAAAATTCCAATGGTTTTGCAAGATAAAGGAGGATAAAATACCTAGCAACCATAATAGAAGCATAAGGTGCAAGTAGCATGATGAGGGTAGTTTCTTTCTATCTACTTTTTATGGGTCACCTAAATGTTCAGCTAGCGCTTGGGTGGAGGAGCTAGACACCTATTTGTAGCAGCACCAAGTTTTAGAAGATGAAGCCATTAGATTTGTAGCACTGTATATTGAAGGTAAGGATTATGTGTGGTGGTTATTTGAATCCTTTTCATTAAAAAATGCAAATATATCTACTTATGCAAGGTTCACTAGGAGGGTAGTGGAAAGGTTTGATGAAAAACATTCTGAAACATCTTTGGTTGAGCTAGTCAAGCCAAAACAAACAAAACCTTTACATGGGTTGGAAGCATCTATAAACCCAACTCCATTTTAGAAAACTATTGAGGGGAATGAAATTGTGCAGAATACCTTTCTAGAGGAAAGATCCCTATTTCATAGAGAAAACTCTTCTGAAAAAGAGGACATGGAGATATCTTTTTCAAAAGAGGATCCTCTTATTGATGATAAGGTAACTTCCATTGATGATGAAGGGGAAGAGAAGGCTGGAGGTAACAATGTTGTCACATCAGGAGCATATCTAGTACCTCATGAAGAGGAATATTTAGCACTTTCTCCAATGAGAGGAGTTCTTGTTTGCTCACAAGAAGTTCCAAAGAATCTCGCATATGGAGGTCAGAGCACATTCCATGAGCATCATGTGACATCATTGATAGATTGTGAGATCTTGAAGATAAAAGAAGGAGATAAGACAAATGATCAGAATCATGTGATTTGGAGCACACACCCCTACCAATTTCAGAAGTGTGATGTACAAAGGAGGCAGATTGATTTGAGCAGTGAGAGCAAGGACAAAGCAGTCCACCCACATACACAACCTGCTCTAGGCCTTGATGTGTCACTACATGGAGGCATTCCACCAAGGATACCCCCTGATTGGAAGATGAATAAGGAGTTCTCTCATCATGGTGCAACATTGACATATTTGGTTAAGGAAGGAGCCTTGGGAGGAGCTAGCACAGTTCTGAGAACCTTTGATAGGTTCCAAGGAGGGGTGAGAAATTTTCTGATACAGACATTGATATCTCCCACTCAGCTATCTACGCTGAAAATGGATGATCCAGAAATCTATGATAGCATGAGCATGGTGTCAAAGGGCTATTCCATAGCCTCAGAACAACAAATGATACTTCCACACATGAGGAATATTTTTGAATATGACAAGAGGCTATTGGCACTCTTGTATGCATTGAAAAAACTATGGAAGTCTTGGATGGGAAATGCCTTCCAAGAGGAGGTTGACTCCCATGTACTTCAATATTGTCTTGGGAAAGATCAGCTGCAAGGGAGGCAACAAAAGTGGAGCAACAACACTCCAACATGTGGCTTTCGAATTAAGCATGTCAAAGAGGAGAGTTATGATCTGACAGGTGCTTCATTTTAGATTTCAATAGCGATGTCATTGTTGGGAATCCTAGATCCATATTGGGAGTCCCAACTATTGGTGGAATATTCCAAGAACCTCTTCACATGTAAGGTTCTTGATGGGAAAGTGATAGATGGGAGGTATAGATCTTCCTTGTAAAGGCAGTGATGCACAGGCTAGGAACAATATACTCCATAAGCATAATGGCCTCCTTTCCATAAACCATCCGAAACGATGTTTTCCCAGTCAGCTTCTTGCAGGTGGTTCGATAGGCCCAAAGGACTGACGGGATGCGCATATCTCAATCGTTTCGATCGACATTACAGACCTTGGTCAATGCATGTTTCAAGATTTTATTAAAATATTATACAGCTCCATTTTCTTGTGGATGATACGAGGTGCTTTTTGTGTGGTGGATCCGAAATTCTTCAGTCAAGGCCTATATTGTTTCATTAAAAAAATTCATACCTCTATCACTCATCAAGATCTTTGGACAACCAAACCTGGTTAGAATATGTTCAAAAATGAAGTGCACAATGGTATCTGTAGTACAATCCTTCACATCTTGCACTTCATCCCATCTGGTTACATAATCAGTCGCAATGATGAAGTAGCGTGCACCTGACTTCTTTCTTGGCGGGTTGATGGGCCCAATTAAGTCTATGGCCCATTTTTCAAACACTTGCAGGGCCATCTGCAGTTGCAGGGGCATTTCATCTCTACGAGGTGGTTTTCCTATCCTTTGGAATGTGTTGTAGGCTTTTCAATAATCATGATATTCGTTATGTAGTGTGGACCACCATAGCCCAGCTCTCAAGATATTATGTGCCATTGCTTTGCCTGCGTAGTGACCTCCTACTATGCCCCCGTGGGCTTCTGATAAGATGGCGTGTCTTTCATGCTCCAAAACTTATCTTCGCAATACTTCATCAACTCCCAAATTATACAAGTGGCCCGCTATGATGGTAACATCCGTTGCACCAGTTACCAACTCTTTCTTATATTGTACCTAATAATTTGCAGGCACCATCCCCGTATTTAAGAAGTGAATGATGTCGGCGAAGTGCACATGAACTATCTTAATAGAAAACAACTGTGCATCGAGAAGTCCTTCTTCTATCTTGGTCGGTTCTTTGCCACTTTCAATTCGGAATAATCGATCTAACCCGACATTTAGTTTCCCTGGCTTCACGATGATCTCAAAGTCATAATCTTGAAATAGCAGTAGCCATCGACAAATATTCCCCCCAACATAGGCTTATTCACTAGGTACTTCAAATCTGAGTGATCTGTAAACATCTTGAAGTGCCTTCCTAATAGATAATGTCGGTATTTCTATAGGGTGTGTACCATGGCCAACCCCTCGCTCTCAGTAGTGGAGTAGTTGCACTTTGCACTAGAGATTTTTCTACTAGAAAATGCAACTGGATGGTCAATGTCCCCTTCCCTAGGCTACGTAAGGATAGCTCCTAGGGTGATCCCTAAAGCATCTACATGTACATGGAAAACCCTCACCCAGTCAGGAAATATGAGGATAGGTGCAGAGACCATCTTCTCCTTGAGTAAATAAAAGCTCTTCTGATAATCTGCATCCCAAAAAAATGAAACATCCTTCTTTAGCAACTTCTCCATGGGTGTTGTGATTAGTGTGTATCCTTGAATGAACTTCCAGTAGTAGCCTGTATGCCGGAGGATAGAGCGCAGTTGTTTCTCAGTTGTAGGGACTGCTAAGTTGATGATTACTGAAACCTTGGTAGGGTCAACCATCAATCCCTGTCGACAAACTATGTGACCTAGCAAGATATCGAAAGGTACGAAAATGATGCACTTCTTAATATTCAGGGAAATATAGTGCTTCCTACAGGAATCTGACATCATGCGCAGGTTCGAGACATGATTCTTTATGAAACCAAATACTGTCCAATCATCAAAATACACCTCCAAGAACTTGTGGATGAATTCCTTGAATACTACGACCACCACCCATGAAAATATGGTAGGGGCATTCTTGAGCCCAAATGACATGAAAGTGTACTAGAAGGATCCCCATCCAGTCGCAAACGTAGTTTTGCTGCGATCTTCGGGTGCAATCCTAATCTGATGGTAGCCCGAGAACCTATCAGTGAATGAGTACACTTCCTGCCCTCCCATGCAATCAAGAATTTCATCAAAAAATGGCGTAGGGAAGGTGTAATATTCCCAATTAGCTTATTGCTAGTTGGAATATTATATTTTTCTCTATTTTCAGTCTAGAAGAATAAATGGGGTAGGGAGACCCTTGAATCTATTTAGTGGGAATAAAACACTCCCAATGTGAAGGGGGATCAGTTTAGGTAGGAAAATTAAAGTCACCTTGGGTGTGAAAGGGGGAAATGCATGTGGATTATATCTATGTTGACGAAATCAACAACGCTGCCAAAAGAGAATATCGAGCTAGTGGGGACAACGCAATTTTGGAGGAGGAATCTTTGCAAGGAAGTAACCTCATGAATGAGTGGGACCAAGTATGAGAAGGCTCACCAAGAATAAAAGGGAAGGGATGCAGCTATGAAAGGCATTCAGAATATTTTTTATGATTGATTCTTATGACTTCTTGCATACTTCAACTATTTAGTTGGGTCTGCAGCACTGTTTAGTGCAAGGTATTCTCATGCGAGAATTCCACGCTCTTTCTTGGAGAGCTTGGTGAAGGGATCTGAGAGGATTATTTTGGGCTATCTTTCTACTATCATACATTGGGTCAAGCAACCACCTACAATGACATCGTAGTCTCTTGGATAAATTATGTTATTTTTCATGGTGTTGCAGTGGTAGGGTTAAAATCCCTGTTTGTGATCTAGTTTTCTAGGGAAAGGATCACTCTTTCTCCCGGAAAGTTAGCAAGGAGTGCTTTCAGACATTTCTTGTATTTTCCAGCCATATGTATGTAGAGCTGTAGCTAGACAGCATAATTTTCAGTCATGTATCTGTAGATCTAATTTTGTACTTCATGCTTTCAAGAAACCCTTGTCGGGTTATCTCAAGATTGTATAAAAGAGACTAAATCTCCATTTTCTCAGCTCTTTGAGTAATATATCATCTGATCTATTGATTTCCATTTTGATGTAGTAGAAACCCTCATGAAATTGCAATGTCTATGTTTCAGAAATTATGTGTTGTAAAAATCATGGGGTTTGGGTGTTTTTAGCTTATATTGAGCTTGGGAGATCTGTTTAACGTAGCCAAAATGATTTGTTTCAGAACCCCTTCTATATTTAAGGGCTATAATACATAAAATAATGGATCCAAGTTTTTTTCCTCACTGTTATAGCATAATTTTCTGAAAACTGTGTTTTTTGTGTCAATATAGCTGATTTTCCTGAAAAGGGATATTATAGAAGGGATCGTGAACACAGGCATCGTTTATTTTGCACAGGTCAACATAGATCCTTATTTCTCCTTTGGTTTTTTTTCTCCTGGACCACCATAGGACTTACCCAATCAGACTGTTCTACCGATTCGATGATACATGCAGTTATCATTTTGTCAAGTTCTTCCCCGACTTTATGTTTATACTTGGGGTTCAATCGATAAGGGTGCTGCTTAACAGGGCGTGCATCTAGTTTTAAAGTGATGCACATGACCCCTAGGTCCCCTATAATCCATTTGAGTTCTAATAATTTTGTAGGAAATAGGTCCTGGCATTCTGTGAGGATTTCCGTGACTCTTCCAACAGTATCATCATCCTAGCAGTCTCTAATTTTAGCTAGCTTAGGTTGCTCCTTTGTTCCAATGTTGACTTCCCTTAGCTTAAGAGGCTTGGTCACATTAAAGGTCTACAACGGGGGTCCAGCAAATGCGTGTTCTCCCTCTGATTCTGGGATAGTGACATTTCGCAGGTCTTCATCGCATTCCTCCATCGATAGATTACGGTAGTTGACAATATCCTACATCTGCATATCCCAATATGGTGCCCTGTATTCCACATGAGGGCGTGATTCATCAAATACTAAGTCATCTATATCCTGCAGGGCTTCGTCGAGTGCCTCCATTCCACCTATCAACCCAAACGTCCCTACAAACTCATCCTTCAGGGTTTCCCAATGGCGAGTGTGTTGATGTAGTTCTACATATAAATACCATGCGGTGGGGATCGTCCCAAAGCCATGAATGAATAGGTGGATCCATTTGTCCATAGTTATTTCATAACATTCCTCCATCCATGCAGACAAGTACTTGTGTGGGTCTCCTGGGCCAAGGAAAGTCTTAACGCACAAGTGAACCAAGGGTTCAAACCACAAGATCATCATCTTGTGACATTCCTCACAATCCTGGAACATCCCCTTATGCGTTTCCCACCACTGCGTCGGGGTTGCACGCATTTCTAGGTTAAACGCCCACATTCTTCGCTCCCTTGGGACTTCGGCCTCAAATGTTCGCAAAAAATCTCTAATACTACCAGAACCATAAAAGTAGGGTAGTTCTCTTACCTCTGCGGAGATACATCAGAAGCTTTTCGTGATCTAGAGACATCACAATGTAGATACATCATGTAACCGATTCTGCCAATTTTCTATCTCCCCATTAGAGTCAAAGAGGCATTCATTATCTTTCTCCCAGCAAATCACACCATTAGCTGTAGGATTAATCAAATCCTCATCCCAGGCGGTGAGTTTATAAATATGATCTACGTCGTCCCCTTCGCGCACTGGTTCTATATACCTCTCTCCTTCCGTAGGGTCTAGAGGGACTATCACCCTTGTACCCTCATTCTCAAAAACCATGCTCCTTTTCTTTAAGTTTATAATACCTCCCATATATATTGCCCAATCTAGTCCTAGGAGTGTAGGATAAGGGTTTTCTTCTTCCATAATCTGAATTACTTCAAAGTCTGTGCATAACTTAACTCCTACGATATCTACCATAATCTTTGACAGCCTCCCCAATGGTATGATCTTCTGTTGGTTAGCCATGTGTAGTTGTATAGTAGACCATTCCAGCTTAGGTTCTCCCATCCTCTATCATGTCTGCTTGGGTAGGATGTTCACATCAGATCCCAGGTCCAAAATGACCTGATCTATTTCATAGTCGCTGATCTACGCTGTGAGCTGCATTTCCCTCCCAGTGCACTTCTTGTGCTTGTAAAACTTTTGAACATCTCTAACCCCTGTAGGAGGGTCAATTATTTCCGCGTAGCTATCTATCACTGTTTGAATATTTTCTACTACCTTCCAGTTACGTAGCAGCCTCATAAATACTTGGAGGAATGGTTTAACTTCACTGTCTACTCTTAGGTTTGCTGGAGCCTTAGAGGTAGATTCCTCATCCTTGGCAACGTCCTTGCAGGTTGCGATAAAGGTTCATTTCTCCTTCTGTAGGTCCAAGCTTTCCTGTTTGACAGCAGCTTTCCAGATAAGGGGTCCAGCCGCAGCTTTCTCCTCAGCTACTCTAGTAGCCATACTGTTGCGTGTTATGACACTAATACTTGGTCCTTCATTGCATGGTTCTGCCTTAACCATTTGCACATTCTGCATTGGTGTTTTTTGTTTTTCCTGCATTTTTTCTATCAGTACTAGGCAATCTTCAATCACGTGATACAATTGTCTACAATATCAACAAGATTTTCATGCATGGTTCAGACAGTCTCTTGTGAAGTGCCCTATTTCTACCCAGTTGTAACAGATCAGTTGCCCTCTTCCCTGACCTACGCCTCCACCCCTTCCCCCTCTCCTGCCTCTTGCTAGGGAGCCTCCTCTGCCTAAGGGAGATATTGGTGAGGAAGGGTCAGCCTATACCCTGTATAGGTTTCCTCGATCTATCATTAAGTCATAGGTCTGACAATTATGTTCGTCATGTCCCATAGATGAGCAGAATTGGCACCATTGTTGCTTCAATTCTGTAACATGTGCACCAAGATGAGGGAAGTGGTTGGCATTATGTAGTCCAACTACATGATAGTCACCGCACCATAACGTCAGACCACTTGGTCCCGCAACCTCTTTAAGACGCAATGGGCTGGGCCCCCCAACCTACATGTAGTCCACCAACAGAGGACACTGGTCCTTGGTGTGGCTGGACACCCAACATCTTATGCACCATATGTCTGAGCTAGCTTCCTTTCCTCGCTCTTTCCGTAGATTCTGGATTTCGAGGTGCATTGCTTCCATTTATCCCTGGATCTCTTGCACCCTAAACTGGGCATCATCTCTTGGCACAACTTCTAACTTCATAGCAATCTCCAAGGCTTTCTCTTGCATCTTAATCACCTGCTGACCCATAGGTCCGCGCAGGTGAGGTAGCAGCATAGAGATAAACCATTCCTTGTGTTGCCTATCATCATACTGAAATTCCCCATCTCTGATAACCTTCTTTAACCATTGATTAGCTTCCCATACAAACTCAGTGGGTCCCTGTCTCAAGTCTTTTAGGTCAGTTACTAGTTGCGATTAGGACTTAGGCTTCTGGAATTATTGTTTTAAAGCTTTCTTAATCTCTTGAATAGATGGATCCGCATGTTGGCCTACGTACCCCATATACCCGTCCAAGGCCCTTCCTTCAAAGGTGAGGGATAGTTGTGATCTTTTTACAACATCGGTAGCCACATTCTGCATAATCCATATTGATTCTTCTATAAACCAAAATCTGTCCATATCTTCATCTCCTAAACCCTTGAAGGTGGGTAGCTTCATGTGTGTGACCATATCTTCTTCTGGTGATGGCAGAGGTGTAGGGGAGTTCTTGCCCTTATGCTGACTCGAAGGTGGTGTACCTGGAGGACTATTTACTACGTGTGCAACTGACTCTCTTAATGCACTGTAGATGGATCTATCCCCTTCTCGATTGGTTCAGTAGTACTTACCACTTTGTGTTGTACTTTCACTCTGATCAGAGGTCATTCATTCGGTGTGGCTGCACAAAATGCCTTTTCACACAATAATATTTTAATTATAAATGGAAATTTTCACAAGAACTTACCTTTGAAACCTTTGAAGAACCTCCGCTCTGCCTGAGAATAGGATACGAACTCATCAACTGTGAATTCCATTACAAATTTCCCTAGCACATTGTCCACCCAATGATCTACTGTACAGGTGATCGTGTTGTCAGTCTTCTCCAATTGTTGAATCAATTCCGGCATCCACTGCGTAACCTGATCACCCTTCCAACATGTCTGAAATTATACGAGCCTAGCTAACCACTCCTAGAGCTCATGCGCAAAAGTTACAAAGAAAATTTCATAGACTTTAGTGAAGATTTACTTATTATTCCACTTCTCAGCTGTCAGCTTCGTGCTACGATTCTCTTTTATAGAAAATTCCTGAATCTGTCTCTCAAACCAATCTTTGAGCTCTGGTTTCTGAGGTATCCAACGGCCTCATGGAATTACCTAATTTCTCTCTCAAAATGCTCCCAGTCCCAACAACGGAACCATTTGTTGGCTTGAGGGGTCCTGACCCAGGTTCGAAGGTTAAGTTTTTCCAACAAACCCCTATACCACTGGCCCTTTCGGTAATGACCTACTTTCGCAGGCCAAGGTCTCACCCGAAGTAGTATGGTAGGGTGTTGGAACCAAGCTTCCGCACGCTGGGAGAGAGTGGGTAATTTGAGGCAGATCTGTGTTGTAACTTTTCAGGTTCGCACATAATGAGTCTATTCGCAAGCCCTCAACTGTATAATCAACACACAACCATAACAAAGCTACTATCTCTAACAGATACAATTAATACATTTTCATCTACGTGCGCATCGACAGATACCATCATAGAACATTATAATTGCAGCTAATTCTAGATTACAGATATATTCGCAGCTTAAATAAATATCACAGATGCACTTCAGTAGTAAACAAAATCAATCTAGATAGCACAAAGATACTTCAAATATATTCCCCATTCATTAGCATCCAAAGATCCACTTACAACCCAAACACAGCCCACACACACAGCCAGCAGGAGTCCTTACCCAAAAAACCCAAATAGATCTTAACAATTTGCACGTAACATCAATATTATGTCTTACTTGCCTACTAGACCCAACTATCTATCTATTTATAACATCATATCCTTTGCTATCCGATGGTCTGAAAACTGTGGTTTGCAGACCCTAGCACTACCCTTTAACCCATTACAAAACATTAAGGGCTTTGACCCACTCCAAAACCCCTATGCAAGACTGACTATTACAAAATTATATCAAAATGCAGGTTAGGGAACCCCGTTCCAACACCACCGCGTGAAATAATTTGTAGTAGTGAGAATGTAGCGATGCTGCTTTGATGAATATGAAAATATTTTAATAATAATATCTACGCACCATTTTTGGGATGGTTCTTCCACTACGATAGGCTATAGTGGGGGGGCTAACCTCTGATTTATGCCGTCACACCTTTGATAGACCTGACATTTGCGAACTTAAGCACAAGAATTCTTAAATAGTCTGGGCTAGTAGAAACCAGCTCGCATAAATTTATGTTGCTCAAAAAGTGTCCCGCGGTTGATCCGTGGTGGAGACGACGTAACACCTTCTCTGAACCATGTGCATCCAAGAAACTTAACAATACGTCATTATGGTGTTTCTTGAAAAGAACCACTTGCACCAACTGATAAAATATAACTTTTAGCTTGAGTGCCATTTTATGTCGTGTAGAAAAATGTGAAGGCATGGTGCCATGCTCAAAGTGTTGGCGCATATTTGCATACCAAGATATCATGCTGATAGTGAGGAGGGTAAGTTTTATTCCATCAAGTTCCATGGCTGGAACTTGATTGTATCCTGAATACCCAGAAAGCAAAGAAAACATCTCAAACCTCGATTTTGTTTGCAAAAATTTTTCCCTAGACGACATGGGGTAGTTGTGCTTGCCCGAGGTGCGATTCAAATTTTGGAAATTAATACAGAAATGGACTTCCCCAGACTTCTTTCTGACTGGGACCGATTTTGACACCGAAGTTGAGTGTTGCACGTGATAGATGATTCGAACATCCAACAACTTCCTTAATTCTTTCTAGATAAGGGGTTTGATGATTTGTGTATTATAAGTTTTTAGCTATTCACATGCCCACGTGAATACAACTTGGTATTGTTTGAATAGGCGAGTGAAGGCTTGTCGATTTTGTGGTGTACATAAAGTACCGAGATTCAAACATCTCGGATCCTTTCCTATTCCCAAGTTGATTTTTTTACGTGAAAGCATGGAACTATGAGTTTTGGCATTGGAAGGTCTCCAGAAATTATTTTTCACATCATATAGCTTTTCCAAAGATACCACATCCTTGGGGATGAGGTTTTCTTTACCCTTGCAGGTTGCACCGTGCAGTGCCTCTTTGTGCTTGTTCTTGTTGACCACTGCATCTTTGGATATGTCAGCACTCACCATGAGATGCAGTATATGTTGGTCATCATCTCAAACATGTGAATAAGAGACATTGTTTGGGACACATGGTTTGTAAAAAAAAATCAATATAAAAACCATCCCTAAATGGTGACAACCTAATAGCAGTATCGGCTAATGTATTTTTAGCTGCATTATAGATTCTTGGGATAGAAAGAACATCGAAAACTTGGAAATGAGGAAATAAACACCATACCTCTTATTGATAACTCTTTAGATGAGGTGAAACACAGTGAATGGTATTACATACATCTCGTAACACTATTTCTGAATCACCTACTTATTTTAAGGGCATGTCATTGAGGTCAATGACTCTCTGTAATCTGAAAAAGAGTGCCTCATAATTAGAAATGTTGTTTTTGCACTCGAATTCCATGCGGACTGAGATTAAGTGTTTACTTCATAACAGGTTTACCAAAACGCAACCAGCTCTAGTGCTTTCCTATGTTTTTGAACCATCAAAGTATAAAGTTCACAAATTACATGTACAACGGTTGTGAACTACAATAGTAATAATATTACTATTATTACCACTAATTGTACATAGGTCATTATTTAGAAATAAAAAAACCTATATAATCCAAGAAATACAAACAAATAATTATCCTCTGTGTGACAGCCTTACGACCAGTTATGACAAGTGCAACACCAAAGATACACTTTGCAAAGACCATGGAAACACTTGTTCGATGGTGCTCAGAACTTGGGAAATGAGTGTGATAGGTACTTACAAGGTTAGAACAACTCATTATGCAAATATAACCTCTTGAAACCACTGTAACAAGCTCATACATTCATTGCGATGACCAACATGCCAAAAGACAACACTTTTCCTATCATGTGAAAGGGATCATAGCACTTCAAGAAAAACAATGAAATGAACTTCAAAATTTCTGATATCCATAAACAAGATTAGTAAAGGCTTTGAAATTTGGTATAGGCTAAAATTTTAGAGGGTTTTGTAGTGGCTACAACAAGACCCTAAGTGCATAGAAAAAAATAATGGAAAAAGAAGAGGAGGTCAAGGGGAGGCTCCTAAGGGGAATAGAAAAGGATGTCAAAAGGTACATGGAATGAGTCCACATGATTCATGTGCATAGGCAAAAGAATATTTGCATGCAGAGGAAGTGATTCGAGGACAAGATGCCAGTTTTTGTAGCATCAAAAGGTGTTCTAGTCCCAACATTTGTTAGAGATGCTAAGAAAAACTAGGACTCCAGAACCCATAAAAAGTTTCAAGAAAATTCACCTAAAAATGCCTTAGTTAAGTTAATTAATCAGTAATTAAATTTTTTTAAACTCTAACTCAAGGAAAATGATTAATTATTAGTAAATAATTGAGGAATGTGATATTTCTCTATAAACTCACACGAATCGTCTAGGAAATAATCTCATCCATCGATTAAGTTTGAATCTTGGTTGTTCGAGTCCCACAGTGACATTATAATAATAAGCCGATGGGTAGATGGAGGAAGAGACTTAAGATCGATTTCCTTGGAAATTTTTATTTTCGAGAGAGTAGCAGCAAGTCTGAGTGAGTCTGAATCAAGTTTTCTAGTTTCAGAGAGTTAGAAATAGAAGGCTGAATTTTTTCTCCAGGACACTAGGTAGAGGCAGCAAAAACCCTCAAGTGAGAAATTCAATTTGGATGAAGGGGAAGATGTTTCTAATTCCATAGGAAGGGAGGATTTTCTAGAGGGTTGGAGAAGAATTTTCCCAGTCAGCAGCAGGGAGGATGGCTAGATTGGCAGTCGTTTTAGGCAGTGTGTGTGGTAGGAATTGCTAGGGTGACACAGAGTCTGCACAAGCCACTTGGATGACTAGCCTTTTAGAGTTTAGGAAATGTCGAGATTGATCAGAGAGAGGGTAAAATCCCTTAGTAATTTTTTTCAAATATTTCTCTTGGATAGATTTTCTAGTTTTGCGAAATTTATTGTAATCACAATTATTTCACTATTGGTTAATAATAAAAACCCTCATTTTTTGCACCATTTTTCCCACATTGGGTTTTTCTGGGGACATTTGTCATAAAATAATGGTGTTATATTTTTGTGTGTGTGTGTGTGTCAGTGTTTTCTATATTATTCCCAATTAGTCCTAAGCTAATGGGAATATTCATTTTTGTTTTATTTTCCTGTTTCAAGAATAAAATTGTAAAGGAGGTTCATAAAACTCCTAAATAGTAAATAAATCAAGGCCAAATGTGAAAAAGGATAAAACTTGGCTATGTAAGCAAGCACCCTTAGGTGTGAAAGGGGCTAGATGTTTTGACTGGGTCAACCATGACCAAATCTACAACGTTGTCTTGGAGGAGTGGCCATCAATGAGGCACAACGCAGTTTTAGATGGAGATGGCTTGTGTGAAAGAAGCTATTTCATTGAAGGTGGTTTAGGGTTTACAAAATCTTAACTTATAAAAGGAAGAGGATGGCAGCATGAGAGGGTTGTTGAATGATATTTGATTTCTAAAGTATTGTCTGTTTAGACATACATCTTTCTTTGGTTGTTTAGCCTAGATTGCAAATGTTGTTTAGCATTGGGTGTTCCTAATCAGGAATCCCACCTCTTCCCATTGAGTAGCTCTTGGGAGAGTCTTATATTTCATAGCCCACTATCTGGCTAAAAGCCAAGCTTCTTCTTCCAACTACAATGCAGATCCTATTGAGGGTTTCGTTATCCTTGAAAGCTGCAGTAAGTGGAGGCTAGATCTACTTAGATCTAGACCATTCTAGTGCTCATTTTCAATGGGGAAGGCTTCTATCCCATTGGAAAGAGAGTATTGGATCATTGGAGCACCATTTTCTGATCTTGGCATGTGGCCAAACTTGTTCTAAACCCTACAGTGCAGTATTGCTTCCAGAACTGCGTTATTCCTGGAGGTGTTGTTGCAGGGTGCTTTGGCACATCATTTGAAGAGATGGTTTTCAAGTGTTGGGGGATCTACCCTTCACTTTGAAGATCCATTGAAGGATGATCTATATATTTTTCATATCAAATATGATATTCATATTTCTGAATATTTCTAAATCACTAAATATTGTTGCAGATCTACAACTTAGATCTTATATCTACTGCTTGTACATGGTGTAATGCTGAAAACCTCAAGGGGATCTGAAAGAGGAGCCTATCTAATGTATGGATCTATTATAGATCTGAATTTTCATGCACATATTTTCTCTAGATATTAAATGTAATCAACAACTGTTGCAGCCTAATAAAATAACGTTGTCAAGGAAGTTTCAGTCTATATGTATGATTGGAGCACCTCTTTTTGATGATTTTATTCAATAGGAAACTTCTATTTCCTGTTATACATCTTATGGGCCATATTGTACATCTATTTTTCTGTCGAAAATGTGAATGAAGGGTCTCCATATTGGCTGCCTACTGTATTCTAGATGATATGCGTTATTTTCCTACAAATCTTCTTTCTATTGTTGCATTCCCCATTTGGGAATATTACAGTGGTATCAGAGCATCATCTTAACATAGCCTATGCTCTCTAAGAAGCCAATATGTATTTCCAAGAAAAGATAATATAGAATAAGTTTTATTACACTGAAGAAAAAGAAGACAAGGGTAAAACCCCTTTCTTTGGAAGAATGAAACAGAAAGAGTTCTCAAAAACTCTGTTCCAATCTATGCATGATCTTAAAATGGAAATCAGGGGAATGAGGAGGGAAATACATGAATATCCCTCAAGAAGAACTTCACATGAAGAGAGCCCCAGTTCTTCATATTATGTGTGTGAGTATGCAGCCACACAATCAGATCTACAATGTTGTAGCATGCCTACATTCCTAGGAAGAGAAGAAGAAAAAGGATAAACACCAAAGGAGGAGACTCTTGGTGACTATCTCCAAGAATATGAATCTCAGTCTAAAAGCTTTAGGGAGCATCTAAGCTTCCAAGAGTTTGGTCAAATTAAAGAAGAGAGAAGATCCAAAAACTACAATAGAAGAAGAGGGTGCAAGCAACACTCTTTGGGTAGACTCCTTCTACCTACTTTTGATGGATCACCTAAGAGCTCAACCAAGTCTTGGGTAAGGACGCTAGACACATATTTCTAGCTGCATCAAGTTTCAGAAGAAGAAGCCATAAGAGTAGCAACGCTGCATCTAAAAGGTAAGGCTTATGCCTGGTGGTTATTTGAATCTTCTTCATTGAAAAATGTAAATATATCTACTTATGCAAAGTTCACTAGGAGGTTAGTGAAAATATTTGATTTAAAACATTCAAAACTTCCTTGGGAAAGAAAACCAATAAATCAGAACTTTTACATGCGTTGGAGGGATCCATGAAGCCAACTCCATTTCATAACATGGTTGAGAGGGTTAAAGATCTATTACATGCTTTGACAAGGGAAAAGGCCCCACTTCAGCAAGAAATTTCTTCTCAAGAAAAATATATGAGGATTCATTTTTCAAGAGGAGATCAAGAAAAAGGATCTCTTAATGATGAGGTATTCTCCACTGATGAGGAGAAGGAAGAGGAAGAGCTAGAAAGATCCTCTAGCATTGTGATAGCAGGAGGAGATCTACTTCCATCTGGAGATGGAGGTGAAGCAATCACTTCCACTAGAAGGGCTCTTGTATCTTTGAAAGAAGATCCAAGGGATCTTACACATGAAGATAATGAGCAACATGTGACTATGATGATAGAAAATGAGACAAAACAATGGAGGAAGTGTGTTCCAACATTGCATACAGTTTTGGGAACACACACTATGATAGATCATTCCTTTGTGATCAAGGATCTTGACACTAAGGAGATGTTGGGTGTACATGGGTTAATTACATCTGAAGAAAGCACCTTAGACTATGAGATCTTATAGAATCTAGGGGGAAATGAGAAGGAGGGCCAGCGCCAAATGATTGGGGGCATATACACCCATCCTTTTCAGGAGGTTGATGTATAGAAGCAACATGATGATTTTCATAGTGAAAGCAGGGACAAATCAGTCCACTCACATTTCCAGCTTGCTCTAGGCCTTGATGTGTCACTACATGGAGGCATTCCACCGGGGAGACCACCTAATTCAAATTTGGTGAAAGATGTCTCACACCTTGATGCTCCATTCATAGATCCAAGGAGGGAGGGAACATTAGAAGACCACAATATAGTGTTGAGAGTGTTGGGGGAGCTCAAGGAGGAGGGAAATATTTTCCCTTTATCATCATTTTTCACTCTCTCATTTCATATTGCGCTGAGAGAAGATGCTGCAAGGATGAAAAATGACACCATAATGGGGCAAGAAGGGCAGTCCTTGGCTAGGAAAAATTAGAAGATAATCTCACTTAGAGGGAAATCTTCCATACATGAAAGAAGATGGTGGCCTCACATGCATACTTTGGCAAGACCAAGGGGGTTTTGGATAGATAATAGCCTTCCATGGGAGACTAATTTCCAAAGACTTCCATCTTCATTTGAGCATGTGCATATACAAGAAGGGTAGCAAGGAGGGAATAACAACCTTCCATCATGTACTCTTTGCATGGGATATGTCAAGGAGGAGAATAAGGGAAGGGATGACCTTCCAACACATACCTTTGGCATGGGAGATGTCAAAGAAAGGAGCAGCCACATGACATACATTTTAGTTGATAGATAATCAGCACTGTCATTGTTGAGGAGTCTAGATCCATATTGGAAATCCCAACTGTTGGTGGATTATTCCAAGGATCTTCACACATGCATGATTCTTGATGACCAACTGCATGAAGAGGGATATTTAGTCCAAGAATGATTCATCTATCATTATGGTAGGATCTTCTTTTCTAGAGCCTCCAAGCTCAAGGAGAAGTTACTACAAAGAGATTATGAAGAGTTATGTTTCAGCCACATATGTTCCATGAAGATCTACAATATCATCATGAGGAGATTTGATTGGGAAGGCTTTGGAGGAGAAATATATCAGCATTTTCAAGAATTCATGTACCATGTGGAGATGGAGAAACAACATAACTCTATAGAATAGTTAATTCAGCCCTCCTTTTCTCTTTTTGAGGGAGGAGATAGATCTATACACCACTCCATTTGTATGAGGAGGACTGTTGGTGAAGAACGTGCTCATGTAAAACATGTTTTATTTTCTGATTGTATGCATTATTTCACCATGTTTATGCAGGCCATGACTCCAAGAAGGATTATTGTATCTCGTAAACTTCATGGCCAACTTGGGGCCAAAACTATTTCTGAACCTTGCCACTCCCTTGAAGGACAAAGGGAGGTTTTTCATCATGATGAGTGCTTTCCTAAGGCACCAAATATATCTCACACTTTCAGCCATAGTGAGATAACATGGGTAGTAAGTAAGTGGTGGGGAAACCACTTACCACATCTAGATCTAATGAAAGTAGGATATGCACTACGCTAGTTCCACATGTGGGACTATGACCCACCTCCATATGCACAAATTTATGTTTGTATGTATGTTGTTTTGCTTCCATGCATTGATGATTTACTTGTACTTTTTATGGGAATGTATGGAGGGAGGATGGGAGGCATGTATGTACCTCATGGGATGGAGACTCTCTATGTGTATTATGCTACATGTTTCAGTGAGAGCATTGGTTTAGCCATGTTTGTTTCAATTGAGCTATTGTCTCCTTATGGGATGGACTATTTACATCTCATGAGAACTTTGGAGGAGAAATTCATGGAGGGATCGATTGGTGAACACTTAGCTTATCGAGGAATCTTATCACATTTTGGTTTCACCAATGGAGGAGGAGAAGAGTTGCAGCACTCAACTTATCAGTTGTTGGAGGACAAGAAACATATTGGAGGGGAGGACTGTAATATTCCCAATTAGTCCTAAGCTAATGGGAATATTCATTTTTGTTTTATTTTCCTGTTTCAAGAATAAAATTGTAAAGGAGGTTCATAAAACTCCTAAATAGTAAATAAATCAAGGCCAAATGTCAAAAAGGCTAAAACTTGGCTATGTAAGCAAGAACCCTTAGGTGTGAAAGGGGCTGGATGTTTTTACTGGATCAAGCATGACCAAATCTACAACGATTTCTTGGAAGAGTGGCCATCAATGAGGCACATCACAGTTTTAGATGGATATGGCTTGTGTGAAAGAAGTTATTTCATTGAATGTGGTTTAGGGTTTACAAGCTCTTAACTTATAAAAGGAAGAGGATGGAAGCATGAGAGGGTTGTTGAATGATATTGGATTTCTGAAGTATTGTTTGTTTAGACATACAACTTTCTTTGGTTTTCTAGCCTAGATTGCAAATTTTGTTTAGCATTGGGTGTTCTTGATCAGGAATCCCACCTCTTCCCATTGAGTAGCTCTTGGGAGAGTCTTGTATTGCATAGTCCACTATTTGGCTGAAGGCCAAGCTTCTTCTTCCAACTACAACGTAGATCCTGTTAGGGGTTTGGTTATCCTTGAAAGATGTAGCAAGTGGAGGCTAGATCTACTTAGATATATACCATTATAGTGATCCTTTTTAGTGGGGAAGGCATCTATCCCATTTTCAAGAGAGTATTGGATCATTGGAGCACCATTTTTTGATCTTGGCATGTGGCCAAACTTGTTCTAAACCCTACAATGTAGTATTTCTTCCATAATTACGTTATTCCTATAGGTGCTATTGCAGGGTGCTTTAGCACATCATTTGAAGAGTTGGTTTTCAAGTGTTGGGGATCTGCCCTTCACTTTGAATATCCATTGAAGGAGGATCTATGTATTGTTCATATCTGATCTGATCTGCATATTTCTGAATCAATGAATATTGTTGCAGATCTGCAACTTAGATCTTAGATCTACTGCTTGTACATGGTGTAATGTTGAAAACCCCAAGGGGATATGAAAGAGGAGCCTATATAATGTATGGATCTATTATAGATCTGAATTTTCATGCACAAATTTTCTCTAGATCTGAAATGTAATCAACAGCTATTGAAACCTAATAAAATAACATTGTCAAGGTAGTTTCAGTCTATATTTATGGTTGCAGCACCTCTTTTTGAGGATTTTCTTCAATAGGATACTTCTATTTCCTGTTATACATCTTATGGGCCATCTTGTACATCTATTTTGTTTTTGAAAATGTGAATGAAGGGTCTCCATATTGGCCTCTTGTTGTGTTCTAGATGATCTACGTTATTTTCTTGCAAATCTGCTTTCTATTGTTGCATTCCCCATTTGGGAATATTACATTTTCTCAATTTCCATTTTATCTTCCATATTATTTTTTGTGAATATTGTGGTGTGATTAATTCTTTGTCGTCATAGAAATAAACTTCTAAAATAATTTATAATTAGAAGAATTAATTTCAGTTGTTGTAATAGAATTTCAATAGGGAAATTTTCACATGGTATTAGAGCAAATTTGAATAGATAGGGGAGCTCATAAGCGGAAGAATAAAATTCCTTGTTCACAGGGAGTAGCAGGACAAATTTTATGGGGGTTACGCGGTGCCTAGCCAGGCAATGTGAATTGTTAGGCAGTTTGATTTTTCAGTGCAGGGTTGAAAAAAATATTTAGCTTGCCAAAGTGAGTGATTCCAACAGATAGAGAGAGTAGTAGTTTAATATTTTCGCTAATTAGATTTCGTGTTTGAGCGCAAGAGGGTTTTGCAATAATTTGCAGTAGTAGAATCAATGTTGGGTGGAAGAGGAAGAGCACACACAAAGGGAATTTCTCTTAGTTGGTTTCTAGTTTAGAAACCCGCAATTCTAGTTGCAAATGACAGTAGCTGCAAGAAAATTTTCTCACTCCAAAAGGAAGTGAAAATAGCAAAATCAATAGTCGAGCTGGTGAAATAGGAATATTTTTTTTCCAGTTTCATAGATGAACACATTTGGGCTTAGAGATCAAGATAGGTTGGAGGGAGGCTCAAAATATGTCATATAAAATGATAGGATGTCCCTCCTGTTAGATGAGCATGGATTGAAGACCTTTGCAGAGAACATCGTGGGAGTACCAACCAATGCATATTAGCTAAAAGAGTATAGGAAATAAATGGCCAAGGTGAAGTGGGTGATCCTGGATGGAGTCTGGGACCATAGAGTTTCTCATATATCTGGAAAGAACACTGCTAAGGAGATATGGGATTCTCTTGCTCATCTATATCATAATCCTTCCAGGAAGTGGAAGATGTTCCTGAAAATAAGCTAAGAAACATCAGGATGTATAATAGTGAAGGAATTGATCCCTTTCTCACCAAAATTTAGGAAATTCGAGATCATCTTGCAGTCATTGGGGAGGCACCTTAAGACAATGATATTTTGTGTTTAGCACTAAATAGTGTCTCAAAATTTTAAGATATATTCTTCCAGGGAATTTTGGGGTGAGATATTATACTTAGGTGGGACAATATATGGTCAAACTTGCAATAGGATGAGATGAGGCGAGCACTTGTGAAGACCTCCATTAGCGGAAGCAGTAGTAAGGGTTCGAAAGGTGAGGAGGAGGGAGAGAATGTAGCCCTTGCATCAAAGGGTCCCAGCCAGGGAAAGGGGAAGAAGAATAAAAAAAGGACCTATCTAAGTTCAAGTGCTTTAGGTAAGGCAAGTTTGGTCACTACAGTACTTAGTGTCCACAAAGGAATATGAGAAAATTAGGAAGCAAGTCCAAGAAACAACTTTTGCAAAGATATATAAATTGTCCTTCAGGTTGGAGGAAGACTTCGCCATGTTTTCGTTTATACCTCCAGGAGTGAAGTGGGATGATATGGAGTTATATTACCAAGTTGTTCAGAGGTTTGGGAAGGTTCCATTGAGGTGTATTCCTCATGGGTCATTACATTGCTATAGGGTCCCACAGTATTCAGTAGCAGAATGGATCAGTGACAGTTGATGTAGCCAGATTCGAGAGTGATAGTTGCAAATTAGTTGTCGTAAGGTGCTAAGGAATGCATAATAGTGTTGACAGAAAAGCAGGAGGCTCAATAGAAATGTAGATTCCTCAATGGACAGTGCAGAGGCTAGTAGCAGTTAGATGCTAAGGAGATAGATGGAACATAGAGACGTATTTGATTTATTATTTCATATGCTTCTCGTTTGCGGTAGTTGTAGTAGTATTAGCGACAATTGAGAGGGAATTGCAGTGCAAATGCAAAGTTGAAAGCAACAGATATGCACCATAAAAGTTACGTATTGGTTATTGGACAGTGTTAGGTAGTCTGCATAAATTCCTTGTACATTCAAACTGCTAATTGTAATTTTCCAAAACAATAGACTTGAATCTACTCTATCAACTATGGAAGAAATTAAACGATTGTGAAATCACAATGATCAGGAGATCATGTCCAAGTTAAAAAATTGCTCAAAAATGGAATTTCTCAAAAATGGTTGCAATCTGAATGACTAGAAAGGTCTCTTCGCTACGATTCTGGTGCCATGAACGATTCTCAAAACTAAGATCGTATGTGAAAGTTACTGAGGATTGAAATCGTCCAATGAACTCCAAAACATGACTTTTTAATTAAATTGACTTAGCCATTTTTTTTTAAATATATGTGCAAGTTAATTTTTTTATGGTATATGAGGGCCTATCAGAGGGTGCCACGTGGCCCCAGACCATTGGTTGAAAAGGTATACAAAAATTTTTGGAGGTAAGGGGTTTGAACCCCTGACCTGACAACTCGGGCAGAGGGACCCAATCAGTACGCTATGGGAAAATGATTTGAATGAGTCAGGCGGGCAATAAAATTTGAGTCAGTTCGACGTGTATGAGTTGAGCGGAGAAGTTTGGGGACCAACCCCCTCAAGGCCAGCCCCTATTCCAATTTAACCTCACGCTATGAACCACAGGCTAAAGTTCTTGATCGACGGAGTTTTGTAAAGGGGATAGCCCTCAGAGCTAGCCCTGAAACTCATATGACAAGCTGCAATAATTAGGGGCGTGGCCTTTAAACCGTAACCGCATGGTTCGGAGGGGCCATATGGCCAAGCACTCAGATCAACATTAAATGTTCGGATAAGCTGCGGGTTATTCAACGGTTTGGGCGGAACAAACATGTGACAACTCCCGCCTCCAGCATTTAATTTAACTGACAGTTAGTCTGGAGATTCTGCTGGTGGACTTCCTAATCCAGTGAAATTGCTAAACTAGTGGAGTTAACTGGAGTTCTCCCACTTTTAGTGGGGATTTTGGGAGACATTGGGCATTTTTGTTTCATAAATCATAACTCTCTCAATTTTAAACCAAACAAGATTAAATTTTAGTCAATTTTGGGTTTCTTCAGTATTCTGAATAGTTCGGAACAGGTTTCAGAGCAAACAGAGGTGATTACAACAACTTATTCTTCAGGGAATATGGAGGTGCCATGAGGGCCATCATGGAGAAGGCACTGTGTTGGGTTGTATTTCACTGTTTAAGGTGAAACAAAAGCCATTTCTAGCTATTTTCTATCTTCTGAAGTCGAATTTACAGTTTTTTTCCGCCTGTTTAGGCATATTTTTCACTGTGTAACCATTTTGAGCATATTAATAGAGCAAGGACATACCATTGGGGAGCCTTGGACCGACAAATGTAGCCCAGGAGGGGTGAAATGCCTCAACAATTTTCTATGTTATGCGATGGTGAATTTTACTTGCTGTGTATTTCTGTTGTGATATGTTAAACAATAAATTTAATTAACAAATCCTCATACATAAAACTCAGAAACAAACCAAAACTACTTTGTTTAACCTGCAAGTCATGGAGAACACTTTTCACAATAAATTCTTTGAGAATGGATACTTTTCATGGCATTACAAATAGTTCCATTTTTAGATCAGTTGGTATCAGAGCTAGATTTTTACTCTACATTTTCTTGTCCAAAGATATAGTTGACTGTTTGGAAATTTTGATGCTTACTAGGCTTAAGCTCAAGAGAGGGGAAGGACAATTGGTTAGAGCTCAAAATAATCCTCAACTAAGGAGGGCTAGAGTGCCATTAACTCCACCTTATAATTCACCTCCAAGAGCCACAGAAGAAGTCTTAAGCATGTCTTCAAGAGAAGGAGAAATTCCTGAAGACATTGATCCCAAAGAAGAAGAACGGGTGTTCCGAAAGGCGTTCCTGGACATGATTGAGATGGTGAGGATACTCTACCAAGAAATGAATGAAAGGCTTGAAGGAGGAAATAAAAGTGATGACAAGTCAAAGAAAGGACATGGAGGAAATGGTGATCCACCATCCCTATCTTCATCCTCTTCCTCTACATCGTCATCCTCTACTTCGGTGAATCAATCTCACAAGTCAAAAAACACTGGTAAAAGTTCATTTTTAAAGCTTGATGTTAAGTTTGAGTTGCCTATGTTTAATTGTGAGGTTAATGCAGAGAAACTTGACAATTGGATAAGGCAGTTAGAGGTTTACTTAAGGATACATAACCTTCATGATGACGACACCAAGATTTAGTTAGCCTCTTTGAGAATGGATGGTGCAGCATTGGTGTGGTGGGAAGCCCAAACTAAGAATGAGATTAGAAAACATGGTAAGATCACTTTATCATGGGCTGATTTTATTTCTGCAATTAAAAAGCAGTTTTATCCATTAGCTCATTTACAAAAGGCTATCTTGAATTGGCAAAGTTTTATACAACTTAAGGGACAAAATTTACAAGATTACACCCAAGAGTTTAGACGAAGGGCTCTTTCACTAGGAATTGATTTTCATAGTCAAGAAACTTTGCTAAAATATATAGGTGGTTTCACAGCTACCTTAGACATACTATCCTTATTTTCAATTCTACTAGTCTAGACGAGGCTTGTGTCCAAGCCACACATTTAGAGGCTAGAGGGAAACAATCTCTTGATGGGAATGAGGAAAGTGAATTTAAGGGAAAAGGGAAAAAGAGAAATGAAAATTCTAGGAAAGAGAAGGGAAAATTCTTTTGTAAAAACTATTCCAAAACAAGTCATGATGAAGACCATTGCTGGAAAATTCATCCCGAGTTTAAAAAAAAAAATTCAAAACCAAAGATAAGTCCAAAGAGAAAGGCAAGACGGTTGCAATAGCTGAACAAGACTTAGGGTCTGAATCAGGAGATGAAACTGAAAGCATAGCTCTGGCACTAAAGAAAATAAAGGGGAAAGAGATCGTAAATGAAACAAATCCCAGTTCTAACATTTCAAACTATCACATAGAAGCTCCAAATGAGGAGAGGAGGATTGAGTTGTTTCATGTGAGGATCATTTCAAAACACACAAATATAGACACACTATTTGAGAGTGGGTTACAAGAAAACCTCATATCAGAAGACTTAGTCAAGAAGCTGAATCTTGAAACCATTCTACATCATAAACCTTGTCCTCTTGGTTGAATTTTCAAGGATGCAAATTTACAAGTTTCAAGGAAGTGCATGTTGCGCTTCACTATAACAACTCATTATATTGACATGGTTGAATTAGATGTGGTACCGCTTGACATTACAGGTGTGGTGTTGGGAATTCCTTACTTATATGACAGGAAAGAGATCTTCCATCGCCATGAGAGCATGTACCATTTATTCAAGGATGGCAAGGAGTTTCTTATGAGAGCACATCAGAAAAAGCTAGAATCTTCTTTAGTGAATGCAGGGCAGTTGAAAAGGCTTGTCAATGCAAGTAAAACTTTGATTTTTTTGATGATTAAGAAAAAATAATTTGTACATAATCCTTTTCATGTTTATGCTGATGTAAATAATCATTTGTTTCAATCTAAAAGCAAGTCGTCTTTGGAAGAAGATGACAAGAAGTTGCAGCAAGTGTATTTGGTCTCGATTGGTGCAGAAAACAGAGTGTCAGTGCAAAGTGGTGCAAAAATCCAAGACAGGGTGAAGCATGCAAGCAAAGAAGGCACAAATTTCAACATGGATCAATGTTGGTTTCAGAATGGCGGGGTACTATGGCGAGAAAACTTGGTCGAGAATCGACACAAGTACATGGCTCATTCAGAAAAAAAATTCCATGAGGACAGTTGGCAAGGTGAATCTCATTTTTAGTTTCCTTTAAAGGTAGAACATTGTAGGAACAATATGTTTTTTGCAAATTTCAGTTGTTGTTCCACAAGTTTCAAAAAATTGCAGCATGACACAATCAAGGTTAGCAACAGTCAGTCAAAAGATTCAAGGAAGAAGTTATCATTTTATGAGAAGCTCAATTTAATGAAATGAGGGAGGTTTCAGTGAATTGAGGTTGGAAGAGTGGAGAATCAGTCTCCTCTTCTTCAGTTTCTGTAGTCCAGAGAGCTTTTGGGGTCCAAAAGCTTCCCATTGGGGAGGTGTGATCAGGTGATCATGTCCAAGTTAAAAAATTGCTCAAAATGAAAGCGCTCAGGAATGGTTGCAATCTGAATGAAATGAAAGGTCACATCGCTGTGATTCTGGTGTTGTGAACGGTTCTCAAAACCAAGATCGTATGTGAAAGTTACTAAGGTTTGAAATCGTCCAATGAACTCCAAAACATGATTTTTTAATTAAATTGACTTAGCCATTTTTTTTAAATATATATGTGCAAGTTAATTTTTTTTTATGGTATATGAGGACCTATTAGAGGGTGCCATGTGGCCTACCTAGAGGCTTCCACGTGGTCCCAGGCCATTGGTTGAAAAGGCATACAAAAATTTTGGGAGTTAAGGGGTTTGAACCCCCGACCCGACAACTCGGGCAGAGGGACCCAACTGGTACGCTATGGGAAAAAGACTTGAACAAGTTGAGCGGGTAGTAAAATTTGAGTTGGGTCGGTGTGTATGAGTTGAGCGGAGAAGTTTGGGGACCAACCCCCTCAGGGCCAGTGCCTATTCCAATGTAACCTCGCGCTATGAACCACGGGTTAAAGATTTTGATCAGCGGATTTTTGTAAATGGGCTAGCCCCGACACTCATATGACCAGCGGTGATGACCAGGGGTGTGACCTTTAAACCATAACCGTGCGGTTCGGAGGGGCCATGTGGCCAAGCACTCAGATCAACATTAAATGTTCGGATAAGATGTGGGTTATTCGGCGGTTTGGGCAGAATGAAAATGTGACCACTCCCACCTCCAGCATTTAATTTAACTAAAATTTAGTATAGTGGTTCCACTGGTGGACTTCATAATCTGGCGAAATTGCTAAACTGGCGGATGTACCTAGATTTCTCCCACTTTTAGTGGGGTTTTTGGGGGACATTGGGCATTTTTGTTGTAGAAGTCATAACTCTCTCAATTGTCGACCAAACAAGATGAAATTTTAGTCAAATTTGGGTTTCTTCAGCATTCTGAAGAGTTTTGAATAGGTTTCAAAGCAAACAGAGGTGATCTATAGCATATTTTTCTTCAAGGAAGATGAAGGAGCCATCAGGGCCATCATGGACAAGGCACTGTATTGGGTTGTATTTCACTGTTTAAGGTTAAACAAAAGTTATTTCTAGCTATTTTCTATCTTCTGAAGTCAAATTTACAGTTGTTTTTTCCTTTTTAGGCATATTTTTCACTGTGTAACCATTTTGAGCAAATTAATAGAGCAAGTACATGCCATTGGGGAGCCTCGGACCAGCAGATGTAGCCCAGGAGGGGTGAACTGCCTCAAAAATTTGTTGTGTTATGTTATGGTGAATTTTACTTGCTATTTATTTATGCTATGATATGTTAAACAATAAATTTAATTGAAAAATCCTCACACATAAAACTCAGAAACAAACCAAAACTACTTTGTTTAACCTGCAAGTCATGGAGAACACTTTGCACACTAAATTATTTTAGAATGGATACTTTGCATAGCATTACAAATAGTTCCATTTTCAGATAAGTTGGTATCAGAGCTAGAGTTTTACTCTACATTTGTTCTTGTGCAAATATATAGTTGACTGTTTGCAAATTTTGATGCTTACTAGGCTTAAGCTCAAGATAGGGGAAGGACAATTGGTTAGAGCTCAAAATAATCCTCAAACAAGGAGGGCCAGAGTGTCATTAAATCCACCTTATAATTCACCTCCAAGAGCCACATAATAAGTCTTAAGCATGTCTTCAAGAGAATGAGAAGTTCCTGAAGACGTTGATCCCAAATAAGATGAACAGGTGTTCCAAAAGTCGTTCTTGGGCATGACTGAGATGGTGAGGATACTCTACCAAGAAATGAATGAAAGGTTTCAAGGATGAAATAAAATTTATGAAAATTCAAAGAAAGGACATGGAGGAAATGGTGATCCACCATCCCCATCTTCATCCTCTTCCTCTACATCATCATCCTCTACTTCGGTGAATCAGTCTCACAAGTCAAAAAACACTGGTAAAAGTTAATTTTTAAATCTTGATGTTAAGTTTGAGTTGCCTATGTTTAATAGTGAGTTCAATGCAGAGAAACTTGACAACTGGATAAGGTAGTTAGAGGTTTACTTGAGGATACAAAACTTCATGATGACGACACCAAGATTCAGTTAGCCTCTTTGAGAATGGATGGTGCAACATTGGTATGGTGGGAAGCCCAAACCAGGGATGAGATTATAAAACATGGTAAGATCACTTTATCATGGGATGATTTTATTTCTGCAATTAAAATGAAATTTTATCCATTATCTCATTTAAAAAAGGCTATCATGACTTGGAAAAGTTTTAGACAACTTAAGGGACAAAATGTACAAGATTACACCCAAGAGTTTAGACGAAGCGCTCTTTTACTAGGAAATGATTTGCATAGTCAAGACACTTTGCTGAAATATATAGGTGGTTTACACAGCTACCTTAGACATACTATCCTTATGTTCAATCCTACTAACCTAGACAAGGTTTGTGTCCGAGCCACACATTTAGAGGTTAGAGGGAAACAATATTTTGATGGGAATGAGGAAAGTGAATTTAAGGGAAAAGGGAAAAAGAGAAATGAAAATTCTAGGAAAGAGAAGGGTTTTGTAAAAACTGTTCCAAAACAAGCCATGATGAATACCATTGCTAGAAACTTCATCCGGAGTTTAAACTAGAAAAATTCAAAACCAAAGATAAGGCCAAAGAGAAAGTCAAGACGGTTGCAATAGCTGAACAAGACTTAGGGTCTAAATCAGGAGATGAAACTAAAAGCATAGATATGGCACTAAAGAACATAAAGGGGAAAGAGATTGTAAATGAAACAAATCCTTGTTCTAGCATTTCAAACTATCACATAGAAGATCCAAATGAGAAGAGGAGGATTTAGTTGTTTCATGTGAGGATCATTTCAAAACACACAAATATAAACACACTATTTGAAAGTGGCTCACAAACGAACCTCATATCAGAAGACTTAGTTAAGAAGCTGAATCTTGAAACCATTCCACATCCTAAACCTTATCCTCTTGGTTGGATTTGCAAGGATGAAAATTTACAAGTTTCAAGAAAGTGCATGTTGCACATCACCATAACAGCTCATTATATTGACATGGTTGAATTAGATGTGGTACCGCTTGACATTACAGGCGTGGTGTTGGGCAGTCCTTACTTATATGAAAGGAAAGCAATCTTCCATCACCATGAGAAAAAGTACCATTTATTCAAGGATGGAAAGGAGCTTATTGTGAGAGCACATTGAAAAAATCTAGAATCTTCTTTAGTGAATGCAGGGCAGTTGAAAAGGCTTGTCAATGCAAGTCAAAATTTGACTTTGTTGATGATTAAGAAAAAATAATTTGTACATAATCGTTTTCATGTTTATGCTGATGTAAATAATCAGTTTTTTCAGTTTGAAAGCAGGTCATCTTTGGAAGAAGATGACAAGAAGTTGCAGCAAGTGTCTTTGGTGTCGATTGGTGCTAAAAACAGAGTGTCGGTTCAAAGTGGTGCAAAAATACAAGAGAGAGTAAAGCATGCAAGAAAAGAGGGCACAAAGTTCAACATGGATCAATGTTGGTTTCAGAATGACAGGGTACTATGGCAAGAAAACTTGGTCGGGAATCGACACAAGTACATGGCTCATTCGGCAAAAAATCGCCATGAGGAAATTTGGCAATGTGAATCTCATTTTCAATTTCCTTTGAGGGTACACATTGTAGGAAAAATATGTTTTCTGCAAATTTCAGTTGCTGTTCTGCAAGTTTCAAAAACTTGTAGCATGACACATTCAAGGTTTGCAACAGTCGGTCAATAGATTCAAGGAATAATTTATCGTTTTATGAGAAGATCAATTTAATGAAATCAGGGAGATTTCAGTGGATCAAGGTTGGAAGAGTAGAGAATCAGTCTCCTCATCTTCAGTTTCTGTAGTCCAGAGATATTTTGGGGCCCAAAAGCTTCCCATTGGGGAGGTGTGATCAGGAGATCATGTCCAACTTAAAAAATTGCTCAAAAATGGAAGTGCTCATAAATGGTTGCAACCTAAACGACCAGAAAGGTCTTATCGATGTGATTCTGGTGCCACGAATTGTTCTCAAAATCGAGATCATATGTGAAATTTACTAAGGTTTGAAATCGTCCAATGAACTCCAAAATAGGACTTTTTAATTAAATTGACTTAGCTATTTTTTTTTTAAATATATGTTCAAGTTAATTTTTTTATGGTATATGAGGGCCTATTAGAGGGTGCCACGTGGCCTACCTGGAGGTTTCCACGTGGCCCCATCCATTGGTTGAAAAGGCATACAAAAAGTTTTGGAGTTAAGGGGTTTGAACCCTCGACCCGACAACTTGGGCAGAGGGACCCAACTAGCATGCTATGGGAAAATGACTTGAATGAGTCAGGCAGGTAGTAAAATTTGAGTCGGGTCGGCATGTATGAGTTGAGCGAAGAATTTTGGGGACCAGCCCCTATTCCAATGTAACCTCATGCTATGAATCACGGGCTAAAGCTTTTGATCGGTGGATTTTTGTAAAGGGGCTAGCCCTCAGAGCTAGCCTCGACACTCATATGACCAACGACAATGACTAGTGGCGTGGCCTTTAAACCATAACCATGCAGTTCGCAGGGGCCATGTTATAGCATCATTTCTCACCTTGACATGATTCATGATTGCTACATGGATTTTTGGGCACCCATTCCTACAGACTTGGACAAATTCACTTAAAAACAGTGGAAAATCCCTCATACGCGACTATGCCCATACTTTTCCGCGTGTATACGCGAGTACAACTAGACTTTTCCGCGTATGCCATTAAAATGATTAAAAAATATATAAAAATCCCTAATTTCGCGCTGGGTTGATGGTTACTCAGGTAGTTCAACCACCCCAGCCCGTGGCCAACTGTTTCCAACTGCTGAAACTACTTGGAGGGACTATAAAAGCCCTCATGTGTATGGCCTAAGGGAGAGAGAGAATTATTGATATTATACTCTGTTGGTATTCCCTATCCAAGTCCGATTCCCCGTGCCTCCTGCACTTTCCCAGTTCATTGTAGGAAACCCTTGTTTCCTTGAGATACACATCCCTTTATATGTTATCTCGTATGCACCAGTTTGGAAGGAGTCTTAGCGAGGCAAGGGCTGGACGGATCCGGACGACGGTCTGCGAAGGCCTTGGAAGGATCAGGTGATCTCTCCTCTTGATTATTTTTGTACGTACTATTTATAATACAGAAGTATCATGCTGTTCCCGAAATAAACGTGTTAGTGTATGCTTTAATGTATGAAGAATATTTGTTATACAAGCATTCATTATGATTTATTTAATGTTTTATATGAATCTCACTAACATATAGAGTAGAAATATGCTGTACAACTTGTCCTTTGTGTTGGTTTCTTCTTGTATTTCAGGTTAAGGAGGAAGGACGGTTGCAGGGAGTTTGGACTCCACGTGGATCTACTTCAAACGTAGGACCAACGGGTAAACCTCTCATTCTGCTCTATTTAGTTTTTATGAATGTGCATGATTCTGTGAGTCTCTGTTAAGTAGTACGCCCCTGCTCTGTGGAGGTTGAATCCCAACCAACCTCTAGGGTGTGAATTCCCCGAAACAGAACTGGCGACCATACTGGGGATCACATTCTTGTGATTCTCCGGTTGGGTTGTTTCAGCTGTTTGGTAGGTTGCCAACAGTTTTTTCTGTCTTTTACAGTCCAGTTTGCTTTCTTGCAGTCAGTCTGAAGTCTTGGTGTCTTTCCCAGACTTGTCTTTTTTGTTTTTCATTATCTTTCTTTGTATACGCCTTTTTGTCTGCACACAGTCGCGTATACACGCGAGTTTGTATAAAGGGATCCACGTATACGCGATTTTCCCTCAACACAGACGCGTATACACGCTGGTTGTATAACTGCAGGGTCGCGTATACCTAGGCAGATTTTGAAATTTTAAGATTCTGGTGTTTTTGGTCTTTTCTGGCTGTGGAGGCCTGTGTTTGTAGAGTCTCTGTACTTACTGGAGTGTGACAGAAGTGGTTTCAAGTCTTGTTTCTCTTTCGTTTGTTCGAAAACTAATCTTTTTGGCAAAGTGTTCGTGTTGGTGCTGGCACTCCTGGATTGAGTTCCAAGATTGCTTTCTGAGCATTCTTGGCTGTTCTGCTTTATCAGAACATAGAGCTTCTGCTCACTGACTCGCTCCTATCTTTGTGTTGTGCTTTGCATTGCGTTCTTTGCTTTGTTTTCGATTGGTTTTCTTGAGTTTTCATAGGCTAGGGTTTTGTTGCAATTTTCAAAGAACTTTTCTTGCTTCTTTGGAGTCTTTTGTTGCGGCAAGTTTGCACTATTTGTCTAGGCTGCTTGGCTGAGTTTTTGGTCTTCCGTTGCTCTTATTGATCTTGCTATCATTAGCTTTATAAGGTTTGGGAGCATAGTTGAATTTTGTACTTGAAATTCGGTCTCGTTTTGGCTTGAATTGGGATAGTTGTGCTTGGTCTTCTTGAGCTCTTGTTTTATAAAACTGAAAAGCCCAAAAAACATTCGTTTTGCTTTTTGTTTTTTGCATTTCAAAAACTCAAAAAACATTTGGTTTTGTTTTTGTTTTTGTTGCATTTTTCATTTTCGTTTGGTCATATCTTTTGAAGCTTTAGTGAAGTTTCTTGCTTCTAGTTTTTGGTTTGATTTTGAGGAGAATTTGTCATTTGATTTCTTTTTCTTGTTGTCAAGTATTTTTGTTGTCTTATACTAAGAGTTCTTGTTTCAAGAATTGGCTTTCTGGACAACAAAAAGATGAGTTAAAACTGAAGGAGCTTTTTGGGAAATTTCACCTTGTTTCAAGGGACTTTTTGCATCTTAGAATTTACATGCTAGTAGTCATTTGCATTAGGTGCATTGAATCATTTAGTTAGCTTCTTAGTTTTTGTGAGTGCGAGTTTGTAATTTGAAAAGAAAAATACATTTTTTAGTCTCGTAGAACTTATATAGAAATTTCTCTTCATCGAAAGACAAAGAACTGCATGTGCATGTAGTCAGGTTTTTATTAATTTCTTTTGCGTCAAAACACCATTGGTTTCAACTCCATATCCTTGTGACTTAATACAACAGCCTTTAAAATAAGCGATTTAATCTAAAATCAACTAGCAAGTTTTACTAAGTGTCAATCACCAACTAGCTAGGTTGTAGGGCCTTGGAATAGGTGAGAGGAGAGTTAACTCTCCAGGGCCGCTCAAACAAACATAGAAGTTGATTAATTGAGCGAAATCCAACTCCGTGAGGTGGACTGGGAAAGCTCTCATCCGAGAGTCAAGCGCGAGGGGAAGTGAAGGTTAAGAAGAGGGATACCCCCCCTCCGATTAGCTGAATCTAACCTCAAGACCGTTCCGCCCAGCTTCCGATACGGATTGGTGTCCATAGTTGTTGTTCCTAGGTTCCACACAGGTGACTGCGGGGGGGAATACCCGTGGTACCTGAGGCAGACGTCGCATCACTTTCAGCAGTACTTCTGGGGGGTGCCCTTGCGAAGCTTGGGTGCTTGAGCCGGCAAAGGCCGTCGTTAGGAGGTCGGCGTAACTGTTTCTGATACCTTCGCTAGTTGTTCTGGGCCCTAATCATCCCAGACTGCTTTCGGAAGGCCCTATACTTCGCTTTCCTGTATTTTGGTGTCCGGTCCTCATCACCCGGAGCGGAAATACTTGGAGGCTGTTTGCTTGCTGTTTCTCAGGGTTTTTGATTTTAGTAAGTGCTCTTTGCTCCTAGCTTGCCTAGATTTTCACTTTTCTTGAGTCTAATATAATAAATTTGTAAAAGTGGCTGATCAAGCGCCTCGACGTTCGAGGAGAGTCCGGGGGTTATCTCCCGAGAGTACAGAGCCTTCTTCGAGAAGGCGTAGGAGCGATTTAGCAGGTGGTTTTCACCCTGTAGAGTCTGACGCTGTGGAGAGAGATCCTCCACTAAGGTCTGAAGGTTTCGTTGCTGATTTCGGTGTCGGTTCCGAGAGGAGCGTTCCGCTCACCTCGAGAGTATTGTTTCCTCAGGAAGAAGATTTTCAGATAGAAGATATACCTGAGCCTGCAGCTACAGGTCCATCTCCTCTTCCTCTTGATCATCCGTTTTTTATTCAGTACGTCGGACCGGAGTCTGAGAGACCACCGGATCTTCCATATCTTTCTTATCTTTCGATGGCCACGACTGGGAACGCGGCTTCTACCGTGAGTGCTGCGGGCATTCATACCCCTGCTTCTGTAGAGGCAGGGGGCACTATTGCTCTATCTTCGAGTGCTTCTAGCACTGCTATGTTTGGCTCTGGGTTCACCCAAGCATATGCTTCTCAATCTGGTCCCTTCGTTTCAGGGATGTCCATTGCCGGAAATCCCTCTTTTTCCTTTACCGCCGGTGCAGCTGGATCTACGCCCATGTCCAACATGGCTAGTGGATCAGCTTCTTTTCAGGGTTTCCCCTTTGGGACTGGGCATATTCCCAGTCCCAATCCTTCTTTAGGGTCGTTTCCTTTTACGTCCCAGACCCAGAGTTTTAACCCTTGGGCTCAGGGACCAAGTTCGACTGCTTTTATGGGATGGAATCCTATGTTTGCAATGTCGGGGGCAGGGAATCAGTTCCTCGCGAGTCATCAAGGGAATGCTTCTTTCCCTGCATCGAGTGCTTATCAGTCTTTTTCTCCTCTATCTAATGCATGGAACCCCTATCAGGGGCTTTCCTCTTCAGTCAATACTTTAGCGGGGGGAACTAGTCTGGGTTTTGGTAACTCGGCGTGGGGAGGAGGTTCTTCTCCGTTTTCTACGGGTCCTTTCTGGCAGCCTGGTGCCGCATCAAATCCAGGCTATTCTTTTCAGAATGTGGGAAATCCATCCCATCAAGGATGGAATTCTCAGGCTCCACCTCGATTACCTTTTCTGGCAACGTTAAACTTGCCAGACTTGTCGAAGTTAACTAATGACCCGATTCGGTATAGTCCGGGGTGGCCTCCGGTTCCAACCAAACTTCCTTCAGACATTCCTAAGTTTGAAGGTAAGAATGGTGAAGATCTGGCAGATCACATCACCACTTTCCACTTATGGTGCTCTTCAAACTCTCTGATCGACGACTCGATTAGATTGAGATTATTTCAGCGCACCTTAACTGGAAATGCCGCAAAATGGTATATAGAGCTCACTGGGGGTAGTTTCGCCACATTTGGAGAACTGGATATCACTTTTCTGAACCATTTTCAGTTGCCTGTCAGATATGAGGTTGGGACCGAACTCCTGGCTAATTTTAAGCAGGATGAGGCAACTCACATTTCTGATCATATTCAGGAATGGAGGAGAAGGAAGAGGCTTATCAAAGCCCATATTCCAGGTGAGTTCCTTCTCGAGTGGTTTTTGAAATCGCTTCAGTCATACATTTCAAAGGATGTATCCCTATCAGGGGTATATTCCGAGGAGCAGGCCATCTTTAGGGCCCAGCAGTTAGAACTGATCTATTCTCAGTCTGGGGTACTTTATAAGTATTTGCCCAATGCTCCTCGCTCCAAGTTGGATTTATCGAAACCTAAACCTGGTCCGCATGGTGACGGACTTGTCGGATCGGTCAGTAGTAGTGCAGCCAGCCTGCTTTCTCAATTGCAGCAGTTGTCTTTACAATCTGCTCCTTCTGGTCAGGCTGTGCCTGCTGATTCATCCCCTTCCCAGCCTTTGTCCATAAATGTCGTCCAATCTTCAGAACCCAAAGGAAATCAACAATCCGATGGGAAGAAGAAGGGACGTAATAACAAGAAGAAGGGCAAAAATGGGAAGGGCAATGCAAATAAAACCAACGAGCGTGTTGGTGAGGGCCAAAAGGAGAAAAAGAAAGTGAAGTTTCCATGCAAGCTTTGTGTTGGAGACCATCTCACACACCTTTGCCCGAAAATTCAGGATGCTCAGCGCCTGTTATCTCAGCAGGGTTCTTCTAGTTCCCAGGCTATGCTAACAAACCCTTTTCCCCAAGGGCAGCAATTAATTGCCGGCGCGAACCAAAATCCTGGGGCTTCCTCTGGAGGTGCCCAGGAAGGGGAAATTCCATCGAATATCTTTATGATGAGTGCTCACGTGGATGTCACTACGAGATCCCGTGATTATGGCGGAGAGGAATCTTCGAAAGCTAAGGAAGTTCCTGATGCTACTGAGCCGCTTCACATCATGAAGCCAACTGTTGAGTCTATGCCTCGGATACCGAAGGCATCCTCTAAGCGGTCAACGATTAATCCGAACGCAAGGGCTGCCCAGAACTACTCGATTGTAGAAGATCTGGCGCAGAGTCCTTGTGCTATGTCAGCTTTAGAGGTACTCCAGTCCTGTCCGGCTCAGCGCAGTGCTTTGCTCACTGCCATTGGGGCTATTGATCCGAAAAATTCTCTTCTAATTACCTTTGATATGAAGAATTTTAAGAAGAGACTTCCTCATCATATGGCCTTCCATATTAAATCATCGTATTGGAAGACTAACATCTTTCGCACGGTTGTAGATGAGGGTGCTTCTACTTGCGTGATGTCTTTCGCATGCTGGAAGACACTTGGATCTCCAAAAGCTGCTCCGTCTAGCACTATTCTTACTGCATTCGATGGTCATTCTCACAGACCCCCTGGTATTGTCCCGGCTTTGCCCATCTGTGTTGGGGGCAAAACCGTTAACATAGAAGTTGAGGTAGTAGATGCAGCCTTGGACTACAACCTTCTGTTGGGGAGGAACTGGATATATGAGATGGATGCCATTGCATCCTCATTATTTCGAATTGTATGTTTTCCCCACGAAGGGAGGATTGTCACAGTGGATCAACTGGACTGTCCTCAGGTAGACCTGAATGCGCCTTCTGACTCATCCGTTCCTAAGTTGGATAATACTAAGGCGCCTGTTGAGAATCTAGGAGTTGGAATGTATTCTTCCCTGATGGGTTCTTTCGATCTTCCTCCTCCTAAGGTGTCTATTAATGTTATTTCATCCTCCAAGGCTCCCCTTCGAAGAGAGTTCTTTCGAACTCATTATTTTTCGGACCCTTGGACCTTACCTTCTCCAACAGCCACATTGGAGGAAGGGCAAGTGGGTGGAATGGCATTCCCGATTTCTGCAGCTGAGATTGCATATCAGTCTGTTGTTGACACTGCAGAGTCCGATCCAGCTCCTCTTTCGCCGGAAGAGTTGGATGGTGATGTGGCTCCGGCTTGGACGCTTACTTCTTCTTCTGCCCAGGATTGTCTAGATACCACTCTTCCATCTGAAGAGGCCATCCTGGAAGCAATGACAGGTATAGAGAGACCGTGGGATGACTTGCATCATCGGTCTTACTTCCTACCCGACTTGAGCGAAGTCGAAGCTAGTTTTCCAAGTCCTCAGTCTCCTGGACCTGTTCACCCAGTCTTGAGCCCCTTAGCACCAGCACAGGTTTATGCTGAAGGGAACATGGCTGTGATCTCTCCTACTATCCCGGTGAACATTTCCAGGAATCCCAATATTGTCGAGAATGTCTTCATTGGAGCTGAATGTTCCAGTGACGAGATTCAAATCTATACCGAGCTCTTCAAAGAGTATAGGGATGTTTTTTCTTGGTCTTATGAGGAAATGCCTGGCATAGACCCATATATCGTCCAGCATGAGATCAAGACGTATGAAAACGCTAAGCCGGTCAGGCAAAAACTTCGTCCGGTTAATCCTAGGAAGGCAGCAGCTATCAAAGCTGAAGTTGAAAAGCTGCTTAAGGCGGGATTCATTTTCCCAGTTCCTCTGACCGAATGGGTTTCAAACCCCGTTCCGGTAGATAAAAAGCAAGGAACGATTCGAGTGTGCATTGATTTCAGAGACCTGAATAAGGCGTGTCCTAAAGATAATTACCCCACACCGTTCATTGATCAGATTATTGACGAGTGTGCCGGTAACAAGATTTTCTCCTTCATGGACGGTTTCTCTGGTTATAATCAAATTACTATCCGTCCAGAAGATCAACATAAGACCGCATTTATTTGTCCCTCGGGTACGTTTGCATATAAGAAAATGCCTTTTGGTCTTAAAAATGCTGGAGCTACTTTTCAGCGGGCCATGTCTTACGCCTTCCACGACATCAAGAAAATCATCGAGGCATACTTAGATGATCTAGCTGCTCATTCTCGAAAGAGGATGGATCATCCTGGTCACCTCCGACAAATATTTGAAAGATGTCGTTTTTATAAAATTCGCTTGAATCCGAACAAGTGCGTTTTCGCGGTGACATCCGGTCGGCTGTTGGGATTTATTGTGTCTAGGGAAGGGATAAGGGTAGATCCCTTCAAGGTTGAGGCAATACTTCGGTTGCCTCCCCCGTCTTCAATCCGTCAGCTTCAAAGTCTCCAAGGGAAGTCTAACTTTCTTCGGAGGTTTATCGTTAACTATGCCGAGATTACAAAGGGATATATGAGACTGTTGAAGAAAGGAGTTCCTTTTCTTTGGGACGACTACGCTCAACGCTCATTCGATGCCTTGAAAAAGGCATTGACCTCTGCTCCTTTACTGAGTCCACCCGATTATAGAAGAGATTTTCTTTTGTATCTGGCTACAGCAGAATCTACCATTGGTATGGTTCTGGTTCAAGAGGATGATGCTCTGGCTGAGCATGTTATTTACTACCTTAGTCGAGGACTGGTAGGACCTGAACTGCGATACACCCCGATAGAAAAGTTAGCCTTGGCAGCAGTTCATGCTGTGCAGCGACTCCGGCATTATATTATTCTTCGCAAAACTTATGTCCTGGCAGCTGCCAATCCATTTCAGTTTGTCCTCAGCAGGCGAGTGATTGGGGGCGAATATAATAGATGGATTGTGATTTTACAGGAATTTGATTTAGAGTTCCTGTCTGCCAAATCCAAGAAGTCATTAGTCTTTGCGGAATTGATCTCCGAGTTGCCTTGTGGAGAGGAGATGATCTATGATGAGTCCTTTCCGGATGAACACTTGTTTCTGATCTCTCCACAAGATCCTTGGTATGGGAATATCGTTGTATATCTCCAGACTGCGAAGTTTCCCTCTTATTTTTCGAAAGATGAGCATCGTAAGCTGCGTCACTTAGCCAAGAATTATCTGATTATTGGTGATGCTTTGTACCGTCGAGGGGTTGATTCAATCCTAAGACGCTGCTTAACTTTCGAAGAAGCCGAGGCTATGCTCAATGATTCTCACAGTGGAGCTTGTGGGGGTCATTTATCAGGGCTTGCTACAGCCCAAAAGATTTTGCGTGCTGGCTACTTCTGGCCCTCGATTTTCAAAGATTGTATTGAATCGGTCAAGAAGTGTCATCCTTGTCAGGTGTATACTCAAAAAATGCGCGCTCATCCAGCTCCTCTTTTTCCAGTCGTTACTGTCGGACCCTTCACAAAGTGGGGTATGGATTATACTACTTGTAACCCGCCTTCGGCAAAAGGTCACAAGTACATTATCGTAGCAGTAGACTACTTTACGAAGTGGGTCGAGGCTATGCCTACTTTTGGGAACGATGGTGAGACTGCAACTCTTTTCTTCTTCAACCAAGTTATCGCTCGTTTCGGTATACCTAGAGAGATTGTCACTGACCATGGCAGTCACTTTCAGAATAGTATGATGGCCGAGTTGGCTCTTAAATTGGGTTTCCGGCAGGAGCATTCATCTCCATATTATCCTCAGGCCAATGGGCAAGTGGAAGCCGTGAATAAATCCTTGAAGACAATTCTTCAACGGACAATTGATAAACATAGATCCAACTGGCACATTATGCTATATCCCGCACTCTGGGCATACAGGACGTCAGTTAAAACTGCAACTGGCTTTACTCCGTTTCAGTTAGTCCACGGGGTGGAATCCGTATTCCCCATTGAATGCGAGATTCCTTCCCTTAAATTAGCTGTTGAGCTTCTTCCTGACACTTCTAGTCTGGCAGAGCGGCTTCTTCATCTGGAACATCTTGATGAGCAACGTCGAGATGCCGCCACGTTGAACGAAGCGCATAAAAACCGAGTTAAAGCTCAGTACGATAAGGCAGTTAAGCCTAGGGTCTTTTCCGAAGGTGACCTTGTTTTGGTCTATGCCCAAGAAAAAGATGCCTTGGGGGCAGGAAAGTTTAAATCGATGTGGTATGGCCCCTATATCGTCAAAAAGGTCCTTAAGAAAGGAGCTTATACCTTGGTTGACTTCGAAGGGAATGAGTTTCCGGAGCCCCGAAATGGGCTCTATCTGAAGAAGTATTATGCCTAGGCTTTGGCCTGGCATTTTGCTCTGTATATAGTAGTTTTTTGCTTTGTACATATCTGTTTGATTTTCGATTTTTGATGAGATGGTGATGTTTTTGATCTTCTTTGGCAGGTTGTGTTGATGTCATGAGTCATTTTGGTTTCGCCGATGGTGCTAGTAGACACACCCGGAACTTAGCTTCCGCGGCTTGGGTGCTTCATTATCCTTCCGGTCAGCTGTTGGTATCAAGAGGGGTCTGCATTGGTCCTGCTTCCAATAACGTAGCAGAATACACTGCAGCCATTCATCTACTCTCGGAGGCAATATCTTTGGGTGTTGATTCGTTGGTAGTTTTCTTGGACTCCCAGCTGGTGGTGTCGCAGTTGAACAACACTTATCGGGTACGAGATCCAATTTTATTACGATTGTTCTTGAGGGTACGTTTGTTACAAAGGTCATTTTAATTTTTAACATTCATTCATATTCCTCGAGCTGACAATTGGTTTGCTGAATCATTGGCTAATCAAGCTTTAGATTGGCATATTAATCATTCAATACAATAAATTTTAATCATCAAAAACATCATACATTTGATACATTTATCACATCACATCAAATATCGTTGTATATATCATCGGAGTGTCAAAAAACTTTACAAAATTTGGATCCATAAATGCCGTACAAAACTTGGGCTTATGCCCCATCATGATCAGTCTCAAAAAAGAATATACAATCATCTAATATATAAAATCTGTCTACTCCTGAGGACCCTGCCCAGAAGTTGTGTTCCTATAGAACATCACTGCAGTGGCCACACGGCGGAACAGTCTAACCCAGTCCCGGGGTACTCCTACAACCCGTCTCTGGACGGCTTCTGGCAAGTCCTCCATGGCAGCCAGAGGGATTTGGCGGGTCAGTCCCTCCAAGTTTCTCTGCACGGCCTGGAGTGTCCTGTCAGAATCCGCTGTCTCCGCCTCACCTCTACGGCGCTTGTGACGTGCTAGGCCCTCAGGACGAACTGGTCCAACATTTGAAACATGATCATTTTTAATTGTCAGTCATTATGAATCCAATCCAAAAACATGTTTGTTTTTCATTTTTCATAACATATTTGAAAAAATCCAAAAAAAAAATCATATAAGTTAAAAAATTTTGCAAAACTTACCGACTGCTCCCCATGCTGCTCCGGGTGGAAGTACTAGATCTGGATCTCCTCGAAAATCCATCCCGGCATAGGGATAGTCGTCCACTGCGATGATCTGTTCTCTCCACCACAGGAAGAACTCATCGTCCCAAGTGGTTCGGGGTACCTCGCTGCCCCCCAGTCTCTTCATCATGTCTGCCCAACGGGCAATTCTTGGGTCTCGCGGGTTGCTGATAGTCGAGATGACTTTGGGTCTCAAAGCTGGAACTCTCTCGAAGAAGAATGTTGTCAAAATGGTCCCATAGCCAAAGTGTTTTGTCTTTGTTTGGCGAATGGAGGTCAGTTGTTGTTTCATGTTCTGTAGCAGGGCTGTGCACCAATCATACACATGAATTAAGCACTCTACAACTATGCTCATGTGCGTCCTGGACGCCTGGTGTAGTGAGGCAGATCCTGCCACTCTGCCGATGGTGAACAGGAGGATCTTTATGTGCAAATCCCTGATATCTCTGATAGCAATCTATGTTCCAACCTTCTTGGAATTATCTACGCAATATATTTGGACATAGTCTTCCACGGTCAACCCTCCCAGGGGCTTTCCGTGCAAGTCCACTGGATCTCCCCTCCTGGAGAGTCCAGTGATGAAGTATATATCTTCCACTTCTATGCGTAGTGGCATTTGATCAATTATGAAGCAATCCTGATCTGGTTCTCAGTAATTTACGAGCATTTCAAGCAATCGCACATTACTTTTCATATTGGGCATTTTAAAGAATTTGAACAATCCACAGTTTCAGAGGACATTTTGTGCTGCGCGATCCTGCATGACCTCTTGGTCTATTGCACTATGCTCACGTTCCCTCCATGAGATGGTCATCCTGAGAAATTTCATCAAAATTTGCATTAGAAACACTTTTTGGGTTACGGACTTGCGCATACGCGACTTTTCCTGTGCACAGTCGCGTGTATACGCGGCTTGCCTTCATTGAACCCGCGTATGCGCAGATACGCATTTTTTAATAAGGGTTTCAAGGTAAAAATTCACTTAATTTTAATTTTTAAACGGACAAAATGAATAAACAAGATGATTAAGGAGCCTACCTGAAGTTTCGCTGCGTTCCGACGGTCGGTTGTTCCTGATTTGCTGAAAGAAGTTTTTAGCTCCAGAGCAATTTTTCCAAATCAGCTATGCATAATGAACCAATTGAGAGGTAATTTGTGTATTTATGGCTAAAAATTGAAAATTTTCGCAAAAATTTCTTTATGCTTATTTTTTCGATCTGTCTTATGCTGTATAACTTGATTGCTTGGAAGTGCCCAGTTTGGTATATTTTCAGGTACATTTTGACGATTTTGAGACTTTTCCCGGTTTTCGATCCATGACTTCAGACTCTTCACGGCAGGTATATGATCTTCACTGGCATATAGGTTAGGGAATCACTTTTCGCTGCATCTTGCATTCTAGCCTCCATACTGATTACTTGCCTTAGGGTCGATCCCATCAGGTCATGAGTATTACACCCATTTCACTCGTCGATTTTTAATCATGACTTGATGGTAGAACCTTCCTTTACATGGGCTTCCTAGTTAGTTCCTCGCTATCACTTGTTGCCCATGCTACTTTTTATGTAGGCTCGGGAGTCCTCTTTAGTCCCGCCATGTCTTCTGTGTTGAAGCTTCATTCTTCTCCTTCATCACTTATCATTTTTCTGGCTTATACCCTAGAGGCTCCCTGGTGTCGTTAAGTTGTATTACTGCATTGCATATTGGCTACTTGTTTATCCCGGCCTTTAGCCGGCTTCATTTGGACTCGATGTTTAAGCCAACTTTTGACCTTGACTTTCTGTACAAGTTAACCATTGCATGCACTTAGCTATCACGACTTGACACCTTTGTACCCATGGATGGAACGTTCCTCTGAGTATCACTGACCAGTTTTCGCCACCTTGTATTGAGCATAGGATTGTTCCAATCCCAGGAACTAGTGCATCTGCTTTCTTGATACTCGTTCTGTCCATTGTATCATAGCATTCTTTTATTCTTTTTCAGGCTTATTATGAAAAAGACAAAAAAAAATCAAATATAACAAAAAGAGCGGGAACGGGATGTATCTTCGTTATTTTGATGGCAGTACAGAGTCAGTTTGTCGCTCTTGAACAAAGCACATATACTTATATATATTTCCTTCATTTGGGATGGTTCTAGTTTGACCTAGGTTCAGCCTTTACCATGTTTCACTTGTCAGTTCTCCCCCGGTTGGTTATCTCTTCCAATCATATGGAGAGTTTGTTTTGCCTCCCGCAAGACAGACTTATACAGTGTCACTTTTTACTGCCATGGTCATCACAGAGTCGTGCTTTTGTTCAAGGGAAGTCTAGCCTGAGTCGGCCATTCTGCGGTGTCTCTTGACTCATTATTCAGTCGGCCTTCCCGGTCTTGTCAGCATCATGTTCTATCACATCAGATGTTTTGGTCTTCTGCTCGTGCTGGTTTGAGAAGGTCCCCATTGACTTCTTGCCGGCGGGTTTGTCTCTTATCGACTACGACACATTGCTCTGAGAGCAAGCCTAGAGCTGCACCTTGGGCCTATTTCCATCATTGATAGGTGACCTCGTGCTCAGCATTTGATCATCATCATGGGTATTTGACTGAGTGGTTTCCCTTGTGTTCGACGTCAGCACACATTATCACACTTGGGATTCGTGCAGTACCTGGATTTCAATTTGACCCTATCGGTGGATTTCTCGCCTCTGTGTCAGATTTCATTATTGGTTGGTTCAGAGGGTTTCTTCCGTGCGCTAGCTTCATCTTGTGCACGTCGGAAACGTACTTCAGTTTTGGTTCCATCACTCTACTTCGTCTGATTCCTTCCAAATCTTGGCCTGCGGGTTACACTCGCGCTGGACTGATGTGGGATGCCTTAATGCCTTCCTTCCAGCAGATCTTTTCCCATCGAATCCGACTCATTGCTCTGGGAATAAGGTCTAGAGTCTTTTTGTCAGTACCTTAGGGTTTGCAGTCATCAGTGGCAGACTCTTCGCTATCGACAATGGGGATTCATCATTTCCTCCTGATTGGTAGATTCTTTCAAGTGTTCGACTTCAACTCATTCATTCGCACTTGTCAGATTGTACTGGGGCACCTTGACACTCATTATCATTATCGGCGGGTTGTCTCGCGTTGGTTAACGGGATACATCAATGCCCGGTAATCCAACGATTTCTCACATGGTCGACTTCAGCTCATTTATTCCCATTGTGTAGAATTGTGCCATAGTGATCGGTGAAGACCTCGGGTTGTATCAACATGTTTCGGTTCACTTTTGACAGTCCTTTCAGTATCTTCCAGTGATGCCGTCCACCCTTATATGTTGCAGTTCAGCACAGCAACATCTTATATGTTGGTCCCCGAGTTGCATGATTGTACCGTTTGATCTACCTCTTATGATCCGGTACTTGGAGATTCAGTTACTTATTTGATCAGACATCCAGTTGCACCATCTTTGATCAGCTTTTTATATGTGATACTTGGACATTGATTCAGACTTGTATTTCTGGGCCATGCTCAGATGATTCATTGTGTACTTACAGTTCAGCTATACTTGTATACCTGTTGGATCAATTTCAGTACTTTCCATATGATGTATTTTTGACTGAGCATGGGTATGCCCGCCTCAGCATGAGTTGACTCTCTGGTTTCTTTCATTGGTTTTTGGCAGGCTGAAATCTGGTGAAGTCCTCTCTTGTCCTTGCGAAGTTCTTTCTACGTGCATAATACATTTCGGCCATCATGTACCCCTTTTGACCTCATATATTAGGGGGCATCTGTTATAGCATCATTTCTCACCTTGACATGATTCATGTTTGCTACATGGCTTTTGGGCACCCATTCCTACAGACTTGGACAAATTCACTTAAAAACAGTGTAAAATCCCTCATACGCGACTATGCCCATACTTTTCTGCGTGTATACGCGAGTACAGCTAGACTTTTCCGCGTATGCCATTAAAATGATTAAAAAATATATAAAAATCCCTAATTTCGCGTTGGGTTGATGGTTACTCAGGTAGTTCAACCACCCAAGCCCGTGGCCAACTGTTTCCAACTGCTGAAACTACTTGGAGGGACTATAAAAATCCCTCATGTGTATGGCCTAAGGGAGAGAGAGAAAGTATTGATATTATACTCTGTTGGTATTCCCTATCCAAGTCTGATTCCCCGTGCCTCCTGCACTTTCCCAGTTCATTTCAGGAAACCCTTGTTTCCTTGAGATATACATCCCTTTATATGTTATCTCGTGTGCACTCATTTGGAAGGAGTCTTAGCGAGGCAAGGGCCGGACGGATCCGGACGACGGTCTGCGAAGGCCTTGGAAGGATCAGGTGATCTCTCCACTTACTTTTGTACGTACTATTTTTATAATACAGAAGTATCATGCTGTTCCCGAAATAAACGTGTTAGTGTATGCTTTAATGTATGAGGAATATTTGTTATACAAGCATTCATTATGATTTATTTAATGTTTTATATGAATCTCACTAACATATAGAGTAGAAATATGCTGTACAACTTGTCCTTTGTGCTGGTTTCTTCTTGTATTTCAGGTTAAGGAGGAAGGACGGCTGCAGGGAGTTTGAACTCCACGTGGATCTACTTCAAACGTAGGACCAACGGGTAAACCTCTCATTCTGCTCTATTTAGTTTTTATGAATGTGCATGATTGTGTGAGTCTCTGTTAAGTAGTACGCCCCTGCTCTGTGGAGGTTGAATCCCAACCAATCTCTAGGGTGTTAATTCCCCGAAACAGGCCATGTGGCCAAGCACTCAGATCAACATTAAATGTTTAGATAAGCTATGGATTATTCGGCGGTTTGGGCGGAATGAACATGTCACCACTCCCACCTCTAGAATTTAATTTAACTTACTGTTAGTCAGCGGTTCTGCTGGTGTACTTCCTAATCCGGCGAAATTTCTAAACTGGTGGAGTTAACTGGAGTTCTCCCACTTTTAACGGGGTTTTTGGGGGACATTGGGCATTTTTGTTGCATAAGTCATAACTCTCTCAATTTTCGACCAAAAAAGATGAAATTTTAGTCAATTTTGGGTTTCTTCAACATTTTGAAGAGTTTGGAACATGTTTCATAGTGAACAGAGGTGATCTACTATAGATTTTTCTTCAGGGAATATGAAGGAGCCATCAAGGCCATCATGGAGAAGGCACTGTATTGGGTTGTATTTCGCTGTTTAAGGTGAAACAAAAGACATTTCTAGTTATTTTCTATCTTATGAAGTCAAATTTACAGTTTTTTTTTTGCCTATTTAGGCATATTTTTCACTGTGTAACCATTTTGAGCAAATTAATAGAGCAAGGACATGCCATTGGGGAGCCTTGGACCAGTAGATGTAGCCCAGGAGGGGTGAACTGCCTCAAAAATTTGTTGTGTTATTTTATGGTGAATTTTACTTGCTATGTATTTCTGCAGTGATATGTTAAACAATAAATTTAATTAACAAATCCTCACACATAAAACTAAGAAACAAACCAAAACTACTTTGTTTAACCTGCAAGTCATGGAGAACACTTTTCACACTAAATTATTTGAGAATGGATACTTTGCATAGCATTAAAAACTCCTCATAAGCTTATACTCCTCATTTTTACTCTCCTTCCCTACCTATTACCTCATTGGCCTATTTTTTCCCCTGTCCATAAGTTCCACTCATTCCCATGTTCCCTAGGTTCCTCAAGCATTGATGATCTCGAAAATATCTCTGTAGGCTCTTTAGATAATCAAGTATATTGGATTTTGGATCTTCAATACAGAACCTTTGAAAATAATCTATTTTTCACTTGAATCCTCCAGGCCAATTTTCAGTCAAGATCAGGTCAAAGAACCCTCCCACTAGGTCAATTAGGGTTTCACATGTTTCAAGGTCATCATTAGTGTTTCAAACACTGCTTTTCCTTTGCTAGAATTTTGGTCATATGTAATAGAATGTCAAGAAATGATTATTCAAGGAAGACCTCAAATATTTCCAAAGAAGATTATACCTTTAGTTCAAAGTTTGCAAGAGGTAAATGCAAACTTTGACACTTCTGCAGGAGTGTTGAAAGATCTATCAGCAGAAAGTACTGGTAAGGTAGGTGGTCTACTCCTGAATGAAGACAACTTGCAGCAAGGAAAAGGGGAAAACAACTTCGTTCTGTGAAGAATTAGGGTTTTTGAGCTTGATGGTCTAGTAGAGTGCCAAACAATGATCAATTGCAGAAATGACCTAGAGGAGGCACACAAAACCAAACATGAAGAAAGTCTACCAGAGACTATTGATGAGATAGGGAAAAAGGAGAGGTGAACTGGACGGAAATGAATGAACTTGAAAAGGCTATAGAGAACTTAGAAGACAACACTGATGATTGATGTAAAATCATCCCAAACATCTAGGGTTTTGTTAAAGTGTCCAGAGAAGGTGAAATGATGAGTTGAACTCCATGATGGAAGTAAAAGGATTTTGAAGATGCCACTGTGTGATCAAATCCAAAACTTGTCAAAATGAGCTAGTTATGCCTCAAGGAGCAAAAAGAGGGTCAAATTCATCATTTCAGTCACCTGCATGCAAACAGTGTAAAAAGGTTAGTGAGAAAAGGTGAAAAGTTGAGTTGAACTTCATGATGGAAACCACAGAAGATTTGAGAATGCTGGTATGTGAAATCATCACAAAATTGTAAAAATAAACTTGTCAAGTCTCAAAGACCAAAAGAAAATCTAATTCAATGATTTCAGCAACCCATGGGCAAAGGCATAAAGCGATATCAGTGAAAGAGGGAAAAGGGGTTTTAAAACATTAGAAAGTGGGTTCCATTATTGAATCAAATTTCCTAGTCTATAAAAGCTCATTTTTCATTTCATATCAATCATTGTGCCCTTGCAAAGTGTTAGAATTGTTAAGGAAATAAGTTTTTTTTTGAGTTTTCAAGCAAATTTGGGCAGATGTTTTGTGGCGCTGCGCGCCTAGGATCGGGTGCTGCACCCTTGGAAATTTTCCCCTATATATTTTACACTGGCGTTGCGCACTTGGAAGTGAGCAATGTGCACCTCGCAGAGCGTTGCGCTCTTGCCCAACACCCACAATCGATTTTCTCTTAGCACTGCACGCCTATGACAGGTGTTGCGCGCTAGGCCTTGGCGCTGCGCCCTTGGCCAGAAGGATCCTCTAAGTGATTTAACCACTCAAATCACTCCAAAACACCTACAAATCTCTGCTAAAGTTCCTCCAAGCATAATGAGGAGTAAGTGTTGAACTCTTAGTTAAACTGAGAGGGGGGGGTGAATCAGTTTAACACAGTTATAATCTTTTAAACCTTTTATTAAACCTTAGCTACACCTTCATTTCATGTCCAACTTAATATGTGAGTAATCTTAGAATGTGAGCAGCAAGTATTAATATAATATAACAGCAGACTTAATATGAGAGCAGCAGGTATTAAGCAGATGATATAAATCAGATCAACACATAAACATCATGCACAGAGACACCAGATATAAGTGGAAACCCATAAAGGGAGAAAATTACATCTTATTATTGTTGTGATGCAAAGGCAAGCTCCAAATCCCTCTCACCATTGTTTTTCTACAGGCACCAACCTACAGGAGGCTCCTACCTCAATTCTGCAAGCTACAACTTGCAAGGAAGCACCAACTCCCTTCAATTTTCTGCAGGCACCAACCTATAGGAGGCTCCAACCTAAGTCAGCTACAACTGACAGCTATCAAGCTGCAACTTGATAGGGAAGCTCCAACTTCCTCAATTTATCAAACTGAAGGTTTGCTGATTTACCTATGATACCAGCTCTATTCTGTAGCTTCTCTTTCTGCTCTTCTTTTCTTAGTCTTCTCTGCCTTACACTTCTATACTCTGCCTTCTCTATATTTGCTCTCTCTAACCTCTTTTTTCATATCCAGATGATATTATTTATAAGAATTTCTTGTGACTGTTAGAATTATTCAAAGAATTTGGAATGGACAGCCGTGCCTCTTCGCTTTCTGCCTTCTTATTCCTTTATCCAACTCATTTTTAAATTACTAAAATATGTACAAATTTCCATGCTACAGTGGGATTTTTTCTTTTCTTTAGGATACTTGAATTTGCATCACAAACAATAAAAAATAATTTACATTTGCATTTTTCAGTTATACATCTCAATTCCACTCAGCTCCTTTTCTGGATTTTGGATTTACTAGATTTGTCATTTCTGCAATTTTTGAGTGACTGTTTTGTATATTTTGATTCACTGTAATTGCGTGCACCTGTGTATGTATACCTGTCAAACCTGTGATATCTGTTTACTTCTGTCAGACCCATGCTTTTATCCTTGTGTATATTCACCTGTTCACTGTGCTTTTGTGCACCTGCTGCATATGTACCTGCTGATTTTAAATCTGGGCAAAAATGAATTAATGCAAATATTTCATTTTTCCATGGTTATAAAACCATACATATAAATTCATTCATTTTTCAATCTTTACAATATTTCACTTAAACTGTGTGTAAATGCATCCCAAGCTTCACTTCTCAAAGCTTGTGCGCCATCCTATAATCTCACAACACCCTTATTCCTTCTGGCGAATTAAGTCTGGGTTATTTTAATATCTTAATTCAGAGAATTTAGATATTAATTTCATACTCCTCTATAGTTACAAACCTGACAGTCTCTTGTGTGTACATATGCGCTAATTCCGCAATTACAACCCTTATAAACTTGTGAACCTTAGTAAAATTCTTTTAATATACTCCGTCGGACCTTATACTAAGTTTAATAAACCAAATTAATTACGTATGTTTCCGCCCCGGGCCCACAATCCAATCAAAAGACCAATCAAACGTGCGCACTGTACCTGGCTTAACCTCTGGGCTCTTTCATTAAACTTCGTGCAGGTCCTGCGAGCGATCACCGTTAGATGTCGAGCCACCAGATCGACGGTCTATAACTATATCGCTCGACGTCTTTGGTCAATGTATAACGTGCGATGGCGCACTTTAACCAGCGGTTTTCAATTTAGTTCAGGGACATGTGTCACAAATCCTATGGAATCGCTGTGAATTCGGGAATACCGCTTGCCCGATGGATGGTGGTGCGATGAAACCCACGGTTTCGCTCCAAACCTCCGTCACTGTTCCTCTCGGTCAGAGTTTCGTTCTCTACTCCAGGTTCCGGTCCTCCACGATTTCAATTATATATAAATAACTATTCATCGCATCTCACCGATGTGATTTCTTCTGTTACGACTATGGTTCCACTCCATTCACGCTACGCATTTGAATATGGTTCAGATCCATTCACACTACGCATTTGAATATAAAGTGCCACTGGAGTATGCGATTCCCGGAATGTAATTTATGTAATGTGTAACACCCGGCTGTGTAAAATATTCTTGGAATAACAACTGTTTCTCTGCAATAACAGCTGTGTCTTTGCCTTTACCCTTTATATTTGTTTCCTCTGTTTGCTTCCTCCATTGTCTGTTTCTGTCTTTTCTTCAATTCACTGCTTCCTCTGTTCTTTGTAAATGTTACCTGTCTCTGCATCTGCCTCCGTTCCTTGTAACTGTTCCTGTCTCTGCATCTGCTACCTCCTTTTCCATCAATGACAACATTTCCAACAGTCTCCCCCTTTGGCATTGATGGCAATACACTTTCTCTGTTTGCTTGCTCTTCCTCCCCCTTTGGCATCAATGTCAAGGGGTTTTATTCTTTGATGCTATGTATTTATCCTTTTTCAACATTTCAAGCATTTCCTTTCTCTGAAATATCCTGACTTTGTACACTGCAGCTCCAAACTTTGGATGAGATATTCATTGGGTTCACTATTCTTCTGTGTTTAGTTCACATCGGGTTCACCATTTTTCTGCTGCACCACTGACCCTTTATCCCTTTTATTGACTCCTTTTATGCTGACTGTATTATTTCCATAATCCCTTTGATCCTGAGGACCTGTTTTCATGCTTCCCTTGTTGGCTGATCTCCCCCTGAGAATGATATTTTTGTTTCTGTTCTCCCCCTGAAACTGTGCTTTCTCTTCATATCAGAGAGTAGCATCTACAGATACTACCCTTAATTTTTCTCTCAAATATTCAAATGGATCTCTGGCAAGTGGTTTGGTAAATATATCTGCTGTCTGTTCTTTTTTTGGTACATACTCCAGTTTTACTATCTTTTGAGCTACTTGTTCTCGGAGAAAGTGATACTTGATTGGAATATGTTTGGTTTTTTAGTGAAGCACATGATTTTTAGATATACTTATAGCACTTGTATTATCACATTTGATTGAGATAGGTTCATCAATTCTTACCTTCATGTCTTGGAGGGTTTGCTTCATCCACATGACTTGTGTACAGCATGCTGCTGCTGCTATATATTCTGCTTCAGCTGTAGACAGAGAGATAGATGTTTGTTTCTTGCTTAACCATGCCACCAGACTTTCTCCTAGATAGAATGCACCTCCACTTGTACTCTTCCTGTCATCCACACAGCTGGCCCAATCTACATCTGTGTATGCTGTCAAAATGAAGTTTTTGCTTTTAGGATACCAAAGCCCATACACTGTTGTTCCTTGTAGATATCTGAATATTCTTTTTACTGCGAGAAGATGATTTTTTTTAGGTGTTGCTTGATATCTTGCCACTAGTCCTACTGCTAGCATGATGTCTGGTCTTGATGCAGTCAGATACAACAGACTTCCTATCATGGATCTGTAGAGTTTTTTGATCTATATCCGCAGACCCATCATCAGCACATAGCTTGCAACCTGTGGTCATGGGAGTTGACACAGGTTTGCAGTCCTCCATTTTGAACTTTTTCAGCATTTCCTTTAAGTATTTTTCCTGTGAGATGAATGTACCTATGTTCTTTTGCTGAATTTGAAGTCCTAAATAGAAAGTGAGTTCTCCAATCATGGACATTTCAGACTCTGATTTCATCTCTTCTGCAAATCCTTTTTCTAGTTCATCTCTTTTGCTTCCAAACATAATGTCATCAACATATACAACAACAATCAAGAGTTCATTTTCATGGGCTTTTATATATAGATTACTGTCTACTCCACCTCTCTTAAAGCCTTGTTTTTGCAAATATTTATCCAGTCTTGAGTACCAAGCACAAGGAGCCTGTTTCAGTCCATATAGGGCCTTCTTCAGTCTGCACACATAATCTTCTTTGTCTGTCAATGAGAAGCCTTCTGGTTGTTCCATGTAGACTTCTTCTTCTAAGTCTCCATTCAGAAATGCAAATTTTACATCCATTTGATATACCTTGAAATTCTGGTAGCATGCAAATGCAGGAACATTCTGATAGCTTCCATTCTGGCTATAGGGGAAAATGTTTCATCATAATCAAGTCCTTCGACTTGTGAATATCCTTTGCAAACCAGTCTGGCTTTATTCCTCATTAATTGTCCTTTCTCATTCATTTTGTTTTTGAATACCTATTTTGAACCATTAATATTTTTCTCAATTGGTCTAGGAACTAGTTCCCAGGTATTGTTCTTTTCAATTTGGTCCAATTCCTCATTCATTTCTTTTACCCAAGACTTGTCCTTGTTGGCTTCTTCAAATTTATTTGGCTCTATTTGTGATAGCATGGCTATGTATACCTCTTCAGTTTGTTCTGTTAGCTGCCTTCTTGTCTGGACTCCTGATTTCTTATCTCCTATGATTTGATCTTCGGGATGATTCTTCTGAGTGTATCTTGAGGGGGCTTTCGAGCTTAGCCCTTCATCTTCTGTAGTCTTGCTTGTTTCATCATCATTCTGGTCTTCTTTTTCATGGTTATCTGATGTACTGTAGCATTTAGTATCTCTTGTATTGTTTGGAGGTTATTCATCAAATCTCACATCAATGCTTTCTACTATTTTCCGAAGAGTATTGTTGTAGCACCTGTACCCTTTGCTTTTGGATGCATAACCTAGAAATATTCCTTCATCTGCTCTTGCATCAAATTTTCCAAGGTTTTCATCATTATTCTTTATGTAGCACTTGCTGCCAAAGACTCTAAAGTGCTTGATTGATGTAGGTTTACCATTCCATAGCTCATAAGGAGTCTTGTCACTATTGGGTCTTAAATGAGCTTTGTTGTGTGTATAGATTCTGCCCAAAAGGTTCGAGCAATGTTACTCTCTTGCATCATAGCTCTGGCCATTTGTTGTACAGACCTGTTTTGTCTCTCTACTAATCCATTCTGCTGAGGTGTTCCTACAATAGTGAATTGTTGCTTTATCCCATGTTCATTACATAGGTATGCAAAGTCATAATCTCTAAATTCACCTCCTCTGTCTGATCTAATACATTTTAGTTTGCATCCAGTTTGATTTTCTGCTAATGCTTTGAATATTTTAAATTTTTCCAGTGCTTCTGATTTGTTCTTGAGAAAAGCAACCCATGTAATTCTGGAGAAATCATCTATTATCAACATGAAGTAGGATTATCCACTTGGTGTCTTAGTTCTAGCAGGTCCACACAGGTCCATGTGCACAAGCTGGAGTGGTCTTCTTGTTGATAGCTCATCTTTATATTTAAAGGATGTGCGAGTTTGTTTCCCCAATTGACAAGATTTTCATATGGTATTTGAAGGCCTTTTTATTTCTGGCATATCTCTGACAACTTTATTCTTACTCAATCTGATGATATGGTCGAAGCTGAGATGTCCCAATCTCCTATGCCATAACCATGACTCCTCATGTTTGCTAAGATGGCATGCTTCATCTTCCTCTTTCACAATGTAAACATTTCTCTCTATTTGAACACCTTTGAGCAGAGTCTTTCCTGTGGTGCTTGATCTGACTTCACAGTCTTGTGCTCTAAATAGAACTTCTCAACCTTTGTCACACATCTGACTGACACTTAGTAAATTTTCTTTCAGCCCATCTACAAATAGTACATCCTGGGCCTTTCCTCTGCCATTGTCTATGCTGACTGAACCCTTTCCTTTGATCTTTCCTGACTTATCATTGCCAAAAGTAAAATTTCCAGATTTATTTTCATCGAGAGTTATAAACTTACTTTTGTCTCCTGTCATGTGTTTAGAGTAGCCACTGTCCAAATACCATTGAATTTTCAGGTCTTGTGCAGTTAGAGCCAAGTCACATTTATTCACCTTCTTTATCCACTGGAAGCGCCCTTTTGCTTGGTATATTTTGTGAGGAGATGAACTATATTTTCTTAGAGGACATTTGGAAGGTATATGTCCAACTTGATTGCATACACAACATTTGATCATAATTTTTGTAGAATTATGAGTATGAACAGAATTTCTTTGATTCATAAACCTCCTTGAGGTGTTAAAAATTAACCTTTGTCCATACTTTCTACACTCAATGATTCTATGACCAAATTTCTTACAATAAAAGAAGTAACCATAGAAGCTATTTGCATACCTGATGTAAGGTTGTCTCTTCCATTTGTTTGCTTGAGGCAGTCTCTTCAATGTTTGCATCTTTTGCTGGTTTGAATTACTTCTCCTTGCATGACAATATGCAGCAATGTGTCCCAGCTTGTGGCAGACATAACAGGTGGCATTCTTCATTGGATGGAAGAATCTCCTTTGATGGTTTCCAAATTTTACATACTCAGGGGTCTTAGTATTTATTACATTCTTTGCTACTAGTGGTTTCTTCTGATTTCTGTCTTCCTTATTGCAGATTTCTTCTTTTGTAGGAATTTTTTGAGCTACTTCATCATTCTTCTTTGCTTTTACAAAAATAATCTCTCTGTCAACCTTTTCTTTTCCTTTACTTGATTCTCCTTCATAGCCTATTCCAGTCTTTATCATAGGGGATCTTTGAGCAACCAAAATTTCATTCAATTTACTAGAGCTTGTTGTTTGGGAGGAGTTTATAACCACTTTCCTTTGAGCATTTTCTAATTTCTTTCTGAGACATACTACTTCTTCTTCCAACTTTTCTTGTTCTTGAGTTTTTTCTTTGATTTTCTTAAGTAACATGTCCTCTATCTTCTTGGCTTCTTCAAGCTCTATTTTTAGCTGCTTAAGGACTTCTGAATTCTGTTCTTCTTGTACATATTTGAGGAGAATGTCCTTTTGTTTTCTTCATTTCAGTTTGAGTCTATCAATCTCTTCTAGAGCACTTCTTAGCTCCCCCTCAAGGTCGACTTCACCTTCTTCTTCATCTTCTAGCAAGAGGCCTTCAAGTTCTTCTATGGCCATCAATAAGAATTCAGAGGTTCCTTCTTCATTTGAGGATTCATTTGAATCTTCAGATGTACTGCTGTCTTGTTGAGCATAGAAGGATTTTCTGCTAAACTTCTTTCCTTTCTGCCAGTTCTTTGATTTAATTTTCTCTGACTCTTGAGCCTGATTCCTTACTTTCTTATGAGGACACTTAGCAGCATAGTGTCCCACTCTTCCACAATTAAAGCATTTGAAGGGGAGTTTACCTTTGTATTTACCTGAGCCTCTACCCAATTTATTAACAAACTTTGCCTCTTCTTCATCCAAGCAGGAGCATATGTCTCCCTATTCTTATTTCTTCTTTTCTATTTTAAAGGTTGCATCCCTTGTACTTGGATTCTTCTGTGGGAGCCTCATTTCATAGGCTGTTAGATTTCCAAGTAGCTGGTTCATGGTCAAGGTCTCCCAATCATCTGTTTCTTCTATTGAAGACACCTTTGGAATAAACCTGGATGGAAGAGATCTTAGAATCTTTTGCACAATTATACTTTCTGGCATTTTTTCTCCAAGAGCTTTCATATTGTTAATAATTTCTGCAGCTTTTAGGAAGAAACTGGCAATGTCTTCATCATCATTCATTTTTAAGTTTTCAAATTGGGCTCTATAGACTTGAAGTTTGGCAGTCTTTACTTTCTTGTCTCCCTCATGTATGTTTTCAAGAGTATCCCATATTTCTTTGGCAGTGTCTTTGTGCATTACTTTAATAAAATCTGCTTCACACAATCCATTCAGGATGGCATTCATGGCTTTTGTGTTAGCCAAAAAATATTTTTTTGTTTCTTTCTCTGTGTCAGTTGCCTTCGGGGAATATCCTAATTCCACAACAGCCCATACTTCTATTCCTAGAGACATTATGTATGTCCTCATTCTGATTTTCCAGAAAGCATAATTTTCACCAGTGAAGAAAGGGGCTTTATTGGTTGAGCACCCTTCTATACTAGCCATCTTAGGAACCTAGGATCTCCTTTCAGTTGTCAGACGTGTACAAAGGAACCTGCTCTGATACCAATTGTTGAACTCTTAGTTAAACTGAGAGGGGGGGGGGGTGAATCAGTTTAACACAGTTATAATCTTTTAAACCTTTTATTAAACCTTAGCTACACCTTCATTTCATGTCCATCTTAATATGTGAGTAATCTTAGAATGTGAGCAACAAGTATTAATATAATATAACAACAGACTTAATATGAGAGCAGCAGGTATTAAGCAGATGATATAAATCAGAACAACACATAAACATCATGCACAGAGAAACCAGATATAAGTGGAAACCCATAAAGGGAGAAAACCACATCTTATTATTGTTGTGATGCAAAGGCAAGCTCCAACTCCCTCTCACCACTGTTTTTCTGCAGGCACCAACCTACAAGAGGCTCCTACCTCAATTCTTCAAGCTACAACTTGTAAGGAAGCACCAAATCCCTTCAATTTTTTGCAGGCGCCAACCTACAGGAGGCTCCAACCTCAGTCAGCTACAACTGACAGTTGTCAAGCTGAAACTTGATAGGGAAGCTCCAACTTCCTCAATTTATCAAATTGAAGGTTTTCTGATTTACCTCTGATATCAGCTCTGTTCTGTAGCTTCTCTTTCTACTCTTCTTTTCTTAGTCTTCTCTGCCTTACACTTCTATACTCTGCCTTCTCTATATTTTCTCTCTCTAACCTCTTTTTTCATATCCAGATGATATTATTTATAATAATTTCTTGTGACTGTTAGCATTCTTCAAAGAATTTGGAATGGACAGCCATGCCTCTTCGCTTTCTGCCTTCTTATTCCTTTATCCAACTCATCTTTAAATTACTACAATATGTACAAATTTCCATGCTACAGTGGGATTTTGTCTTTTCTTTAGGATACTTGCCTTTGCATCACAAACAATAAAAAATAATCTACATTTGCATTTTTCAGTTATACATCTCAATTCCACTCAACTCCTTTTCTGGATTTTGGATTTACTGGATTTTTCATTTCTGCAGTTGTTGAGTGACTATTTTGTATATTTTGATTCATTGTAATTGTGTGCACCTGTGTAGGTATACCTGTCAATCCTGTGATATCTGTTTACTTCTGTCAGACCCATGCTTTTATCCTTGTGTATATTCACCTGTTCACTGTGCTTTTATGCACCTGCTGCATATATACCTGCTGATTTTAAATCTGGGCAAAAATGAGTTAATGTAGATAGTTCATTTTTCCATGGTTATAAAACCATACATATAAATTCATTCATTTTTCAATATTTACAATATTTCACTTAAACTGTGTGTAAATGCGTCCCAAGCTTCACTTCTCAAAGCTTGTGCGCCATCCTATAATCTCACAACACCCTTATTCCTTCTGGAAAATTAAGTCTGGGTTATTTTAATATCTTAATTCAGAGAATTTAGATATTAATTTCATACTCCTCTATAGTTACAAACCCGAAAGTATCTTGTGTGTACATATGCGCTAATTTCACAATTAAAACCCTTATAAACTCGTGAACCTTAATAAAATTCTTTTAATATACTCCGTCGGACCTTATACTAAGGTTAATAAACCAAATTCATTACGTATGTTTCCGCCCCGGGCCCACAATCCAATCAAAAGACCAATCAAACGTGTGCACTGTACCTGGCATAACCTTTGGGCTCTTTCATTAAACTTCGTGCGGGTCCTGTGAGCGATCACCGTTAGATGTCCAGCCACCAGATCGACGGTCTATAAATATATCGCTCGGCATCTTCGGTCGATGTATAATGTGCGATGGCGCACTTTAACCAGCGGTTTTCAATTTCGTTCAGGGACACGTGTCACAAATCCTATGGAATCGCTGCGAATTCGGGAATACCGCTTGCCCGACAGATGGTGGTGCGATGAAACCCACGGTTTCACTCCAAACCTCCGTCACTGTTCCTCTCAGTCACAGTTCCGTTCTCTACTCCAGGTTCCGGTCCTCCACGATTTCAATTATATATAAATAACTATTCATCGCATCTCACCACTGTGATTTCTTCTGTTACGACTATGGTTCCACTCCATTCACACTACGCATTTGAATATGGTTCAGCTCCACTCACACTGCGCATTTGAATATAAAGCACCGCTGGAGTATGCGATTCCCGGAATGTAATTTATGTTATGTGTAATGCCCGGCTGTGTAAAAGATTCTTGGAATAACAGTTGTTTCTCTGCAATAATAGTTGTGTCTCTGCCTTTCTCCTTTATATTTGTTTCCTCCGTTTGCTTCCTCCATTGTATGTTTCTGTCTTTGCTTCAATTCACTGCTTCCTCTGTTCTTTGTAAATGTTACCGGTTTCTGCATCTGCCTCTGTTCCTTGTAACTATTCCTGTCTCTGCATCTGCTACCTCCTTTGCCATCAATGAAAACATTTCCAATAGTAAGTACATTCTATACACTCATCTTCAAACAATTTTGGTGTTTTCCTAATAAATGAAATCAAAACCTAAGAGAAACCCTAAATTTCATGCTCGAAATCACTGTTTGAACCTCATTCCATCTGCCTATGAATAGTATCAGTCAAAACAAAGGATAATTACACAGTTGGATGGTTTTCATTAAGTTTTTTAGCCTCTCACTTAGCCTAATATAACTGTACCCTCACTTATTCATTCCCTCATTAGCCTAAACTGCCATTTCATCACCATCTCTTTATTCCATTTCCATTTACACTCCAGGGTTGGAAAAAAATATTTTTAAAAATGTCAATAGAGGGGTACAGTGGCAGAGTCTTTAACCAAACAAGGATACTTTATAGAGAATCTCACATGAAATACATGGTAAGCAGCCAAGATAAGCCAAACAACACCCCTCTCTATTCTATCCATTCAAACCTTGACTCATTTATCTTGTACAAGGAATATGACATTAATGAACAAGTAAATGAAAAGGAGAAAGAGTTAGGCCTATCAGAACAGTCAAACCAAACACAAAATGAAGAACATGACAGTGAAAACTCTAGCAGCCATGAACAACAACAAAATGGTGAATCTGAACTTGAAACACTTTGGAACATGAGCTTTGATGGCTCTTGTGGAAAAGCTGGTTCAGGAGCAAGTGTTTGGATACACAAAACCAATGAAGGTCACTCTTACAAGGTATATTTTCCATGTACAAACAATATTGCAGAGTATGAAGCCCTTCTCCTAGGGTTACAATGGTTGAAAAACATAGGAGCTAAGAAGATTTATGTTCAAGGAGATTATGAACTAATCATTAGGAAAATCAAAGGAGAATATGTAGCCAAGAATCTTAGGCTAAGAGAATATAGGAATGTTGCCTTATACCTCCTTAAGAAATTTAATAAATATGAACTTACCTCTATCCCAAGAGCTCAAAACAACCTTGCCAATGAACTAACATTTGTTGCCAGCACTTGCCAATTACCTCATGCCAATGAAAAATACATGGTAAAAGTCAAAAGAATACCTACAGTACCTGATAACATAGATTATTGGCAAGTGCTTGAATGGGAAAAACATATTGAAGACTTCCTGCAATCCAAGAATGAATTTTAAATACCAAAACCAAGCTTAGATCATGAGGAAGACTGCTCTAATGAAGAACACCTTCATGAGGCATAATTTTGTAGGGATTCGAATCAAAAGGACCTTGAGGTATTACAGTGCAAAGATAATCTATTTCCAAAAGGTCTTGTCCCCCTAGAAGAGTTGTTTGATTTCAATGATATTGCTAGGAAGCCAAAAATGGAATCCACTAAAACTAATGTAGAAGAATGAAACATAGGCAGTGTAGAAGAACCCAAAATGATAAAGCTACCCAAAACTCTGCAACCTCACATAAAACAAAAATACATTGAGTTTCTCAAAGAATTTAAAGATGTGTTTACATGGGGCTATGAGGACTTGAAGTCCTATGATACAAACATCATTCAGCGTAATATTCCTCTCAAGGAAAACTAGAAACCATTCAAGCAGAAATTGAGAAGGATAAAACCTGTCCTAGTGCCTCTAGTTGAGAAGGAAATAAAGAATATGTATGATGTTGGAATCATAGTCCCACTCAGGTACTCAGAATGGGTTTCAAACCTTGTGTCAGTAAGAAATAAAACAAGGGAGATTAGGTTATGCATAGAATTTAGAAACTTAAAAAAAACCTCCCTAAAATACAACTACCCTTTACCTAAGATGGATCATATACTGAAAAGGGTAGTAGGCTCTAAAAGAATATCATTGATTGATGCCTTTTCAAGGTATAATCAGGTGCTAGTACACCCAGATGATCAACAAAAAACTACTTTCACTACACCTTGGGGCACCTTCATGTATGTCAAAATTCCTTTTGGGTTAATGAATGTGGGGGCTAATTTTCAAAGAGCCATGGACATTGCTTTTTCCAAAGACATAGGTTAATTCTTTGTTATATACCTTGATGACATCACTGTCTATTATAAAACTGATGAAGAACACCTAGTTCACCTAAGAAAGGTCTTTGAAAAGTGTAGGAAGTATGGTCTATCTTTGAATCCTAAGAAAACTCAATTTCATATTTAGGAAGGAAAAATCTTAGGCCACATCATATCTGAAGAAGGGATTAAGATATACCCAAAAAAAATTGAGGGTATATTGCAGATCAGCCACCCTAGGAACATTAAAGAGCTGCAATCTTTCATTGGAAAGATCAACTTCCTAAGAATATTCATACCAAACCTTGCAAAACTCCTAAGAAACATTAAAAACATGTTGAAAAGGAGAAATAGAAGTCAAGTGGACCATAGTAACCAAACAATCCTCTAAACTAGTAAAACAAGCACTTACCCAAACATCGGTTCTGATCAGCCCTGGCTTTACCAAAGATTTCTTCATCTTCTCATTTGCATCGGAACACACAATTGCTGCAGTATTGCTACAAAAGAACATCATGGGACAAGAAAAACCCATAGATTTCTTTAGCAAGGCACTAAGAGATGCCCCTCTAAATTATAACATTATGGAGAAACAAGCCTTTTCCTTAATTAAATCATTAAAGGATTTCAAAGTTTACATATTGCATTCACATGTCATTGCTTTTGTTCCACATACAGTTGTCAAGGACATATTGAATCAAGATCCTGATGGAAAAAGGGGTAAATGGATTTTTGTCATCTTAGAATATGATCTAGAAATCAAGCCCACTAAACTGATCAAAGTACAAGGACTTTCCAAACTCATGGTTGAAGCAAAATTTCAAGCACTAGACATAAACATGATACATTCCTTGGATGAAAAAGAGGAACTGGAAACTCCACGCATTGAAGAAGCATTTTTGAACTCACTCTGGTATGCTGATATATTATATGTGCTTTTTAATCTAAATTCTCTTCCTGCTTTGTCCAAAACCAAAGCTAGAATCTTGAAACTAAGGGCTGTAAATTTCTGCATTCTAGATAGAGCTTTGTATTGGAAAAATTCTATTGGTATCTTGCTTAAATTTTTTCTTGAAGATGATGTAGATAGAATCATGCATGAGTTTCATGAAGGAGAATGTGGAGGTCATCTCTATTTGAAGACCATTGCCAACAAAATCCTTAGAGCTGGTTTCTATTGGCCCACTCTTTTCCCTGATATCCACAATCTAGTAGTAACTTGCCATAAATGCCAAATATTTTATGGATAGAGAAAACTAATGCCTTTTCCTTTGCACTTTATCAGTGTTGAAACTCCTTTTCAAAAGTGGGGTTTAGATTTCATTGGAGAAATGTGCCCTGCCTCATCTGCCCAAAAAAAATGAATCCTCACTACAAATAACTATTTCACCAAATGGATAGAAGCCATCCCTTCAAGGAATTCCACTGACTCAGTCATCATCAAATTCCTTGAAAACAACATCCTGTCCAAATTTGGTTGTCCAAGAAAAATTATCACCGATAATGTTGTTGCATTTAAGTCCAAGAGAATGGTGGACTTTTGCCACAAGTATCACATCACACTAGGGAATTCTACAACTTATTACCCTCAAGGTAATGGGTTGGATGAGTCCTCTAACAATATTTTGGTGAACATCATCAATAATTTGTTGGAAGAGAACAAAATTCATGGCATAGCAAACTGGTGCATGCACTATGGGCTGACAGATTAACAAGCAAGAAATCTATTAACATGTCTCCCTATCAACTAGTGTATGGCATGGATGCAGTTTTACCAACATCCTTGGGAGTCTCAGTGATGAAGCTTCTCCAAGAGGTACAATCAGAGGAGAATGAAATACAAAGGAGGTTGAACCAAACCATTCATTTGCAGCAATCAAGGGAAGAATTTTACAATAGAACACAAGTAGTGCAAGAGAACATCAAGAATATATTTGATAGAAGGACCAAGGAAAATGATTTCTATATTGGAGACAAAGTGATAAAATGGGATTCAAGGAGAGAGGACAAAGGCAAGCATGGAAAATTTTAAAATCTATGGAAGGGTCCATACATCATCGATTCAGTTAGAGGTAACAATGCATTCTTACTACAAGATCTGGATGGGACAAAGTTATTTTGAGGTCCTGTCAATGGCATGATGCTCATGCACTATTTTTGTTAAATTTATTAGTTTAAAGCTTTTTTCATTGTACATAACATTGTTTGATGAAAGATCAGAAAAATGAAACACAAAATCAAAGAAAAGGAGAAAAATAGGGCAGGTAAAAAGAAGAGGTACAACCCCATACCAAAAAAGAATATGTCTGAAAGTGTGCAAGTCTAAATGCCATTGCTTTTGAAGAAAAGAAAGTCTTGTTCAGTCATACAACCTAATCATGATTGAACATGTTTTAAATTTCTGTTGAAGTTTAGTGAAAGAACATTTTCCAAACCATGTAAACTTGGCTTCTTAGTAGATTATATTAGGAAAAGACATTTGGTTTCAATTCTCAAATCTGAACGAAAAGAGAAAGAGAGAGATGAGTAACAAATTCCAAATTATTAGCCCTTAAGTTTCTAGTTTCACTTTTACAAAAATAAATTCTGTGTGCAAATTGTCCAAAATGCCACAACCCATGACAAATCAGATTGCTTAACCTTGCCATTGGTCATGTTTTGAATTTCATTTTAGTAAATTAGAGAATGAAAATCTGTCAAACTGCTTAACCTTGACAGCTAAGTAGAATAGGTAGAGAATCAAGAGTTCATCAGCCTAATATGAGCTCTTGGAAGTGATAAGGGTAGACATAGATAGTTTTTATGATTTCGAAAGAAAATGATGTCAAGGTTTTTCCAATCCAAATGCACCAAAGTGAAGAAAAAATGTTAGGCAAAGTATGATGAGTAAGTAGAAGTGATATTGAAGAAATCATGTTTTTTTAGATTTGAGATCCTAGCTTCAAAAGAAAATCAGTAAGTGAAGAAAGAGGGATCTACCAAGTACAAGTAAGGTACTAATCTTTAAAACTCAAAGATTTGAACTCTGAGGTTTTGGACACCTCCTGAAGAGGAGCTGCCCTCCCCAAGTGGAACCACTGTTAGTCATTAGTATTTTTCACTATTTGTAGATGACTATAGATTAGTTCTAGATTTCTGAAAACAACATTCCTTGAATATTGTGAGTTTCAGAAATTTGACTACCTTCATTATCTTAATAGAAACTTTTTCACTATTCTATCAGTTTTCCATTTCATGGTTACCCTATCATTCCTACAAACTCCTCATAAGCTTATACCTCTCATTTTTACCCTCCTTCCCTGCCTATAACCTCATTGGCCTATTTTTCCCCTGTCCATAAACTCCACTTTCCCTCTAGGGTTTCCTATAGCCAACTCATTCCCAAGTTCCCCAGGTTCCTCAAGCTTTCATGGTCTCAAAACTATCTCTGTATGCTCTTTAGATAAATCAAGTACATTGGATCTTGGATCTTCAATACAACACCTTTGAAAATACTATGTTTTTCACTTGAAGCCTCCAAGCCAATTTTCAGTCAAGATCGAGTCAAATAACCCTCCCACTATGTCAATTAGGGTTTCACATGTTTCAAGGTCATCGTTGGTGTTTAAAAAAATGGTTTTCCTTTGCTAGAATCTGTCTCAGATGTAATAGAATGTCAAGACATGATTATTCAAGGAAGACCTAAAATATTTCCAAAAAAGACTATCCCTTCAGTTCAAAGTCTGCAAGAGGTAAATGCAAACTTTGACACTTCTACAGGAGTGTTGAAAGATCTATCAACAGAAAGTACTGGTAAGGTAGGTGTTCTACTCTTGAATGAAGACAACTTTCAGCAAGGAAAATGGGAAAACATCTTGGTCCTGTGAAGAATTAGGGTTTTTGAGCTTGATGGTCTAGTAGAGTGCCAAACAGTGATCAATTGCAGAAATGACCTAGAGGAGGAACACAAAACCAAACATGAATAAAGTCTATCAGAGACTATTGATGACATAGGGAAAAAGGTGAGGTGAACTGAACAGAAATGAATGAACTTGAAAAGGCTATAGAGAACTTAGAAGCCAACATTGATGATTGTTGTAAAAGCATCCCAAACATCTAGGGTTTTGGGAAAGTGGGCAGAGAAGGTGATGTTAGGTCCCCGTAATTTACTAGATTGATTGAGATACAAATGGACATGGTAACATCAACCAAGCTTTGGAATCCAAGGACCTAGCCTTCCTAGATTCAGAGAGGGATCTCTCTAGTAGGTGCAAAGATGTGAACTTGTTTGCTGATTAGGGTTGATTTTAGGCTAGATGTTAAGTGCAGGGTATTTTGATTATTTTTGGTTGGGTATGATGCTCAGATGGATTTAGATAGAAAACATGGAATATTGTTAAGCCATTGGGCAATGGAGTCTAACAAGGTCATGATAAGTTCATCAATGGTTTCCAGAGCATTTTCAGGGAAATTTTAACTTGGTTGGTAGGTCTTTGAGGTTGTGGTGGATGATGAGATGAACATTAAGCTTGAAAATAAAAGCTATTGAAGGGCAGAACCGAATCCTTAATGACTTTTTAGACTAAGGGAGTTAGAAAAATCATAAGCATGGAAAGAGAATCAAAGGCATAAGTGAAACCTAATCGATTTGATTTCAAACTGAACACAGATGATTTATCCAAGAAAAACATTCAAATGAAATTATAGAAAGGCAAGAAACTTATTTCACTTTCATAGATTTCATTATCAAGAGCAGAAAAACATTTAATATGTACAAGTAGTTATAACCACAGAAGAAAAGAAAAACTCTGAACATCTAAAGTTATAGCTGTGAAGGTTCTTTGAAACAAATTTAGCTAGTAGAGGCAAAGAGCATGATTCAAACAGACTTCTTTGAAAAAACCTAGGCAAGTCTGCTTTAAAGAGGAGATTATGTAATGTTCCAAATTTGGAACTTGCTGCTGCATGCAGGAATATCTTAAGATATTTCAATATTCCAATTTCAGGAGTATTAACAATCAACACTGGACTATTTCAGAGATTGAATGTAGGGGAATTTACTGGATATGTCACCTTCACAAGGAAGGGTGAGATCCAGAGGCTACCTGGCCCACTAGCAGACTCTGCCAATAGAACTTGTCAAAAGCTAATATTTCCCTTCAAGGAATTTCTGCATTAGTGTCCAAGAGGATGATGTATAAGGAAGCCCATGTGAAAATAAGGCAATGCAGTGATGGGATGCCTTAGAATATATCTTATACAAACTCCCTATAGAATATAAGCTCAAAGAAATAACCCTAAGGCGGTTATTCAGATTTCCCACCAACAAGTATACCGAAATAATGCTTAATGAGATAACCTTCAGCAGTATTAAAACTTCAATATGTAATAGCAGTGAAATAGAGCCTCATGTAATGCAAGAAGAGTAAAAATCTAATACTTAATATGTAGCAGCAAATACAATACAAATTCCTTGAAGAAAATGCCTCTCAAGGTGAGCTTAAATCAGCCTCAAGGGGAAATGTACATAAAACAAGAGAATACACTGCTACATAACCCAACAACTCAATCATTGTGCATTCTATGAGGGAAAATGACTGCAAACTGATATATTGTTGGAAATGTTGTCATTGATGGCAAAGGAGGTAGTAGATGCAGAGACAGGAATAGTTACAAGGAACAGAGGCAGATGCAGAGATAGGTAACATTTACAAAGAACAGAGGAAGCAGTGAATTGAAGCAAAGGCAAAAACAGACAATGGAGGAAGCAAACGAAGGAAACGAATATAAAGGAGAAAGGCAGAGACACAACTGTTATTGTAGAGAAACAACTGTTATTCCAAGAATATTTTGCACAGCCGAGCGTTACACAAAACATAAATTAAATTCTGGGAATCGCATACTCCAGCGGCGCTTTATATTCAAATGCGCAGTGTGAATGGAGTGGAACCATAGTCGTAACAGAAGAAATCATAGCAGTGAGATGCGATGAATAGTTATTTATATATAATTGAAATCGTGGAGGACCGGAACCTGGAGTAGAGAACGGAACTGTGACTGAGAGGAACAGTGATGGAGGTTTGGAGCAAAACCGTGGGTTTCATCGCACCAAAATCTGTCGGGCAAGCGGTATTCCCAAATTCGTAGCGATTCCATAGGATTTGTGACACGTGTCCCTAAAAGAAATTGAAAACCGCTGGTTAAAGTGCGCCATCACACGTTATACATCGACTGAAGACGCCGAGCGATATTGTTATAGATCGTTGATCTGGTGGCTCGACATCTAACGGTGATCGCTCGCACGACCCACACGAAGTTTAATGAAAGAGCCCGAAGGTTAAGCCAGTTACAGTGCACACGTTTGATTGGTCTTTTGATTACATTGTGGGCCTAGGGCGGAAATATACGTAATGAATTTGGTTTATTAACCTTAGTATAAGGTCCGACGGAGTATATTAAAAGAATTTTATCAAGGTTCACGAGTTTATAAGGGTATGCGATGTATTGTGGGACTCCGTTAATTATTGAAGGGCGCCGTAATATGTATATGGATATATTATGTATAATGGAATATGCGAATGTGGTTAAATATGCTGAGGGTCAATTTATATGGTTCTAATAGCCCAACTATTATGTGACGTATAAGGGTTGTAATTGCGGAATTAGCGCATATGTACACATAAGAGACTGTCAGGTTTGTAACTATAGAGGAGTATGAAATTAATATCTAAATTCTCTAAATTAAGATATTAAAATAACCCAGACTTAATTCGCCAGAAGGAATAAGGGTGTTGTGAGATTATAGGATGGCGCACAAGCTTTGAGAAGTGAAGCTTGGGATGCATTTACACACAGTTTAAGTAAAATATTGTAAAGATTGAAAAATGAATGAATTTATATGTATAGTTTTATAACCATGGAAAAATGAAATATCTGCATTAATTCATTTTTTCCTAGATTTAAAATCAGCAGGTATATATGCAGCAGGTGCACAAAAGCACAGTGAACAGGTGAAAATACACAAGGATAAAAGCATGGGTCTGACAGAAGTAAACATATATCACAAGTTTGACAGGTATACATACACAGGTGCACGCAATTACAGTGAATCAAAATATACAAAACAGTCACTCAACAACTGCAGAAATGACAAATCCAGTAAATCCAAAATCCAGAAAAGGGGCTGAGTGGAATTGAGATGTATAACTGAAAAATGCAAATGTAAATTATTTTTTATTGTTTGTGATGCAAAGGAAAGTATCCTAAAGAAAAGACAAAATCCCACTGTAGCATGGAAATTTTTACATATTGTAGTAATTTAAAAATGAGTTGGATAAAGGAATAAGAAGGCAGAAAGCGAAGAGGCATAGCTGTCCATTCCAAATTCTTTGAAGAATGCTAACAGTCACAAGAAATTCTTATAAATAATATCATATGGATATGCAAAAAGAGGTTAGAGAGAGAAAATATAGAGAAGGCAGAGTATAGAAGTGTAAGGAAGAGAAGACTAAGAAAATAAGAGCAGAAAGAGAAGCTACAGAACAGAGCTGATATCAGAGGTAAATCAACAAACCTTCAGTTTGATAAATTGAGGAAGTTTGAGCTTCCCTATCAAGTTGCAGCTTGATAACTGTCAGTTGTAGCTGACTGAGGTTGGAGCCTCCTGTAGGTTGGTGCCTGCAGAAAATTGAAGGGAGTTGGTGCTTCCTTGCAAGTTGTAGCTTGCAGAATTGAGGTAGGAGCCTCATGTAGGTTGGTGCCTGCAGAAAAACAGTGGTGAGAGGGAGTTGGAGCTTGCCTTTGCATCACAACAATAATAAGATGTGGTTTTCTCCCTTTACGGGTTTCCACTTATATCTGGTGTCTTTGTGCATGATGTTTATGTGTTGATCTGATTTATATCATCTGCTTAATACCTGTTGCTCTCATATTAATTATGCTGTTATATTATATTAATACTTGCTTCTCACGTTCTAAGATTACTCACATATTAAGCTGGACATGAAATGAAGGTGTAAATAAGATTTAATAAAAGGTTTAAAAGATTATGAATGTGTTAAACTGATTCACCCCCCACCCCTCTCAGTTTAACTAAGAGTTCAACAATTGGTATCAGAGCGGGTTCCTTTGTACAAGTCTAACAACTGAAAGGAGATCCTAGGTTCCCAAGATGGCTAGTAAATAAGGATGCTCAACCAATAAAGCCCCTTTCTTCACTGGTGAAAATTATGCTTTCTGGAAAATCAGAATGAGGACATACATAATGTCTCTAGGAATAGAAGTCTGGGCTGCTGTGGAATTAGGATATGCCCCAAAGGCAACTGACACAGAGAAAGAAACAAAACAAGATTTTTTGGCTAACGCAAAAGCCATGAATGCCATCCTGAATGGATTGTGTGAAGCAGAGTTTATTAAAGTAATGCACAAAGACACTGCCAAAGAAATATGGGATACTCTTGAGAACATACATGAGGGAGACAAGAAAGTAAAGACTGCCAAACTTCAAGTATATAGAGCCCAGTTTGAAAACTTAAAAATGAATGATGATGAATACATTGCCAGTTTCTTCCTAAAAGCTGTAGAAATTATTAACAATATGAAAGCTCTTGGAGAAAAAATGCCAGAAAGTATAATTGTGCAAAAGATTCTAAGATCTCTTCCATCCAGGTTTAATCCAAAGGTGTCTGCAATAGAAGAAACAGCTGATTGGGAGACCTTGACCATGAACCAGCTACTTGGAAATCTAACAACCTATGAAATGAGGCTCCCACAGAAGAAGCCAAGTACGAGGGAAGCAGCCTTTAAAACAGAAAAGAAGAAAGAAGAAGAGGGAGACATATGCTCTTGCTCAGATGAAGAAGAGGCAAAGTTTGTTAAGAAATTGGATAGAGGCTCAGGTAAATACAAAGGTAAACTCCCCTTCAAATGCTTTAACTGTGGAAGAGTGGGACACTATGCTGCTAAGTGTCCTCATAAGAAAGTAAGGAATCAGGCTCAAGAGTCAGAGAAAAATAAATCAAAGAACTGGCAGAAAGGAAAGAAGTTCAGCAGAAAATCCTTCTATGCTCAACAAGACAGCAATACATCTGAAGATTCAGATGAATCCTCAAGTGAAGAAGGAACCTCTGAATTCTTATTGATGGCCATAGAAGAACTTGAAGGTCTCTTGCTAGAAGATGAAGAAGAAGAAGGTGAATTCGACCTTGAGGGGGAGCTAAGAAGTGCTCTAGAAGAGATTGATAGACTCAAACTGAAATTTAGAAAACAAAAGGACATTCTTCTCAAGTATGTACGAGAAGAACAGAATTCAGAAGTCGTTAAGCAGCTAAAGATAGAGCTTGAAGAAGCCAAGAAGATAGTGGATGTGTTACTTAAGCAAATCAAAGAAAAAACTCAAGAACAAGAAAAGTTGGAAGAAGAAGTAGTATGTCTCAGGAAGAAATTAGAAAATGCTCAAAGGAAAGTGGTTATAAACTCTTCTCAAACAACAAGCTCTAGTAAGTTGAATGAAATTCTAGTTGCTCAAAGATCCCCTATGATAAAGACTGGAATAGGCTATGAAGGAGAATCAAGTAAAGGAAAAGAAAAGGTTGACAGAGAGATTATTTTTGTAAAAGAAAAGAAGAATGATGAAGCAGCTCAAACAATTCCTACAAAAGAAGAAATATGCAATAAGGAAGACAGAGATCAGAAGAAACCACTAGTAGCAAAGAATGTAATAAATACTAAGACCCCTGAATATGTAAAATTTGGAAACCATCAAAGGAGATTCTTCCCTCCAATGAAGAATGCCACCTGTTATGTCTGCCACAAGCTGGGACACATTGCTACATATTGTCATGCAAGGAGGAGTAATTCAAACCAGCAAAAGATGCAAACATTGAAGAGACTGCCTCAAGCAAACAAATGGAAGAGACAACCTTACATCAGGTATGCAAATAGCTTCTATGGTTACTACTTTTATTGTAAGGAATTTGGTCATAAAATCATTGAGTGTAGAAAGTATGGACAAAGGTTAATGTTTAACACCTCAAGGAGGTTTATGAATCAAAGAAATTATGTTCATACTCATAATTCTACAAAAGTTATGATCAAATGTTGTGTATGCAATCAAGTTGGACATATACCTTCCAAATGTCCTCTAAGAAAATATAGTTCATCTCCTCACAAAATATACCAAGCAAAAGGGTGCTTCTAGTGGATAAAGAAGGTGAATAAATGTGACTTGGCTCTAACTGCACAAGACCTGAAAAGTCAGTGGTATTTGGATAGTGGCTGCTCAAAACATATGACAGGAGACAAAAGTAAGTTTATAACTCTTGATGAAAAGAAATCTGGCAATGTTACTTTTGGCAATGATAAGTCAGGAAAGATCAAAGGAAAGGGCTCAGTCAGCATAGACAATGGCAGAGGAAAGGCCCAAGATGTACTATTTGTAGATGGGCTGAAAGCAAATTTACTGAGTGTCAGTCAGATGTGTGACAAAGGTTGCGAAGTTCTATTTAGAGCACAAGACTGTGAAGTCAGATCAAGCACCACAGGAAAGACTCTTCTCAAAGGTGTTCGAACAGAGAGCAATGTTTACATTGTGAAAGAGGAAGATGAAGCATGCCATCTTAGCAAACTTGAGGAGTCATGGTTATGGCATAGGAGATTGGGACATCTCAGCTTCGACCATATCATCAGACTGAGTAAGAAGAAAGCTGTCAGAGATATGCCAGAAATAAAAAGGCCTTCAAATACCATATGCAAATCTTGTCAATTGGGGAAATAGACTCGCACATCCTTTAAATCTAAAGATGATCTATCAACAAGAAGACCACTCCAGCTTGTGCACATGGACCTGTGTGGACCTGCTAGAACTAAGACACCAAGTGGAGAATCCTACTTCATGCTGATAATAGATGATTTCTCCAGAATGACATGGGTTGCTTTTCTCAAGAACAAATCAGAAGCACTGGAAAAATTTAAAATATTCAAAGCATTAGCAGAAAATAAAACTAGATGCAAACTAAAATGTATCAGATCAGACAGAGGAGGTGAATTCACAGATTATGACTTTGCAGACCTATGTAATGAACATGGGATAAAGCAACAATTTACTATTGCAGGAACACCTCAGCAGAATGGAGTAGCAGAGAGACAAAACAGGTATGTACAACAAATGGCGAGAGCTATGATGCAAGAGAGTAACATTACCCAAACCTTTTGGGCAGAAGCTATACACACAGCAGTCCATATTCTAAATAAAGCTCATTTAAGACCCAACAGTGACAAGATTCCTTATGAGCTATGGCATGGTAAACCTGCATAAATCAAGCACTTTAGAGTCTTTGGCAGCAAGTGCTACATAAAGAATAATGATGAAAACCTTGGAAAATTTGATGCAAGATCAGATGAAGGAATATTTCTAGGTTATGCATCCAAAAGCAAAGGGTACAGGTGCTACAACAAGACTCTTCGGAAAATAGTAGAAAGCATTGATGTGAGATTTGATGAAGAACTTCCAAACAATACAAGAGATACTGAATGCTGCAGTCCATCAGATAACCATGAAAAAGAAGACCAGAATGATGATGAAACAAGAAAGACTACAAAAGATGAAGGGCTAAGCTCGAAAGCCCCCTCAAGATACACTCAGAAGAATCATCCCGAAGATAAAATCATAGGAGATAAGAAAGCAGGAGTCCAGACAAGAAGGCAACTAACAGAACAAACTGAAGAGGTATACATAGCCATGCTGTCACAAATAGAGCCAAGGAAATTTGAATAAGCCAACAAGGAAAAGTCTTGGGTAAAAGCAATGAATGAGGAATTGGACAAAATTGAAAAGAACAATACCTGGGAACTAGTTCCTAGACCAATTGAGAAAAATATCATTGGTTCAAAATGGGTATTCAAAAACAAAATGAATGAGCAAGGAAAAGTAATCAGGAATAAAGCCAGACTGGTCTGCAAAGGATATTCACAAGTCGAAGGACTTGATTATGATGAACCATTTTCCCCTGTAGCCAGAATGGAAGCTATCAGAATGTTCCTGGCATTTGCATGCTACTAGAATTTCAAGGTATATCAAATGGATGTAAATCTGCATTTCTGAATGGAGACTTAGAAGAAGAAGTCTACATGGAACAACCATAAGGCTTCTCATTGATAGACAAAGAAGATTATGTGTGCAGACTGAAGAAGGCCCTATATGGACTGAAACAGGCTCCTCGTGCTTGGTACTCAAGACTGGATAAATATTTGCAAAAACAAGGCTTTAAGAGAGGTGGAGTAGACAGTAATCTATATATAAAAGCCCATGAAAATGAACTCCTGATTGTTGTTGTATATGTTTATGACATTATGCTTGGAAGCAACATAGATGAACTAGCAAAAGGATTTGCAGAAGAGATGAAATCAGAGTTTGAAATGTCCATGATTAGAGAGCTCAGTTTCTACTTAGGACTTCAAATTCAACAAAACAACACAGGCACATTAATATCACAGGAAAAGTACTTAAAAGAAATGTTGAAAAAGTTCAAAATGGAGGACTGCAAACCTGTGTCAACTCCCATGACCACAGGTTGCAAGCTATGTGCTGATGATGGGTCTGCGGATATAGATCAAAACTCTACAAATCCATGATAGGAAATCTGTTGTATCTGACTGCATCAAGACCAGACATCATGCTAGCAGTAGGACTAGTGGCAAGATATCAAGCAGCACATTAGGGGAATTTTGAGGTCTAAAATGGGCCTCCTAAGGAAATTATAAAATAATAGTGGAAAAAATCAAATAAGATTTTATGACGTCATCAAATTTTAGAGGGAAAAATGGAAAAATTACTTTTTCAACTCATATTTTCAACTTATCTCCCAAATTTTTTACTCAAATTTCGAGTGGGAGTACTCCTTGGATGAGGAATTAAATTCCCCAATCGAGAGTACCATGTTACATACTTTCGATGGATCTACACAAAAAATGAGAGAAATACATAAAAAAACGTGATTACAATCACGTTTTATGTATTTCTCATTTTTCGTGTAGTAGAGTTCATCGAAAGTATGCAACATGGGTACTCCTTGGATGAGGAATTAAATTTCACATCCAATGAGTACTCCTGCTCGAAATTTGAGTAAAAATTTTGGGAGATAAGTTGAAAATACGAGTTGAAAAAGTAGTTTTATTATTTTATCATTTTTTAATATTTTTACCCTTTTATTTAAAAAATGGTGAATCATCCCCCATGGTTGACATCATCATCTTGAATCCTATTGGTTGTTATAAATTTTATTTTTGTTGTACATTTTTCTTATGAGGCCCATTTTAGACCTCAAAATTCCCCTAATGACCTAAACAAAATCATCTTTTGACAGTAAAAAGAATATTCAGATATCTACAAGGAACAGTAGCGTATGGGCATTGGTATCCTAAAAGCAAAAACTTCTTTTTGACAGCATACACAGATGCAGATTGGGCCAGCTGTGTGGATGACAGGAAGAGTACAAGTGGAGGTGCATTCTATCTAGGAGAAAGTCTGGTGGCATGGTTAAGCAAGAAACAAACATCTATCTCTCTGTCTACAACTGAAGCAGAATATATAGCAACAGCAACATGCTGTACACAAGTCATGTGGATGAAGCAAACCCTCCAAGACATGAAGGTAAAAATTGATGAGCCTATCTCAATCAAATGTGCTAATACAAGTGCTGTAAGTATATCTAAAAATCATGTGCTTCACTCAAAAACCAAGCATATTCCAATCAAGTATCACTTTCTCTGAGAACAAGTAGCTCAAAAGATAGTAAAACTGGAGTATGTACCAAAAAAAGAACAGACAGCAGATATATTTACCAAACCAAGAGCCATTTGAATATTTAAGAGACAAATTAAGGGTAGTATCTGTAGATGCTACTCTCTGATATGAAGAGAAAGCACAGTTTCAGGGGGAGAACAGAAACGAAAATATCATTCTCAGGGAGAGATCAGCCAGTAAGGGAAGCATGAAAACAGGTCCTCAGGATCAAAGGGATTATGGCAATAATACAGTCAGCATAAAAGGAGTCAATAAAAGGGATAAAGGGTCAGTGGTGTAGCGGAAAAATGGTGAACCCGACGTGAACTAAACACAGAAGAATAGTGAACCCAATGAATATCTCATCCAAAGTTTGGAGCTGCAGCGTACAAAGTCAAGATATTTCAGAGAAATGAAATGCTTGAAATGTTGAAAAAGGATAAATACATAGCATCAAAGAATAAAACCCCTTGCCATTGATGTCAAAGGGGGAGGAAGAGCAAGCAAACAGAGAAAGTGTATTGCCATCAATGCCAAAAGGGGAGACTGTTGGAAATGTTGTCATTGATGGCAAACGAGGTAGCAGATGCCGAGATAGGAACAGAGGCAGATGCAGAGATAGGTAACATTTACAAAGAATACAGGAAGCAGTGAATTGAAGCAAAGACAGAAACAGACAATGGAGGAAGCAAATAGAGGAAACGAATATAAAGGAGAAAGGTAGAGACACAACTGTTATTGCAGAGAAACAACTGTTATTCCAAGAATCTTTTACACAGTCGGGCGTTACACATAACATAAATTACATTTCGGGAATCGCATACTCCAGCGGCACTTTATATTCAAATGCGCAGTGTGAATGGAGTGGAACCATAGTCGTAACAGAAGAAATCACAGCGGTGAGATGCGATGAATAGTTATTTATATATAATTGAAATCGTGGAGGACCAGAACCTGGAGTAGAGAACGGAACTGTGACCGAGAGGAATAGTGACGGAGGTTTGGAGTGAAACCGTGGGTTTCATCGCACCACCATCCATCGGGCAAGCAGTATTCCCAAATTCATAGCGATTCCATAGGATTTGTGACACGTGTCCCTGAACGAAATTGAAAACCGCCGGTTAAAGTGCGCCATCACACGTTATACATCGACTTAAGACGTCGAGCGATATTGTTATAAACCGTTGATCTGGTGGCTCAACATCTAATGGTGATCGCTCGCATGACCTGCACGAAGTTTAATGAAAGAGCCTGGAGGTTAAGCCAGGTACAATGCGCAAGTTTGATTGGTCTTTTGATTGCATTGTGGGCCCGAGGAGGAAATATACGTAATGAATTTGGTTTATTAACCTTAGTATAAGGTCCGACGGAGTATATTAACAGAATTTTATCAAGGTTCACGAGTTTATAAGGGTATGCGATGTATTGTGGGACTCCGTTAATTATTGAAGGGTGCCGTAATATGTATATGGATATATTACATATAATGGAATATGCGAATGTGGTTAAATATGCCGAGGGTCAATTTATATGGTTCTAATAGCCCAACTATTATGTGACATATAAGGGTTGTAATTGCAAAATTAGCGCATATGTACACATAAGAGACTGTTGGGTTTGTAACTATAGAGGACTATGAAATTAATATCTAAATTCTCTGAATTAAGATATTAAAATAACCTAGACTTAATTCACCAGAAGGAATAAGGGTGTTGTGAGATTATGGGATGGCGCACAAGCTTTGAGAAGGGAAGCTTGGGATGCATTTACACACAGTTTAAGTGAAATATTGTAAAGATTGAAAAATGCATGAATTTATATGTATGGTTTTATAACCATGGAAAAATGAAATATCTCCATTAATTCATTTTTTCCCAGATTTAAAATCAGCAGGTATATATGCAGCAGGTGCACAAAAGCACAGTGAACATGTGAATATACACAAGGATAAAAGCATGGGTATGACAGAAGTAAACAGATATCACAGGTTTGACAGGTATACATACACAGGTGCACGCAATTACAATGAATAAAAATATACAAAACAGTCACTCAACAACTGCAGAAATGACAAATCTGATAAATCCAAAATCCAGAAAAGGAGCTGAGTGGAATTGAGATGTATAACTAAAAAATGCAAATGTAAATTATTATTTATTGTTTGTGATGCAAAGGAAAGTATCCTAAAGAAAAGACAAAATCCCACTGTAGCATGGAAATTTGTACATATTGTAGTAATTTAAAAATGAGTTGGATAAAGGAATAAGAAGGCAGAAAGTGAAGAGGCATGGCTGTCCATTCCAAATTATTTGAAGAATGCTAACAGTCACAAGAAATTCTTATAAATAATATCATCTGGATATGCAAAAAGAGGTTAGAGAGAGCAAATATAGAGAAAGAGATGGCTCCTCCTCAACAAAACAAGCTCCAGAAATGAGATGATGAAGGTCCCTCACTACAACAACATAAACTCCAACGTTTCTTGCTGCAAGAATAACGCAGTAGTTGCAAATGAATTCTTTGGCCTCAAGCCAAGGTGTGAGGAAGATGAAGAACAATCTCTCCATGGCATCCCATGGAAGAGAAGGGCATTCCTAAACAGGAATCCCTCTTGTGCTAAGCAGCACAAGCTATCTCAGTTGAAGAGAATTTCAACTTCGAAATTCTTTCTCCAAAGATGATCCCCAACAATGTCTCTCCTTCATCTTTTATGCAAGGCATGCTTCCTTGCCACGGACCCCATTCACATTAGGGTTTCTCCCATTTCAAATTTCCCTCCATCCAACTACGCAATCTTCTTGTGCAAGCTTCCCCTCTTGGGTACATTGTTGACTTTAGTCAACCATGGTCTAGCTCTCTTGCTTTTGGCCCTTTTCACACTTGGGGCTGCTAACTTAAGCCACTTAAGTGACTTTTTGCACCTTAGGAGTGTTTATTAAGTTGCTACATGGGCTCCATGACCCATTTTATTCCTTTTATTAAAATAAAAGCAAAATTAATGTTCCAAATAATTTATTGAAAAATTTGGAACATTACAGTCCTCCCCTCCCAAAAGTTGCTTGTCCTCAAGAAAGAGCAAGGATGAACTGCAAAAATTCCTCCACTCAAGGCATGGAGTCTGAAATATCCTCATGTAGATCCTCCATCCCCAAGAAATCAACTAAGAAAAATGAGTCACCCCCCAACTAGGAAACTCCTGAAAGTAATCCTCCACCTTGTGCTCATGAGAAATAGGTGGGCTAAATTTCTGAGCTTGGTAAGCTTCATAGCCTACTCCACGTTGTCCTCTTCTCCACTTATGATGAATGTGGAGTGAAAGCTGAACTTGGGCTGCAATAGTGTTGGCTTCAAGAGGCAAGATGAAGTCTAGATCCCCAAGGACCTCTTCTCCAACGCTGCAAATCAAGCTGGCCCAAATCATCTCATATGTGATGAGTTGGAATTCATCAACATATGGCATCCAAACAATCATATGGTTCACCTCATGGAAAAACACATGGCTGAACATGGTGACCATATCATCTTCCATACTCTCCTTGGAGCATGTGCTGCAAAAAGAATGGAGGTCTTCTCTCCCAAAGGGCACATCCACCCAATGATTATGTCCCTCCTCAAATACATATGGGGTTGCTGCTGATATAGGGCTAAAATGAAATGGTCTTCAAAAGAGACCCAAGCCACCCCATCAAACATAAAAAAACATGAAGTGCCTCCTCCAAAAATTCAAACTCTCCAAATAGCTCCTCCCACACGAAGGAAAGAGATGAAGTTGGCAATCATGGGCTGCCCATTTCTTCTCCTGAAACATACAACATGAAAATTAGGGAGAATCACACTCCCAACGGGCATCTTCAATTTATTTCCCCTCCTTCAAAATAGTGCTTCCTCTGAACAACATTCCACTAGCAACATATGGAAGCATAAACTTATGAGAGAAAGGAGGTGAAATATAGTCCCATGCATGGAACCAGCGCAGGGCATCATTTGCCTGCCTCAATATATGATGAAACAAGTGTCTTTGCAACCACTTGTTTGCTGCCACATCCATCCTACAAGGTGTGATCATGGAAACACATTTTGGTGCCAAAGGTGCACACCAAAATCCATGTGGCTTTCCCCCACAACCCACTGCTGAAATAGCCATTGTAATTGCTGCAATGAACCATAAGTACAACTAAATATAATGTGCAATGAAATAAGACTCTCCTTGATACAAATTGCTGATCATAAAATTAAGAGAGTGTAAATCATAAGACAAATGGTTACCTCCCTCTTCATGTACTTTGGTCTTTGAGCTGAAATGGCTCAAGTAGAAGTTCTCCCTTACTGCAACATAGTAGGGAAGTGGTTGTGCCAACCCTCTCTTCATCTCTTGGGCTACACATCTGTCCATATGCTGATATGCAACTATTAAGATGCCCTCCTAAGTGGACTCTTCCATCAATGAAGAATATGCATGAAAATGCATGAAAGAAGAACCCATAAATATTGCATGTAGATCCCTCTCCTTGTGCTTCTACAACCAAGCCAAGAAAGTCAAAATGTAGTAAGGAGTGCTCTCCTCCATTACTCCTTCATGCTCATCACCTACATGCCTCCAGATTATATCACTTTTGAAGTGGCTTTGAGAACACTCCAACAAGTAATCCAAGCCAACAAGTGACAGCGCTGCTGGCCTTTGGAGTAGGGCCACTGTCAACTCAAAGCTCCCCTCTTTGACATGAATCTTGCCAAGGACTCCTCCCGTCATGTTGCTGCAAATGTAGAGCCCCTCCCATGAAGAAGGTGTTTCTTGGGCATCCAAGATCAAAGAGAAATCCTCTTGCACCATGCTAGTGCCTCCTCTTGCTCCCGCAACATCCAAACAAAATTTGAGCAACAAGAATGTTTGCTGCTCCTTCATACTCCACCATACCCAATTTGACATGGGAACATAATGAGTGGTAAGAGAAAATCCATCCCACCATGATGCACCCATTCTCTCTTCTTTGTTCATCAAGAGCAATAGTTTTGAAATGATCATGGGACCTGTGGGTTATGGATCCTCCACATTTCCACTGGGCACACTTCATCTATTAGGCTTTGCTCATTGGTGTAAGTATCCTGCCACTTGGTACCTCTTTCACAAGAGCTACCATTGTCCCAAAAAAAATTTCTCCCTTTGCATTTCATGGGGCATTGAAATGCAATCTCCTTCATGACAAAATTTCTAAACCCCACCCTCACATGTGATACATGGCTCATCAACAATGCATGAGGATGATGAGGGTTTCTTTCCTCAACATGGCGCAGCGCAGTGAAAGTCTCCTGCTCTAGACAAACATCTTGCCATGGCATGTATTGAACCAATAGGAAATGAAAACTCATGCATACCTTGATAAAGTTTGGAAGGGTCTTGAGTGCATGCAAGAGTCTCTTCCCCAAATGTGTTGGCTGCCTCAACTGCTGGAGATGAAGGCTGCTCCTCCATGATAAATACAACACTGGTATGTGCCTCTCTATACTTCTGCTCTATTTCTCTGTGAGAATAGGAAGTGCATGGTCCTTCCTCTTCTCCTTCTTCTATTTCCTTAACTTCCTTGGGAAGGTTCTTGCTGGACCCAAAACTGATGAGATAAATTTCATCCTCTGCATCATCTTGGCCTCTTCTTCTATGAAATTCAAACTTCACAGATTGTGCCAGTTTGATGCTCTGATACCACTGTAATGTTCCAAATCTGGAACTTCCTGCTGCATGTAGGAATATCTTAAGATATTCCAATTGATCCAGGTGGATATTGGTGGCCACCCACCTATTCCACTTGGCCCCCCACCATTGTCTCTTTCAGTTTTTCAGTTTCGGCATAACTTACTATTTTTAGCAGTTTTTCGGGTCCTGAACTTCTGGAGCCGTTTTGAGGCCCTAAACGACGTTTTTTGGGCATCGTTTTACCAGCAAATTTGATCATCAAATTTGTCCTGAAAGTTGTAGTCCTCGGATAGAGCTTTCTAATGATGTATCATGTGCGTCAAACGGAGATAGTATGCCAAAGTTACGTCCCTGGGAAGTTGAAACACCAATTTACCCAAACGGGGCCCATAGTTTTGGCGCTTCATCTCCTAGGGTTAGGTTTTTAGGATGTTTAGGGTTCTCCATTGTTTCTCAATAATAAATAGGCCCTCGAGCCTCATTGTAACTCAGTTCAGAGGCCTGTAGCCGCCACATCTCTTCTCAGAGATAGCTACCAGCGCCCTAGCTAGTTTTATTTCCATTCTGTCTGTAAGTAAATTTCAGTTCTTTGATATTAATGAAATGAAGTGTTATTTCCGCTGCATCTCTGTATTTATGGTTATGTGTTTATTCTGTTGCGTTCCTGCATAAATCCGGATCAGTGGTATCAGAGCGGTCTGCTTTTTCTCGATGCTTCTTTGCATGTCCCCAACGAGGTCGGGGTATAAGGAGCTAGGGCTCGATCTGGTGGAACCTTTGCAAGATCAGCCTCGCAAACCTCGACGGACGCCCATGGGGGACGAAAAGAAAGATGAGGGAGCAGGAGATCCTATCAAAATATTGCTCGAGGAGGCCCTCGAAAAACAAAGGAATGCGATGATGGATAACTTTGCTCATATCCTTCAACGACTGCCCACCGGCGGCGCATCTGCATCCAGTAGCCACTCTGGAGTTGCGACTCCCTTTAAGGTACAAGTAAATTTTGACATTCCCATATTTGAGGGTCAAATAGACGCAGATGCCGTAGATAGATGGTTGAATCTATTAGAAAGATATTTCTCTGTTCATGACTTTTCAGACCGAGAGAAGATTATTTTTGCACTCCTCAAAGCTACCCCCCATGTTAAGGACTGGTGGGAAACCTACTGTGAGAACAAGGACCAGATAGAACCCTCTCTATTCTCGGCTGTACCAACTTGGAATTCTTTCCGAGACGCCGTCAAGGAACAGTACTATCCCGTGGGGAGCTATGAGGACAAGTACATACAATGGACCACGCTGCGACAACAAAGGGATCAAGATGTGCACGAGCTAACGAATCTATTCCATACCCTGCGCACAAAGTTGGGTATCAAAGATTCAGAGAAACATTTGGTGCTAAAGTATCGCAGCTGTCTGCACAGATACATTCAGGAGGAAATGGAGTTCCTCGACATCTCCTCGCTTGGTACGGCATGCCGGTATGCTGCCAAGATTGAGCAGAAATTCAAACAGAAGAAGCGAGACTTTGGATCTGTGAATCAAAAGCAAGGAAAAGGTGCTTCCAAACCGCAGAACAAAGGACAGAGCATGGCGGCTAAAGACAACTTGTCGAAGCCACAAGAAAAGAACAACACCGTAAAGCCAAAGAAGGACACGGGAAAGTGGTGTGAGTTCCATAAGAGCTCCACTCACAACACAAGTGAGTGTCGGGCCAAGCAGTCGCTAGTGGCCGAGATGAGGGCTTCTGAGTCAGATGCATGCTCTGACTCTGAATCAGAACCTGAAAAGGGGAATGAAAAGGGGAAACAGATTATTGATGCGGAGCCCAACGCCACTGTTGCCACTACAAAGGTCCAGAAGGAGGAACCGGAAGATCCAGAGGAGGAGGAACGTCTCTTCCACTCCTAGATGTGGGTAAAGGGCTCCCTTGTACAGTTCATTGTCGACAATGGGAGCCAAAAGAACCTCATTTCAGCAGACGCCGTGAAGTGGTTGGGCTTGCCGACCACAGCTCACCCACATCCATACACCATCGGGTGGCTTCACCAAGGACGAGATATCCGCGTCAGCCAGCAGTGCCGCCTTTCCTATAGCATCAAGCCCTTCACGGATGAGGTATTATGTGATGTTGCTCCTATTGATGTTTCTGATGTATTATTAGGACAACCATACTTGTGGAAGCGTCATGCTGTGTATGAGTCTCGACCTCGTGCTGTTATTATTACTTTGGGAAATAAGTTGTACAGGATACCAGAGGTACCACCTCCTACGACTATCTCTTTGGTTACTGCAAAACAATGTCGTAAGCTCATTTCCCAAACCAGGAAATTCGTTTTTCTGATGATCCGCCCCCAGGGCAAGAAGAAGACTGTGGCCACGACCTCCAGACAGGGCCCCTCTGCACGACAACAACAAATGGATAAGGTCGTGGAGGAGTACGGGGACATCTTCACCTCACCCACGGGGGTTCCTCTGTCTTGTTCAAGTCAAGCACCCGTTGATGTGACCCAGGGGTGCGTGCGCTTCCCCAATGGACCGATCTATGAGCACTCTAATTGCGGAAAGCGAGTAAAATCGAGACGATTCGAGACTGTGCAGAAGGTCACATCGAGTTGGGGTCCTTGCTGTGGGAGCCCGATGGGCCAGTACGAGAAGAAGGATGGGATGTGGAGACTACGTATTGACTATCAAGCAACGAAAAAGATCACTAGGAATAGGTACCCAATCCCATGGATTGATGACCTTCTGGACCAACTCAAAGGTGAAAAATATTTCGGCAAGATCGACCTGAAGTCTGGGTATCACCAGGTACCAATTGAACCCTCTGATGTGTGGAAGACTGCCTTCAAAGCCAAGGAAGGCCTTTTTGAATGGCTGGTCATGCCTTTCGGGTTGACGAATGCTCCCGTAACCTTCATGAGGATGATGGACGACATCTTGCGGCCATTCACCAACTCATTCGTAGTGGTGTACTTGGATGACATTCTGATCTTCAGCAAGACTTGGGAAGAGCACCTTCATCACATTCGACAAGTCCTCCAAACACTGCGGCAACACAAGTTGTGTGCCAATTTGGAGAAGTGCACGTTTGGCATGACCCAGGTTCAATATCTGGGATACATTATTGATGAAAGGGGTGTGCATGTGGATCCAGCCAAGATCCAAGTCATTCGGGATTGGCCAGCCCCGACTACTATAACAGAGCTTCGCAGCTTTCTGGGTCTTGCTAATTTCTACTGTAGATTCGTGTTGGGATTCTCTCATATCACTTGGCCCTTGAGTCAAGTCACCAAAGGAGGAGCGAGAGCAAAATTCTTTTGGTCGGAACCTCAACAGAAGGCGTTCAAAGAATTGAAAAATCGCCTCTGTTCTGCCCCAGTGCTCACCTTACCAGACTTGCAGCAGCCATTTGAGATCGAGACAGATGCCTCTGACTATGCTATTGGGGCAGTTCTTACTCAACAGGGACATCCAGTGGCATATCACGGTGAGACATTGTCTGAGACAGTTCGCAAGTATCCCACCTATGACAAAGAAATGTATTCCATTGTGCAAGCCTGTCGACAATGGAAGCATTACATTTTGGGGAAGGAAACAATCATCCACACAGACCACCGGCCCCTGCAGTTCATACAGACACAAGGGAAGTTGCGGAATGATCGCCATCAGAAGTGGTCCACATATCTGCAACAGTTTCATTTGAACATCAAGTACAAGAAGGGTAGCACCAATAATGTTGCAGACTGCCTCAGCTGACCACCGATCGTGGCGCTCACCACCATGCTCAACTCTTGTGGGCACGAGACTTCTGATTGGCCGCTTCTCTATGAGAGTGACCCAGAATTCGGCCACACTTACAAGGCACTCTTGGGGGGCACGCAAGTTCAAAATTTTCACCTCCAAGATGCACTTTTATGTCACCTGGGACACCTTTGTGTTCCTTCAAGCGAGCGTGCCAAGATGATATGGGAAGCACACTACAGTCGAGTCGCTGGGCATTTCAGGGTCGAGAAAACAGTAGCAATACTACAGAAGTATTTCTATTGGTTGAACCTTCGAAAGGATGTCGAGAAGCACATCAGATCCTGCACTGCTTGTGCCATTGCCAAACCGACCATCAAGAAGCAAGGCCTATATACTCCACTACCTACCCCTAGTCGACCTTGGGAATCCATCGCCATGGATTACATGTCGGGCCTGCCCTCTACTAAGAATGGCAATGACTGTGTTTTCATGGTCGTTGACAGATTCTCGAAGATGGCCATTATGGCGGCTTGTAAGAAGAATATCACAGCAGAAGCTACTGCTAAACTCTTCTTTGAACGAGTATGGGTGCACTTTGGGATCCCACAGTCTATCATATCAGATCGAGATAGCAGGTTCCTCAACACATTTTGTTCCAGCCTCTGGTCAATGATGGACACAAAGCGCACCAAGTCCACAACTTTCCATCCCCAAACAGATGGCCAGACAGAGGTCGTCAACAGAATGATTGTACACATTCTGCGCATGTACAATTCAAAGCATCCACACACATGGGACGAGAGCCTCCCCTATGTACAACATAGTTATAACCGGGCTCTCCACAGTTCAATTGGCCATAGCCTCTTTCAGGTGGGCTTGGGATTCCAGCCACTATGTCCCATTGACGTAGCCATGCCATTTGCAGCTGCTCAGGCCGATTCAGCGCACGTCCAGTCTGAAGTTGACAAAGAAAGTAGCTTCATCGAGCGCATTCAACACATCCGCCAACAAGTTCATGATATATTGGACAGAGCCAATGCGAAGTACAAGCAGCGCCATGATCAACACCGGGTGCCACACAACTTCCAGGTGGGCGACAAAGTATGGCTGCATTTGCAGAAGGAGCGCCTCACTGGACCTCACCGCAAGCTTCGCCCGCTCCGATACGGGCCGTACACCATCACCAAGGCTGTAGGGAACAATTATTTCGAGCTTAGTATTCCACCATTCCTTGGTCTGCACCCAGTCTTCAATGTGGATCGCCTTCGTCCTTACTTCCCACCTCTACTGGACACTTCGGACATTGCAGAACAACTCACACCAACAGAGTTAAACCCAAACTGCATGGAATAGGCCACCACAGATTGTATCATGAACATGCAAATTAAGAATACTCGCCAACAGAGGATCCAACTGTATCGGGTTGTCAAAGCTGGCCAACTCCTGCACCAAGGAAAGTGGTTCACCAGGGACCAAGTTCAGCAGAAATTTCCTCTCATCTCATGGAGGAACTTAACGCAATGGGGACCATTGCTTCCTAAGGGGGGAGGAATGATCCAGGTGGATATTGGTGGCCACCCACCTATTCCACTTGGCCCCCACCATTGTCTCTTTCAGTTTTTCAGTTTCGGCATAACTTACTATTTTTAGCAGTTTTTCGGGTCCTGAACTTCCGGAGCCGTTTTGAGGCCCTAAACGACGTTTTTTGGGTATGAAAGCGCCAGCAAATTTTTTGATAAAATTCTTCCCGACAGCTGTAGTCCTCGGATAGAGCTTTCTAATGATGTATCATGTGCGCCAAACGGAGATAGTATGCCAAAGTTACGTCCCTGGGAAGTTGAAACACCAATTTACCCAAACGGGGCCCATAGTTTTGGCGCTTCATCTCCTAGGGTTAGGTTTTTGGGATGTTTAGGGTTCTCCATCGTTTCTCAATAATAAATAGGCCCTCGAGCCTCATTGTAACGCAGTTCAGAGGCCTGTAGCCGCCACATCTCTTCTCAGAGATAGCTACCAGTGCCCTAGCTAGTTTTATTTCCATTCTGTCTGTAAGCAAATTTCAGTTCTTTGATATTAATGAAATGAAGTGTTATTTCCGCTGCATCTCTGCATTTATGGTTATGTGTTTATTCTGTTGCGTTCCTGCATAAATCCGGATCACCAATATTCCAATTTCAGGAGTATTAACAATCAACATTGAACTATTTCAGAGATTGAATGTAGGGGCATTTACTGGATATGTCACCTTCACAAGGAAGGGTGAGATCCAGAGGCTACCTGGCCCACTAGCAAACTCTGCCAATAGAACTTGTCAAAAGCTAATATTTCCCTTCAAGGAATTTCTGCATCAGTGTCCAAGAGGACGCTGTATAAGGAAGCCCATGTGAAAATAAGGAAATCCAGTGTTGGGATGCCTTAGAATATATCTGATATAAACTCCTTGTAGAATATAATCTCAAAGAAATAACCCTAAGGGGTTTATTCAAATATCCCACCAACAAGTATACCGAAATAATGCTTAATGAGAGAACCTTCAGCAGTATTAAAACTTCAATATGTAACATCAGTGAAATAGAGCCTCATGTAATGCAAGAAGAGTACAAATATGATACATAATATTTAGCAGCAAATATAATACAAATTCCTTGAGGAAAATGCCTCTCAAGGTGAGCTTAAAACAACCTCAAGGGGAAATGTACATAAAACAAGAGAATACACTGCTACATAACCCAACAACTCAATCACTACGTAGTCTATGAGGGAAAATAACTGCAAACTGATATATATGAGATGATATAACAATATGTGCTCAAATAAAGATGGGGGAGCAAGATCTCAACCCCAAGAAACATTATTACAACAATCCTCCAAGGGATTGGCTAAAATACATAAATAGAAAAATGCCAGAGTTGCAGTGTAGTTGCTACAATTCAAATATAATACAACATAGGAGAAGGAAGTAGATGCTACAATAAATAATGATACCTCCTCCAATGATCTCAAAAGTGAAGGGGCTGATCCCCTTACTGAAGATTGCACTCTCTAGTGCACAAAATTAACCCTTCTGCATGCCACCTCTGAAGATAATGATGTAAGGGAAGGATACTACGCTGGGCATGAGAAGAAACATGTGGCCCAATGCCAAAATCTGCAATAGAAGCTCTAGGATCTCCTTTGCTGATCTCCTAGAGAAATAGATTGCTCCTCCTCTACAAAACAAGCTCCGGAAATGAGATGATGAAGGTCCCTCACTGCAACACCAGCAACTCCAACATTTCTTGCTGCAAGAATAATGCAGTAGCTGCAAATGAATGCTTTGGCCTCAAGCCAAGGTGTGAGGAATATGAAGAACAATCTCTCCATGTCCTCCCATGGAAGAAAATGGCATTCCTAAACAGGAATCCCTCTTGTGCTAAGCAGCACAAGCTATCTCAGTTGAAGAGAGCTTCAACTTCGAAATTATTTCTCCACAGATGATCCCCAACAATGGCTCTCCTTCATTTTTATGCAAGGCATGCTTCCTTGCCATGGACCCCACTCACATTAGGGTTTCTCCCATTTCAAATTTCCCTCCATCCAACTACACAATCTTCTTGTGCAATCTTCCCCTCTTGGGTACGTTGTTGACTTTGGTCAACCATGGTCTAGCTCTCTTTCTTTTGGCCCTTTTCACACTTGGGGCTGCTAACTTAAGCCACTTAAGTGACTTTTTGCACCCTAGGAGTGTTTATTAAGTTGCTACATGGGCTCCCTCACCCATTTTATTCCTTTTATTAAAATAAAAGAAAAATTAATGTTTCAAATACTTTATTAAAAAATTTGGAACATTACAGATTCCAAGGACAGAGTATTTCAGTGGCCACAATATGCAGGGCTAGACATAAATCATACTTGACACTAACTGATCTAAGCCATTCAAGAAGTGGACAATCTAAGAACTTATTAGAGAGCAAGAGATGGATTCCCTAACATATCTCAATAAAAGAAAACATTAAGGCAGTGAAGGACAAACAGAAGTAAGGTGCCATTAGGAAAAATTTCTTAATCTAAATTTTTTGTCCTACTGCAACATAGCAAGATGAAAAACATAATGGAAAACTAGAAAAAATGAAAATAAGGAACACTTCAACATCAACCAGGCTTATGGATCCTGCAAACAGTCTCTCTCCATCAACAAGCAAACCAGCGCATGCATGAGCTCCAAGACATCAAATTTCCATCAAAAACTCCAAGAGACTATGCATTTGCTTCAGCTTAACTCATAAAAATCCAACAAAATACATAAGAGCCTCATGCTCTATTTATGGAGCAAATGAGGAGGTGGAAACCCTAAGAGGCTTCTAGAAACCCTAATTCTGTCATAAATGTCATAAATGTGCTTAATGACCATGCAAGGCCCAAGACACATAATAGATAAGGAAATAAATGAAAAAAATCAAAACATAACTCCTCAATCAAATCTAGAGTTATTTGCCCAAGAAAATATTAAAAAACTATTTTTCCATTAATCAATTTCTTTTGTTGACTTTTTGGCCTATGTCAGTCTGTTTGTGCAGTGCCACTTTTGCAGAAAATAAGATATTTTGCAACTAGCTTTTAAACCACTTCCCGATGTCGAATTTGGCTCTGTGATTGCTCGTTGGAAATATTGAAGAGTATACTTGCCAAAACTGCTTGTGGTTTCCTGATCCAGTCCTTTTAACCCTATAAAAAATGAAAAATTCTCCAGCCTATAATTTGCATAGTGCCAGGCCTAAAACAGGGGCAGAAAGGTGTTTTTTGAGGTGTTTTTTGACATTTTGAGGGGTCAAAACAACTCCAAATCCTCTGAAATTTTTTGTGGATAATGTGTAGGTCATGAAAAATCCAAAAATTTCAAGCTTTCCTTTAGAGGATGTCCCCAATTTTTTCACAGCGCTAGTGGCGCTACGCAAAGTAGACCAAAATTTCACAAAAAACGAAATCTTCTTCAAATTTCCTCAAAATTGGTGTGGACCCTCCTTAGATGTTTCTAGATAGTTTCTGAGAAGCCTCAGCAAAAATTCCAAGTCTGTCATGCTCATTTGGGTTTTTTAGGTTTTTTTTCTCAAGGAGGGTTGCTTTGAGTTTGGCATTTGCAAGCCTGCTCTTCCTTGCGTAATGTTTGGTCATCTTCTTTTGGAGGAAAAGGCCTCTCTTGATCTTCTTGAAGTACTTGTGTTCATTTTTATAGTACTGAATGACGCACTGTGCTCTTTCAAAATCTTCCTCCCATTCTTTGATCTGTGCATCTTTTCTAGGAGCAACATTTTAGTGGTCATCTCCTCATCTTGCTCATCACTCTCTAGATCAATGAATTCAGGCCCTTGGGTAGTTTTCTTCAGCCTCTTACTCCTCCTTACCTTTTCCTGCTGCTCATTCCTTTCTATATTTTTCTTTCCTTTGTCCACTTCTTTGATGGCTTGAGAATATATGGCCCCTTACCTTTTTGAGGCAGCAAACACATCTCTTTGTCCTCTATAGTATGTGCATATGTGAGGGGTGGTGATGGAAGTTTTGACCATGTTTTCTTCATTGCTTTGACCCTCCTCTTGGCTTTGTTTTTTACTGAGGTTTTCTACTTATTCATTTTTTGCATTATCACTTTGAGTTTCTTGATCATCAGAAAACTGACTAGTTTCATGACAGTCTTGACAGCTGTCAAGACTGTCATGAACATTTCCTTGGCTGCCTTGTACATCATGTTGACTATCTTCTTCCTCCTGCTCACTGCCTTGTGTTTTATCATTGTTTTCCCCATATCCTCCCCATCTTCTTCATGTATTTCTGTATTGGCCTCACTGACTTCTTCTCCCTCACCCTAATCACCATGTGATTGTTGATGTCCACTTCCTGTTTCACTTGATGCATCAAGAGAAGGAGAGGAAGAGATGTGTGCATGTGGTGAGGGTACGTGTGCAGATGAGGAAGGCAGATTTGTTTGAAGAGGATGTTGTGGTTTAGAAAAGAACTCATGGGTTATGAAAGCATCCCAAGGTACACCCTGCTGTTTGAGCTGATGTTCAACCACCATCCTGATTAAGGAATGGTGGAACAAGCTAGACATTTGTTGGGGAAAATTCCTCCTTTGAAAAACATAACTCATTTTCACAATACTCCTATAGATATAGTAGGGTAGGTCAAGTGCCTTAACCCCTATAAAATGCATAAGGAGTCTAAGATGATAGGTATAGACCCTATATTACCTCCCCTCACAGGTGAAATACCTCATGATATCCAACATCAAAGGTGCATATATGTGTTTGAGATGTGAAAAAGGAAAAACATTGATGCTACCCTATCTATACCTCCTTTTGAGAAATGGAAAAAACAAATCTCTTTCTAGCTTACCATTCTTGAACCATTTCTCACCCACTGAGGGGATACTAGTGGCCTCAGATATGGACACTGTTTAAATCTCAAATTTAATCCTTGCAAGGTCTGAATGTTTGTTTTGCAAATTAAGGATGAGGAGCCTTGTAAGCTCGTGATTACTCTTCACCTTTTTTACCCTCTCATAGAACTGGAAACACCTTGTGTTTTGGAAGCCTGACAAGACCCTAGGAGAGGATGTGATAGCCATTTTATTCTAGGGTTCCACCCTCTTAAATTTCCCTCCCTCATGCTTTGATTTTGGAGGTCTTTGATGGCCTTGATTATCACTGTTGTTTTCCATCTCTGACATGGTGATGGGGGGGAAATGATTTGGAATTCTTGAGGCCTTTTTAGTGTTTTTTGATACTCAAGGTTTCTAATCACAAATATAGAAATCAGCCTTGATTTTCTCCCCCACACTTTTGGCTGTTTTAATTTTAGTTTCAAAGTGTCACTGCTTTCCTTGTCTTTGACCTAGGGTTTCACCCTCCTAGATTTTTTACTTTAACCATTTGAAACAAAATGTTTTTTTTTGTAAATTTGACTTGGGGATTTGCAAAGAGAGACCACTTACCACATTTATTTTAAACTTGGAGGCACCCTTGAAGACAAATTTGTGCAGTTGGGGGTCTTTCTGGTTCATTTGGCACCTCCCAGAACTTTGTGCAGCACCTGGGTGGCTGAACGCCCTTTTGCGCAGCACCAAGGTGTCAGGTCCCTGTTTGCGCAGTGTCTGGGTGTCGGGCGCCTATTTTTGTAGCACCAAGGTGAAAACGATAACCTCTGCATGCGTTTCCGGGCGGGTCGGGTGCCTTTTTACATAGCGTAGAAGAAGAATTTGTGCAATGCGGTGTAGAAACAGATGGGAAGAAAGGAACTTTGCATAGCGCCGATTCTGCTTCTGTGTAGCGCCTGGATTTTGCACAACATTTTGATGAATTTGCCCAGAAATGGCCTAGAAAAATTGTTTTCTCTCCTTGGATTTCTACTCTCCTTGAAAAGTGTGGGAATGATTTACTTAAAGAATTCAAAATCCTTAATGCCTTTGGGAAAAAGAAAAATCAAACTATGAAACCCACTTTTGTAATGTTTAGTGTTTATTTATCTTTTCTCACTGTGCCCTTTTTTGACTATTTGGAGTTGCAGGTGGTGTATTTGATCTACAAAGTTTTTTTTCTCTGTTAGCTGGGGGCCTCTTAGGTTTCTCTTTAATCTTGCCAATCTACTTGAAGACATCAATACTATCCCTATCCACTTTTTGAAGGAAAAAGGACTTGTCTTTGGATTCTTTATCATTTTATACAAACAACAAACCTATCCCATTTTTTTCCATTTCTCCCTTTTAAACTGATATCCCTTGTATACCCTCTGTAGTCCCTCAAATCTTATTCATCACTTTGAAACAATCTTCAATTTGCATTTGATGGCACTTGAAGTGGCTTTTGTCCTCGGTGGCCTTTGTGATGGTTTCTTGCCTACCACCACTGTTTGGTTCAACAACCCTAAAGAAACCTTGTTTCTCCTTTAAACATAGGCCTGCTACCCTTTTCTCATTTGTGGATGTCTTCTAGTGAAATTTGCATCTCATTACTTTACCTCTCCTTTTGTTGATGGAAACCCTGATCATTTGTTTGCAAAAATATGAACAAGGGCAGCTATCCCTTGTAACATTTGTGTTTTTAAGCTAAAATTCTTTTCTTGCATGACTGTTTAACCAATATTGGGCCAAATTGCTTGATTTTATTCTTCTTTGAATATAATTTCTTCATATAGGAAAACATATTTTGTAGGGCGCCAAATCCATCCTATGACTGAGTGGAACCTTAGGTGACCTAATGGGGCTTTCTTGGATTTGGGCTTTGGACAGAGATCTAGATTTAGGGTTCACAAGTGTAAGATAGTATCCATGCCAGGCTTGGTGTATTTGAGGACCTAAGGTTCAACATACTTGACTATACAAAAGGACCTGCAGAGACAATTAGTGTTTGGGAATATTATGGAAGAGGCAACAAGGTTATTTGATTGGTAGGTTTAGGTAGTAGTGGAGAATTCTGGAGGTAAGAAAAACAGAGGATTTGGGCCAAAAGGCAAGGCATGGTAAAAATGGGTGATAAATTAGGGTTTAAAACAAATGGCTTGAGCCCAAGATGGGTCTTCCAGGAGTAGTGGGCTAGTCATGACTAGATAGGAAGATGAAATAGTGAAAATTTTATCTCAGGATAATGAAGGCAGTGAGATTTCTAGAACTCACAATATTTATGAATTTTGTTTCTATAAATCTAGGACCACTATTTAGTCATCTTTAGATAGTGAAAATTATGGATGACTAACAAGTGAAATGATGAGTTGAACTCCATGATGGAAGCAAAAGAATTTTGAAGATGCCGATGTGTGATCATATCCCAAACTTTTCAAAATGAACTACTTATGCCTCAAGGAGAAAAAAGAGGGTAAAATTCATCATTTCAGTCACCTGCATGCAAACAGTGTAAAAAGGTTAGTGAGAAAAGGTGAAAAGTTGAGTTGAACTTCATGATGGAAACCATAGAAGGTTTGAGAATGCCGGTATGTGAAATCATCACAAAGTTGTCAAAATAAACATTTCAAGTCTCAAAGACCAAAAGAAAAGCTAATTCAGTGATTTCAGCAACCCACAGGCAAAGGCATAAAGGGATATCAGTGAAAGAGGGAAAAAGGGTTTTAAAACATTAGAAAGTGGGTTTCCATTATTAAATAAAATTCCATAGTCTATAAAAGCTCATTTTTCATCTCATATCAATCACTGTGCCCTTGAAAAGCATTAGAATTGTCAAGGAGAGAAGTTTTTTTTTGAGTTTTCAAGAAAATTTGGGCAAATTGTTTATGGCGCTGCACACTCAGACTGGCGTTGCATGCCTGGGATCGGGCGCTGAGCCCTTGGCAAGTTTCCCCTATACATTTTACACTCACGTTGTGCACCTGGAAGTGAGTGTTTCACACCTGGAAGAGTGTTGCACCCTTGCCCAACACCCACAACATATTTTCTCTTGGCGCTACACACCTAGGACAGGCGTTGTGCCCTCAGCACGGGTGCTGCGCCCTTGGCCATAAGGGTCTTCTAAGTGATTTAACCTCTCAAATCACTCCAAAACACCTACAAATCTCTACCAAAGGTCCTCCAAGAATATTTTGGGGTAAGTACATGCTATACACTCATCTTCAAACAATTTTGGTGTTTTCCTAATAAATGAAATCAAACCCTAAGAGAAACCCTAAATTTCATGCTTGAAATCATTGTTTGAATCTCATTCCATCTGCCTATGAAGAGTATCAGTCAAAACAAAGGGTAATTACATAGTTGGAGGGTTTTCATTAAGTTTTTTAGCCTATCACTCAGCCTGCTATACTTATACCCTCACTTACTCATTCCCTCATTAGCCTGAACTGCTATTTCATCACCGTCTCTTCATTCCATTTCCATTTACACTCCAGGGTTGGCATAATAGAGTTTTCAAAATTTCAAGAGAGGGAGACAGTGGCAGTGATGGAAAGGCTCAAATTCCAAGGAGGCATGAGCAAAAAGGTGGAAAGATAAATAGATTTGAACCCCTCAACACAAGAGAGCTAATGACATCTCCACTTCCTATTTCAAGTTTCAAACATGTAGGTTGCTATGAATTTTGTGAAAAGGTGCATCAGGTGCAAAACCACCCTGAGCTAACTAGACTCTTTATCATTAACTTGCATGACAAACAAGTTAACCTTGCAGGGGTCACCTTTGAGCTATCTACAGATGTTATTTCCATTAACATTGGGATACCAAGTGTGGGTGAGAAATGGTTCAAGCAGGAAAACCTAGACATGAGATACTTTGAACCCTACCTAAATCCTAGGTACAAATACCACAGTAAATCCATATTTCCTTTCTCACAATTTCTTTATAAATAAGCATCTATGATGAGAATTATCATGAAGTATTTTACATGTGAGGGAATTTTTTCCCATCTTTACTCCTTCCACATCAGGCTGCTTATGCACTTTAATAGAGTGAGTATGTTGCAATTACCCTATTACCTCTATAGAAACATTGATAAAATGTCCTATATTGTACAAAAGAGAGACTATCCTCAGCAGATGCAAACCCTCTTTCATCACTCACTTATTAAAATGGTTGTTATGCACCAACTACAACAAAAAGGCATTCCATGAGAGACCTTCATTTCCAGGAAGGTGTTCACTTCTCCACAAGCCCATCATCAGCAAAATACACCTTCATCATCTCATCCTCCCATTCCTACTCCTCCATCACCTCCTATTGATCCTACCTCTCCACTCACTCGCATTTCTTCACCCCATGATGATCCTCCTTCATCGCCTTTTCACAATCCCTCACCATCATCTCATGGTACTAGTGCATCAAACAGTGAAGAGAGTAATGAAGAAGATGGTAGTGAGGAAAAGAAAAGTGAGGCAGATGGCAGTGAGGAAAATGTTAGTGAGGCATAGAGCATTGAAGCAGATGGAATTAAAGATGGCAGTGAGATATATGACACTGAGATGATTAACATAGAGCATTTTCCTTTGACCTACCAGAGGGGAAATAGGAAAGTGTTTTATGCCCTTAAGAGGCAAGGGGCCATGCCTTAAACATCAACCAAACAACATGACAAAGGTAAGGAAAAGGTAATTGATGAAGAAGAGGAAGACAAGCATGAAACTAAACAAGAGTTTCAGTTAATTCACCTTGATAGTGATGATGAGAATGAAGAGATGATCACAAACATGCTGCTCAAAAGCAAATATTCTCAGATTATGGATCTACAAGCCAATATTGGTAGGTCTATGAATGTCATAAACTTCTTTGGGGTTGAAAACAAGCAGCTGGAGACAGAGAAAGCCATCTGTGAGATCAAAGCTATCAGAGCTCAGAAAGAGGCTAGAAAATCCAAGGCAAATATAGATGAGTTATTGGACACTCATGAGGACATTGAAGAAGAGGAATAACAGCTTCCTGGGAGGAGGCCAAGGACAATTGGTTTGAAGAAAGCCTTAGCCAAAGAAAGAGAGCAAGAGACAGCATTGGCAGATCAGCTCACTCCAAGTGAGTTGCATGCCATGGAAATAGACTATGATAGGGAATCTTGGCTAGAGAGGGAAAATGTGCACCTAGAGGATCAGCTGGAGAAGGCCAAGATGGACGTTGACCTTCACAAGAAGATGGCAAGGAATTATGCCTTAAGAAACAAGATTGCAAGGGCCAAGCTCAAAAGAGCCCTTGCAAAGATTCAAGCCCTAAAATAGGCAGATGACAAAGAAAAACTAGACATTCTTGCTAATGCATCCCTACAAGCATCCCAAACATGATCAGCAAGATAAATCCCAATTTTGACATTTTTTTGATTTTTTGAAATTTTGACTGTTTTGTTTGTAGAAAGAAGGGCCAAGCACACAACGCTATAGGCGTTGCGCTCTTTTTTGGGGCACCCAATGGGGAAAAATTTATATTTTCATGATCCTTAGGCCAAGGAAATCACCCTTACAAAGTTTCAATTCATTTGGAGCAGAACTGGTCCCTCAAAAGGGCCAAAAACAAGAAAAAAATCACCTTTCTGGCCTCTTTTCAGCATTGGCGCTGTGCCCTAAGAAGTCTTGGAAAAAGTGCTTTTGACTGATTGAATGGAAACTAATCATAAAACTAAAGGAATTTTTTGAAACCAGACAAGACAGGCTTTCAAGTGAGCTATCATGGAGCTCATTTGGACACCAGGAAGGCCTCCAAATCTAAGCTGCAAAAAGAGAAATTTTCCCAATTTTGGCATTGTGCCCTTGGCCCGGCGCTGCACCCTTGAACCTTGGCACTGCTGTAATATCCCAAAATGGGAATGCACAGCAATGACTGCTGAAATAAAGCACTTTTGGGAAATCTATGCACAAAAATGAGTTTACAGCTCTTGGATCCATTAGATAAGTAGATCTGGGGTCTAGATCCAAAAAGAGAGAAAAAACAAATCAAACTAGGTGTGGTAAACAAATCTCCCACCACCTAGTCTAGCTAGAAACCCCCCAAAGAGAGGGGCTATAGCTATGTACTACAAAATTTTTCAGAAATAACGCATTCTTGGAAAGCATGAGTAGGAGGCCATCAAATAAGATCAATTTTTTAATATACAGTAGCAAATCAGATTTATATTGATGCTCTTACATTATACAACAGAATACAGAAGTCACGAGAGGAGGAAATCTTCAGAAAACAAGGCTGTGACACATGTATATACTGAAAAATGGCTTAACAATGTTATTTAATGGACCTATAGCAGCTGAATGTTACACTTTAGATATAGAGTAGATCTGTGTACAAAAGATCAGATCCATTTCAGATCTATACACTAGAAAGGTTCTATTACAAGATCCCCTTAGGGTTTTGACCAAATTATGCAATACTAAGAGTAGATCTGAGTTTTAAGTAGTAGATCTGCAATATTATTGAGAAATTTCTGAAGATTATTTTAAATTAGAACAGATCAAATCTATACAGAACATGGATCAGCAAGCTAATCCATGGATCACCAAAGTGAAAGGCAAGCCCAGCACCAGAGATCTCTCATCAAAATTGGGATCAAAACACCTTGCAAAACCTCCACTGAAAATAACACAGTCCCTGAAGGGAAACTACGTTGTAGCTTGAATAACTGAGTTGGCCGGATGCCAACATAAAAATATGAAGCTCCACAGCTAATGCACTCTTCTGGGAGGTTAAAAGACACACTCATTGAGGAGAGGCACTAGTACAATCTAGATCTGAGCATATCTAGTGTTTCCACTTGCTGCAGCTTACAAAAGCAACCAAGCCCTCACTGGATCTGTGTTGTAGTTGGAAGTAGAGCTTGGCCAAATGCCTGATAGTGGATAAAATTAGCAAGACTCCTCCAAGAAATCCTCAAGGGAAGAGATAGAATCCTTGCATAAGACTCCCCAAGTGCTAAGAAACACTATTCTCAGCTAAACAATAGAGAATGGTATTTGTCTAAACAGACAAGATACTCAGAAAATATGCATAATCAACAACCTTCTCTTGTTGCCTCCCCCTCCATTTTATAATATGAAAGCCTTGGCAAACCATAAACCACCTTGATGAATTAGTTCCATTCACATGAGGGGCCTCCATCTAGAACTGTGTTGTCCCTTCATGAGGTGCAATGTATCTAGACAGCGTTGTAGATTTGGTCAAGGTTGACCCAGTCTCATAGCTCAAACCCCTTTCACACCTGCAACTGATTTGTTTACATGGCCCAGATTTATCCTTGTTCATATGGGCATTGATTTATTCATTCTTTTTTGGAGTTTTATATATCCTCCTTTATTCATTTATTCCTGCAACAGAAAATGAGACAAAAATGTATATTCCACTTAGCTTAGGCTAAGTAGGAATATTACAGTCCTCCCCTCCAAAATGTTGCTTGTCCTCAAGCAACTGATAGGGTGATAGCTTTAGTACTTCCCCTCCTCCATTTATTACACCATCAAGGATCAAGTCCTCATCATAAGCCAAGTGTTCATCAAGCCAATACATCATGAATTGTTCCTCCAGGGTCATCATAAGATGTACATATTCCAGCCCACAAGGAGTGAAAAATTCAGTAGAAATAGGCATGGATGGAGCAATTCTTCCTCTAAAACATGTAGCATGAGGTACAGGGAGAAGTTCCATTCCATGTGGTACATACAAACTACCCATCCTCCCTCCATACAATCCCATAAACAGTACAACTATATCATCCACGTATGGATGCAAAACTACATATATGCAAACAAAAATCTAAGCTTGAGGAGGAGGGTAAAAATCCCACATGCGATGCCAGCGTAGTCCATCTCCTGCCTGCATTAGATCAAGGTGTGGCAAGTGGAATTCCCACCACACATTTGCTGCATGAGTCATCTTAACATGGCTGAAGATGTCAGATATGTTTGGTGCGTTTAGAAAGCACCCATCATGAAAAGGAATCTCCCTTTGTACAATAAGGGAGTGGCCAAGTTCAAAATTTCTATTGGCCCACCAAAAGCCATGAGATCCACATGATCTTTCACTCCCTTTAGGAGTCATATCTTGCAAAAAAATTGTAAAATAATGTGACAAATCAGAAAATAAAGCTTGTTCTACATGATCAGATCCTTTACCATCAAAGTTTCTCATACACATGGAGTTGTAGATGGGCATTCCCCTTCTCTCAAAAGAAGGAAGCCATGGCAGAAATGACTCTTGCATAGATTCCATTGGCTGTCCCAACCCCACATAGCTCATGCACTCTTGAAAGTGATGATTTAGTTCCTCTCTCAAGCCTTCCCAACCAAAACTCCTCATGATCAGGTTGTAGATCTTCATTGAATGCATATGGCTGAGAAAGAATTCCTTGTGTGCCCCTTGAAGTATCTTCTACTTGAGCTTGGAAGCTCTAGCCAAGAAGGCCCTACCATGATGATAGATGACTCCCCCTTGGACTAAGTAGCCCTCTTCTTGTTGTATGTCACTAGTATCATGCATGTGTGGAGATATTTGGAATACTCTACAAGTAGTTGATATTTCCAATATAGATCCACACTGTTCAACAATGACAGCGCCGATGATACATCCATGGAAGTGCCTGTCATGTTGTTGATCTCTTCTTTGACATCTCTCATGCCAAAGATGTGTGTTGGAAGGTTGATTCTCCCATTCTTCACTTCCCACTGTGCAGATCTAGAAAAGAGAGAGGGTGAAAGTGATGCAGGAAGAAGATCCCCCTCATTCTTGAGTTGTCCCAAGCCCCCTAGTTCTGTAGCTTGGTCTCCCATTGCTCCAATCCCTCCTGGATATAAATTTGGAGCAGTAATTTGTGAGGCCTCCCCCACAAGTTCGGAGTCTAGTGGCCTCCCAGGTGGTTTTCCACTAGATAGGAATGTCCCATGCAGGATTCTCATGAACATAAGAGAAGGGATTGTGAGATCCTTGCTTCCACTGCACAAATCCATCTCTGTTGTTTTTGTGGAAGTGATAGGTGAAGGGTAAGTATGCATGCCTTGGATCATTTGTGGTTTACCACTCTTCATGTCCACCCACTCCATTTTCAAGGCCTTCTAATAAGTGGTGACCTTCCCCAAGGTAATCAACCATTGGACACCCAAAATGATATTGGTGTCTGGTATGTCAACCACCAAAAAGTGATCCACCAAGGTGTAGGACCCCATAGTGACCGAGAGTGATGGGACATAGTGCATGCATTGCATTGTCCTATCTCCTGGGACCAAAACAGAGAATCACTCAAAAGTATCAGTGGGTATTTCCCTCCTCTGTACAAGATGATCATCAATAAAGTTTTGGGTTTCCCCACTATCAATCAGTACAGAAACCCTTTTGTTAGTATGAATCCTTTGTCGAAGTGTACGAAAAAGGACCACTTTAGCTACGCATAACTAATAGCCCTAACAACAGAAGTGGCTGCCAATATCTTCAGATCTGCGATTAGTTAGACAAGAAAATAGCTGCAAAACACTAGATCTATGTATGGAAAGACATTAAGCAGTAAAATAAAGGGTTTGCTCCATGCATCCAACAGACAAGACAAGAACAAAATTTTTTGAAAGAATTTTTATATTACAGGGCACCTGGGAGGAAAACAAGAAGGTGTATCCAGCTCTCCTCAATGGGATGGGTTCTTTGTAGTCCTCAGCACTTCAGATCTAAGCTTCTTCTCTCTAGTTGATGTAGAAAACCCAATGCAAAAAGTAGAGCTCAATGGGAGCAAATGGCAGAAAATGGTGACCGAGTGTATAGATCCAGAGTGATCTAATAGGCAACAAAAGGTGAGGAATGGTAGGAAAAACCCTCCTATTTATAACAAAATATTGGGTCATTCTAGATCTTGGTGCATGGGTTAACCAGATCTAGATCCAATTTTTATGGAATATTTTATTATATTTATTGGAGGGAAAAGGTATTTGACTTGGGTCAAATCCCTTAATTTGTCAAAAATAAATAAATAAATGATTTATTTATCTTTTTAAGAAAGCTGTTAGAGGATAATCAAATAAATAATGATTTATTTAATTATTTATGGGTGATTTGGTCATATTTAACAAGGAATATCATCTAAAAAAGGTTTAAATGATTATTCCTAGAAAATAATAAGATAAATAAAGGTTTATCTAATTAATTTCTTTGATTTTGGGTTAAACATGACTGGGAATAATAATTAAATTATGGTTTAATTAATTATTCCATGAGGAAAATCAAACAAATATAGGTTCGTTTAATATTTCCTTTTGGGGTTTCCTGTTTTAACATAGTGAAGGCAATTTTACTTATGGTAAAATTGGTCTTACATGGTGTACTTTTGGTCCATCTAATGATAATAGGTTAGATGACCAAAAAATGGTGTAACAGATTACCCCCCAGCGTGCGAGTGTCAGGAGCAAATCGTATGACCGAAGTACATTGTAAGAACATAATCACTAGACAACAAAAGGGATGTCAGAGAGAGAAATGTGAGGTAGATAGTGTGCTGAAGGACTAGACCCTGAGGAGACGAGACTCGCAGGTGCAACAAGTATCTTTTTATGAGAGGGTACCTGTGCTGAAGGCGGCGGGGGAGGCATACCTATGCCCGCCGAGACAAAGTACAAAAGAATAGTGTGTCCAGTAAACAAGGGACCGAACCATAAAGTACAGCTGGCATAATCATGAGCCAGATAAAAAATACAATGAGGAATCCCACATACATGCTGTGCCTGGGATAACAGCCAAGACTTGTACAATAATATCTGAGTACATGAGATACAAATACAACCCAAATGCCCCCTGTAAATGGGGAAGGGCTCACAAAATCTGACTGATACATGCAAGTCGAAGAGGTGCTGCAAGTGGCTATGGCCAACATCATCAAATATCTGGAGCTGCATCGAAGGCTGCAAAGAAGAGGTCATCCGGGCATGTGGGGGGCTACCTGCAGGGCCACCCCCTCAGGAGGGTTGAAACATCTCACACATACCCGGGAATCATCAAGAGCTGCTGCTGGATCACTGGACCATCAAGTATACGAATCTCGATCATGCTGAAAAGAGCTGGAGAAACAATCAAGCCAAAGGGAAAGGAGGTATCCCTTTGCCTGATCCAAGGCACCGAACAAGAGTGGAAGCTGGAACCAAGGTACACCGCCCTCTAGACCTGACTTCTGGAATGAAAGAGCTGATGTCGACAGAAGGAGGTCCGCCATAGTTGATGCAATGGGAGACCCTCAACTAAGGCACGAGAGAAAAGAGTAGAGCGACGGACAGACTGACACTAATGATGATAGTGAGGTGGAAAGGACTGAGTAGCTAATGGACGACTGCCCTTGCTAGAGCATAAAGGGCATGAATGACATGGCAGCGACTGACACAACATCATCAGGGATGGGGGACAGTGAAACTGAAGGTCATAATGTGCGACACAAGAGAGATACCAATCAATGATGGATGGAGGGCGATAGTGGGGTACAAAGGGACTCGGTATAGACTCCATGGAAGGAATGATGACTCAACTTGGATGCTCTAAACAAGGGCGACTCGATGGTGCTGCCACACAGTAAAGGCCCCAATGGGGGGACCATGGAGACATGAGTACAGGATGGGAACTCATGACGAAAATCGACACGAACAAGGACAAGTAAGGGGGAAAAATGGTGCCCCAAGTACAAGTGTCGTAAGTGAGGAAATTCGATTTTTAGGAGGGGTGAAGTGACCCTTCGTGGACAAAATGTGTCCTGGTGGAGTGTCAGATCTCAAAAAACTAACAGATACCCATTTGAGGGCTCGGTGAGAGCTTTCCAACGGTGCAGACGGTTCGTCAAACGGGGCTACGGTGTGGTCACAGCGGTCGAAAGAAGAAACATGGGTTCTCTTTTAATAAGGCATTTTTCCCTCCAAAATCACTCATTTGTTGTTGTTGCTGTGGTGAATGTAGAGAGGAGAGAAGGCCCTAAATCTTGCGGCGAACATAGCGGACAAACCGGCCGTTGGAATCGCGATCCGTCAGTTGCAGGTAAGAGGTCTAACTTTTCTCTTGCATTTTGATGGATTACATTTTCAGTTTAGGGCCCAGAATCCCAGAAACAGCCCCTCCTTCATCTCTACGGTTGGGTCACACTTTTTGGGGCAAAAAGTGCGACCTAGGACGCAGGTATCAGGGCAAAAAGTGCGACCTGGTCCAGAAAAGAGCAGAAAACTGCGACCTGGGAGATGAGGGGGTTTCGGTGCTGTTTTATGGCTGGAAGTTGGGTTTTGGTGGTTGGTTATGGTTTTCCCGATCTGTACGCTGACAAAAATGATGTTTTTGTGCAGGTATGGCAGAGTTACGGGTCAACTGGAGAGAGAGAGATCTGGGGACACTACGGACAGAGATCCAGGCGGATCAGGGCATCCGCCGTGTATTGGCCAGATTTGGGGTTCTCAAGTTCTTGGAGAACCCTTTGATGAGAGCAGGGGAACTGTTACTGGCCCGGATTATCAGTTACTGGGATCCAGATCAGGAGATCTTTGTAGTGCAGGGGCACAGGATTGAGCTGACGGTCCAGGACGTGTACTTCCTGACTGCTCTCCCGCCACTTGGGATGGTGGGAAACACACAACCAGTGTTGCCACGGGGGCGGCATATAATGGAGTTCGTGGAACGCCATTGTCGACCGGGTCTCCAATTCAAGGGGACTCGAATACCGATCGGGGATCTCGAGAGGCTAGAAACCCGTGCAGTGGCCGCAGCTGTGCTGCGAATCCTGGGCATCCAGGCGTTCCATCACATCACTAGGGGGCAGATGATGATAGTGGAAAGTGTGTTGGGAGGGACCTACTATGGGTGGGCCCAGATGTTGTTGGTGTCGCTAAAGCGACAGTTGTCACTATGCAGGCGACAGGTGAACCATGACTGCTCATATGGGACTTTGTTGTGCACCTTCTTCTTTGAGAAGATCCCGACCTTGAGGCCTCGTGTACAGCTTCCAGATGGGGGCTTGAGAGAGCCCACGATGCGCCGTTGGGGACGACTACTGTGCAGAGGAGGAGGAGGGGCAGTCGGGCGAGTGTTTTGACCAGAGTTTTTTGCCCATTGGGATCAGATGCCTTTGTACATAGACGACTATCCCTATAGTGGGATGAGCTACTGTGGGGATCCGGATTTGCCACTTCCGCCTGGTCGAGTCTGGGGACCCGATGGTAAGTGACAGATTGATATTCTTGTGTGGGCATGTTAAAGTTTTTGAATAGTAATTGATGGTACTTATTCATGTACTTTTGGTATGCAGATATAGCACTGGTAAAACCAGCCGGATATATGGGACGACCGGCAGCGTCTGGAGCTGCAGGTCCAAGTGGGACGAGAGCGGCGCAAAATGAGGACGCAGCCGCCCTGCTAGAGGACATCCGCCGTAGATGCGAAAGGTTGTTGACCGGAGTATCAGAGCGCGGGTGGCAGGACTTAGACGACCAATTCATAGAACCATGTGTTGGTCTACCCTCGGAGTGGTGAGGTGTCATGCGGCGCATGGCGATGGCCGGTCAGGCTATGTGTGATCTACATGCTGCAGGGGCAGATCCATTGGCCCGGGAGCCTCCAGATAGTGATTAGGGGTAGGGGCATGTGGTGACCCCTATGATGTATGTAGGGGCAGGTGGTGCTCACAGTTTTGGGTTGTTGTTTGTAACATGCTATGGGCATGTCGTATGTATCAGAGTAGATGGAATCTAAACACATGTTTTGCGACACATATTATGGATATGCATCGTTTTGTGATGGTTTATTTAATGTTATGGTCTTGTATGAAATGTGTGTGATAAATGCCAATCTAGAACATGGTTTGCAATACTATCTACATAGTGATTCTATTCTCGAGGTACATGGTTGAAAGTTATGGTTTCAAACGCACGTATTAATATTTTCACTCGTAAATAGCGTCTAAACAGCACAGGGTTATGCACACGATAAACACCATTTAGTTGCATGACAAGAAGCAGGGAATCCAAACGAACGTGCAGATGGAGGATGCGATGAAAGAGGGCATCAGCTAAAAGTCCACGCACTGCATCATATTCGGCCTGATTGTTGGTGGTAGAACCAAAGCATACCCTGTTAGAGAGAACAAGGGCATGCAAGGGGGTGAAAATGGCCCAACCTGCCGAGGCTAGATTCCTGGAGTAGCGACTTGCACCATCGGCGTAACCGATAAAGGGTGTGGACGGGGGGTCCTGCAGAATGGTGTGACAAGACAACAAATGAGGGGAGGAAAGGGAATGACGGTAGCGTGAGTGGGAAGAAGTCATCGGGCGGCAATCGCAGGAGGGAGTGCAAGGGGCAGGATGATCATGACTCATACAGAGAGGTATATGAGGGCTATCGGAAGCATGGTGAGGACTCGGGCTGCAGAGGTCAACAGAGACATGGGTGGAGTGATCGCGTGTATGGGTAGGAAGAGGGTGGTCAAGGGACACAACAGGGGAGGATGCAGATGGGCTAGGCTCCGAGTGTCTCGCAGAGGAGGATAGGTAAAGAATGGTAACAGTAGACTCCGTCATCGGAACATCAGGGGGGGGAATGTCGATGGGAGCGGGGGGATCCTCAGGATGACCTGAAGCATACTACGTGAGGATGGGAGAGGCGGATTGATTTTGTTCAACCTCATACTTGCGGATCACCTCTAAAGAGGCGTGGTAATGTGTCAGGTGAGGAAAATGGTGGGAGTAATGGCCATGAATGCCGCAAAAAGCACAAGGTTTGTTGGTGCGAAGAGTCTTGGGGTTCTTGGTTACGGACGAAGAAGGAGTGGAGGCTTCAGGGACCGTAGACTCGGGGAACGCGACTTTAACCATGGGCTGAATACGAGGTAACTCAGGGCAAGCATGGGTGGCATGACCGGTGACATCACATAAGGCACAAGGCTTCGCGGGCAGAGGAGGGGCCGGGTCAGTCGTGGTGTTCTTCTCTTTGGGTGCCCCCTTGCAGGATTTGTCTTTCTTCCCAGGAGCCGTCACAACAAGAGAAGGGTCCTGTGGAGGTGCTGGGGGCACAGTGGCAACGGAGGAAGCGAGGGGGACTGGTTGAACCGGTGTCAAAGCCATGTAAGGTTTGGGGTGACCAGGAGGGGTGGCGCCTGGGGGATCAAGGTACCAGACCGGAATGCCCAAGGTCAAGTTAGGGAGAGAGAGGGTGGCCGTGACGGGGACAGAATATACTCTGGGAGGGGGAGCTAGGAAAGGGATCTGCCCAGCAGGGAAATGACCAGGAGGGACGGCTTCGAGATGGTTGAGGCCAGGAGGAACCGATCCGGGAGGATAAAGAGGTTCAGGGATACTAGCTGCAGGGGAAGGGCCAGAAGGAGGAGGTCCGGCTGGCTGAGATGAATGGCTAGGAGCGGGTTGCGGAGGGCGAGGGGGAGGTTGCTGACTAGCCGAGGCAGGCCGCTTACGGGCAGCCTGAGACGATTGCATCATGCAAACATTCGAGGAGCTGGGATCAGTGATGGGAGGAGGAGGAAGGTTAGGGAAAGTTCCAAGCAGGGAGGAATCTTTGTAAACGCCGGGGGAGACACTGGTCAAGGAATCAACAGTTTGCTTGTTGGCTACAGAAGAGATGGTCGTCTCAGGGGAGGTCTGAGATTTTGGCTCATGATATGTCAACTGGTCAATGGTGACTATCTTTCCATTATGGGGAAAAGACATCTTGCGAAAGACCGCGGATGGGACAGCAGACATAGCATAGGTGTAGCTTCACCCCAATAGAATGTTGTAATCTAGCGGGGCGTCGATGACTTCGACGTCAACGCAAACAGTCTTACCGGCGAGGGTGATAGGACAATTACGAAACAGGCCAATGGGCTGGGAGGCATGGTCGTCCCACGCTCGAAGGGTGATCGTGGAAGGGGCCAGTTCAGGAGATCCGAGTTGCTTCCAAACCGAAGCGGACATCACGCATGTGGATGCCCCCTCATCAATGATACATCGGGACACGTTGGCGTTCCGGATTTTGACTGGGATTTGGAAGGCGACGGAAGGAGGGAGAGGAGGATGGTCCGATTGAGTGGCATCGAAAACAATCATTTGGTCATCAGCAGGATCTACAGCGCCCACGGCAGATAGTAGAGCCTTCTTTTGGGAAGGGCACGACTGGAGGAGTTCCAGTGTGGAAATGGCAGCAGGGGATTGCGCCAAATCGTCTACTATACTATACGAATGAGCAGCTCAACCAGAAGCAGCATTTCGACGTAATGGGCCCTTAGGAACCTTGGTATGGACCTCAACTTTGGGTTGAGGGATATGCAAGGGGCCAGTGGATGTCGAAAGAGGCTCTGTAGAACCTGAAGAGGGAGGCTCGGGAGCAGACTAAGCAGGAGGCTTGGGGTACTGACGAGACCGAGTTTGAAGGTGAAGATCGACGGGCGGGTTAGGATCGGAGTGCATCATGAGGATCTGGTAATCGGAGGAACCAGAAATGGAAGGGGGAGTGGCGACCGAGTTATCAGGCGGTTGGGTAGCCACAAATCCTTGCTGCGGGAAGGGATCGGTAAACACAGCTGGTTGAGTAGTGGCCACATTAGGAGGAGCATGAGGTGAGGCGTGTTGTCCGCGCAATGTGGCTTGAGATTCCCACATCTGCCGCATCTGGGGTAAAAGGGGACAATCGTGAGTGTAATGACCATAAACACCGCAACAAGAACAGGGCTTGTTTGTGCGAAGCGGCCTGTCCGGCTTGGGCTGAATGCCCTGTTGCTGGTTGCTAGTGTTAGGGTCCACACCAGAATTGGATCCTCGGTTACCAGGGGCAGATTGGTTTTGATTGCCTCTCCGCCTTCTTTGAGAAGAAGGGGGATTAGTCACGCCCTGCTGTGCAAATACTTGCCCTGGAGGGGCCTGTAAGTGCTGTTGCGGGTTTTGAGGAGGCAAGGGATGTGGAAGCGCATATGCTGGAGGAGCTGGCGCACCAGGCTGTGGATAAAGGTAAGGGTTGGGTTGGGCAACATTGAGGTAAGCAGGAGGTTGGGCAAAAGGAGGAGGCATGCCGTATCCTGGATACATGTTGCCGGGAGGGGGAAGAGCGCTGGAGGTGCTGGCACCTCCCTGAGAGAGACCATAGCCCACAGGAGGTTGAGCATACGGATGGGAAAGAGCTCCAATGATACCGTCGGCGGAATGAGATTCCCCCAGGGCGTTAGCGCCACCGGACCTGGGGATGTCAGGAAGAACAGTATAAACATAACCAGATTGAGCGTAGATCAGGTCATATTTCAAGGCTATTTGGAGGGCGGCTTCTTCAGTTTGAGGAAAGTGAGAGGCGACATCTTTGCCGATGGGAGCGGGAAGGGTACGAAGGAACCAGTCCATATAAACCCGATCTTCGAAGGGAGGGGATCGACATAAGCTCCGTCTTCGTCGCCATTCCTGAACATGGGCAGAAAGGCGTGTTGAAGAGGCTTGCTTGAAGGAAGTCAAGAGCTCCGTGCCAGTATCGTATCGGAGAGGAACCTGGAAGTACGATAAAAAGGCTTGGGCAAGAGTCTCAAATGTGGTATGGGTAGAGGTGGCTTGTTCGACATACCATTTAGAAGCTTCGCCGGTAAGCGTGCGTTGGAACAAACGAAGACGGATGGAGTCATCGGTAATGGAATTGGAGGAACACCACATGTGGAAAGATCTAACGTGGTTGGTTGGATCTTCTCCAGTAAGGCCCTCGAACTTAGGGATATCAGAGGGCAGCTTGGTGGGCATAGTGGGCCAGGTAGCATTGTGGTGAATAGGTCATCGATCAACCGATGGAAATCTGGGAGGTCGAGGCCCGCAATGTACGGGCGCTGAGGGGTGGTCTGGGTAGTTCCTGTGGCCGGTTCCGCTTAGCAAAGAGGGCTCGGCATGGGGCCGGGAGAACCGCTAGCATTAGGCCCCGGACCAGACATGTTGAAGGTGACAAGGAGAAACTGTGAGGAGAAGGACAGACCAATGAATCGTATGAGTCGTATTCTTGGACTCGAAGGTGGACTGCTCGACGACGGCGGAAAAGTGAAAGGTGTCGATCAACCGAAATCGAGGGTGAAGGCCAAGAAGTTTCAGAAAGGCGCCTTGGGCGCAATGATGACAGGAAGAAGGAAACCGACATGCGTAAAGGATTAATCAAGTAATGTAAGGGCAGATAAGGTGCGTTGACAATTGATTTTAGAGTCTTTCCAGTGTGTTAACTAGGCGCTTCTTCGCTTAGGGTCAGTGTGTGGCGTGTGTTAATTTTAATTTTTAAACCCTTTCCGTTTTGAGAGAAAAAAAGTGTGCTGCGTAGCTGAAAATAATCCTACAGAGAACAGAATATAATGCTGAAATAACAGAAAAATAACAGCTACTTGTGCATCTATCTAACCCAAGAAGGTGGGTCTCTCAAAACTATGCTGAAAAGAAAGGGAAAAACTACGTAAAACACACGGAAAAGGGGCCAATAGATCTAAGGTCAAAGGGGACAGGGATCTAGAGGACAAAGCTGCTGAAAAGAGGTGCAGATCACAGCCAAGAGACAGAGGCAAGGTGGCTGGAAAAAGGAAGGAAATCAGCAAAAAACCAGAGGGGCAAGGCGGAGGCCTTCAAAGGAGGTCCAAACAAAACGACAGGAGGTGATTTGAAAGGAAGAAAGGTTGATTTCAAAGGATCTGAAAGGGAGGTAACAGATCTGGAAAAAGGAGGCTGAAGCTCTGAAAAACAGACGGCTGAAACAGCTTAAAACTCTTCCACAAAAAGTGGAGGGTACTAAAGCCCTAAGGGGCTAGGTTCCCACTTAGATGAGTAAAAACAGATTAGAACTTGGTCAAAACAGGCTGAGACAGAGGCTGGAGGACCCTGACAGAAGCGGCAGGAAAACCCAGACAAGTTGTAGAAAAATTGCTGAAAAAATGGCAGGTCGCAGTTTCTGACCTGATTTCAGTGCAGGTCGCAGGAAACAGGCTAAAAAGTGCGACCTGGAGGTCCAGGTCACAGGTTTAGGGCCAAAAAGTGTGACCCCCAGTTCCGGTTGTCTCAGCGGCAGATTTTCAGAAAAGTTGCCGTCTCAGTTGCGGCTGGTGTCGCTTACCTGCGCAATAGGGCCAGAAACACACGGAAGTTAGAAATTTTAATGTTTTAGGGTTTTATGTGAGAAAAACAACATAAAAATAGGAAAAATAAACATCTGAAAAGAAACCCTAGGGTCTAAAGTAGCTGGATATGCAGGAATATGAAAAACGACAGCGGTCGTAATTTAAAACCCGTGTGGAGTCGCCATTTGTTAGTATGAATCCTTTGTCGAAGTGTACGAAAAAGGACCACTTTAGTTACGCATAACTAATAGCCCTAACAACAAAAGTGGCTGCCAATATCTTCAGATCTGCGGTTAGTTGAACATAAAAGAGCTGCAAAAACCAGATCTATGCATGGAAAGACATTAAGCAGAAAAAAAAAGGGTTTGCTCCATATACCAATAGACAAGACAAGAACAATTTTTGAAAGAATTTTTATATTAATTGGGCACCTGGGAGGAAAACAAGAAGGCGTATCCAATTCTCCTCGGTGGGATGGGTTCTTGGAAGTCCTCAGCACTTCAGATCTAAGATTTCTCTCTCTTGTTGGTGTAGAAAACCCACACAAAGAATAGAACTCAAAGGGAGCTCACACAGCAAATGGTAGAAAATGGTGACCAAGTGTATAGATCCAGAGTGATCTAATAGGCAACAAAAGGTGAAGAATGGTAGGAAAAACCCTCCTATTTATAACAAAATATTGGGTCATTCTAGATCTTGGTGCATGGGTTAACCAGATCTAGATCCACTTTTATGGAATATTTTATTATATTTGTTGGAGGGAAAAGGCATTTGACTTGGGTCAAATCCCTTAATTTGTCAAAAATAAATAAATAAATGATTTATTTATCTTTTTAAGGAAACGGTTAGAGGATAATCAAATAAATAATGATTTATTTAATTATTTATGGGTGATTTGGTCATATTTAACAAGGAATATCATCTAAAAAGGGTTTAAATGATTATTCCTAGAAAATAATAAGATAAATAAAGGTTTATCTAATTAATTTCTTTGATTTTGGGTTAAACATGACTGGGAATAATAATTAAATTATGGTTTAATTAATTATTCCATGAGAAAAATCAAACAAATATAGGTTTGTTTAATATTTCCTTTTGGGGTTTCCTATTTTAACATAGTGAAAGCAGTTTTACTTAGGGTAAAACTGGTCTTACATGGTGTACTTGGGTCCATCTAATGATAATAGGTTAGATGACCAAAAAATGGTGTAACACCTTTTATTCATGATTTAACCTTGTACTCTTAAGGTCAAGTACTTAGCTACTCCTCTCAAAGATGTAATATTTCCTCCTATTGGATCAAAGGCTCCATTCCCATCTCCAGATGGTGTTGGATCTCCCTCAACATTGTCAGCGTTGTGACCTCTTCCTGGTTCATCATCTTCTTCTCCCTCCTCAAAATCTGAGAAGACTTCTATGTTGTGTGCTTTCCCAGCAGCACATCTATGTCTAGGTGCCCATGATTCTTGGCAAGTGAAACATAGTTTCTTCTTTCTCAGCTCCCTCCTGAATTCAATATCAAGAGGCTTCTTGAATGCGCTCTCCTTGGAAGGATCAGCTTTCTCTTCCTTCCCTTTAGAAAGGTAAGGGGCCTTGTTCTGAAAAGTTTCCTTTGCTTTTGGCAAGGCATCTTGGAGGTCTCTAGCCCTCTCAATGGAATCATGCAAAGTGGTGGGCTTGGTAGATTTAACCAACCCATGCAAAGGCTCATCGAAGCCATCAATGAACATGTACACCCTCCTTGTTATAGACAGATCAGGAACCATAATAGATAATCTCAGAAACTCAAAGATATAAGTTTATGCATTTCCTGACTGCTTTAACTTTGCAAGGCTCATGAAAGGTGCTTCTGGATCCTTTCTGTCGAACCTATCCACCAGTATTCTAGTGAATTCAAAATAGGCAGTCACATTGGCATGGCCCAATGTAGACAACCCATGGAACCACCAATTGTGTGCTTCACCTTCAAAGTGTAGTGCTGCAATCTTGATGGCTTTAATCTCTGGGACTTTGTTCAATTGAAAGTAAATATCAAGCTTTTCTACCCATGCCTTGGCAGAAATAGTGGATGACCCATCAAACTTGGGAAAAAATAATCTGCCCATAGAGTGATGTCTATCATGATTCTGAAAGAATCCACCATCTCTATTATTGGTTCCTTGGCCTTCTTTTATCCTTGAGGTGACAAAACTTTGAAAACTCAAGAGGTCCCTGAATCTCTGATTCTGAGATTCATATTCGTCAAAGTATTCTTCAAGGTATTCTTTCTCTTGTGGCCCTTCATTCTCCACAGCCAAGAAGGTAGGCATAATAGAGCGTTGTGGAGCTTGTGGAGCTTGTGGCTGGTTCACTGGTTGACCATTCCAGTGGTGAGACATGCCAGAGCTTTCCCCAAGATGAAATCTACCAGGATATTCCTTCATCTTGTCCATTCTCATCTCTTTGATCTCTCTAGCAAGATCTTGCATGGCCACCAAAAGAGTTCTTGCAAACTCTTCTCCATCTTTATCACTTCCAGTTTCAGGGGCTTTACACTTATCTTGATCATCAGTGGTGTAATCAAATTTCTTGTGGCTTCTATTCTGATACCTCTTCTCCCTCTTTGTAATAGGCTCATCTTCTTTCGACTGCAACATGGATGTGGTTCTCCAATGAAAGCACAGGCTGTGCCAAGAAAGGAGCTTTGATACCACTGTAATACCCCAAAATGGGAATGCACAGCAGTGCCTGCTGAAATAACGCACTTCTAGAAAATCTATGCACATTAATGAGTTTGCAGCTCCTAGATCCCTTATATCAACAGATCTAGGGTCTAGATCCAAAAGGACAACAAAAAAAAATCAAACTAGGTGTGGTAAACAAATCTCCCACCACCTAGTCTAGCTGGAAAACCCCCAAAGAGAGGGGCTGCAACTATGTACTAAAAACTGCTTCAGAAATAACGCATTCTTGGAAAGCATGAGTAGGATGCCATAAAATAAGATCAAATTTTGAATATACAGCAGAAAATCAGATTTATATTGATGCTCTTACATTATACAATAGAATACATAAGACACGAGAGGAGGAAATCTTCAGAAAATAAGGCTGCGACACATGTATATACTGCAAAATGGCTTAACAACGTTATTTAATGGAGCTGTAGTAGATAAATTTTACACTTCAGATCTAGAGCATATATGTGTACAAAATATCAAATCCATTTTAGATCTGTACACTAGAAAGGCTCTATTACAAGATCCCCTAGGGGTTTTGACCAAATTATGCAATACAAAGAGTAGATCTGAGTTTTAAATAGCAGATCTACAATATTATTCAGAAATTTTGAAGATGATTTTACATTAGAATAGATCAGATCTATATAGAACATAGATCAACAAGCTAATCCATGGATCACCAAAGTGAAAGGCAAGCCCAACACCAAAGATCTCTCATCAAAATTGGGATCAAAACACCCTGCAAAACCTCCACTGAAAATAACACAGTCCCTGAAGGTAAACTGCATTGTAGCTTGAATAACTGAGTTGGCCTGATGCCAAGATACAAATATGAAGCTCCAAATCTAATGCACTTTTCCAGGAGGTTAAAAGACACATTCACTAAGGAGAGGCACAAGTACAATCTAGATCTGAGCAGATCTAGTGTTTCCACTTGCTGCAGCTTACAAAAGAAACCAAACCCTCACTGGATCTACATTGCAGTTGGAAGTAGAGCTTGGAAAAATTCCTAATAGTGGATAAAATCAGCAAGAATCCTCCAATAAATCCTCAAGGGAAGAGATATAATCCTTGCATAGGACTCCCTAAGTGCTAAGCAACACTATTCTTAGCTAAAAAACAGAGAATGGTATTTGTCTAAACAGACAAGATACTCAGAAAATATGCATAATCAACAACCTTCTCTTGCTGCCTCCCCCTCCATTTTATAAGATGAAATCCTTGGAAAACCCTAAACCACCTTGATGAATTATCTCCATTCACATGAGGGGCCTCCATCTAGAACTGCGCTGTCCCTTCATGAGGTGCATTGTATCTAGACAGCACTGTAGATTTGGTCAAGGTTGACCCAGTCTCATAGCTCAAACCCCTTTCACACCTGCAAGTGATTTGTTTACATGGCCCAAATTTATCCTTATTAATATGGGAATTTATTTATTCATTCTTTTTAGGAGTTTTACATGTCCTCCTTTATTCATTTATTCCTACAACAGAAAATGAGACAAAAATGTATATTCCTCTTAGCTTAGGCTAAGTAGGAATATTACAACTGTTCCCTTTCTAGAAAGTCAACAAAAGACACTCAGAGTTAATGAAAAATATATTTTGAGGGCTTTGAAGTCAAATCACTCCAGAGTTAGATGAGGAATTATGTTAGAATTTATTTTTTGCATTTTTTAAGTTAGGATATTTGTACCTTGGGCCTTGCATGGTCTCATAGGACAAAATGACATTTATGTGTAATTAATGAAATTTTGAAACCCTAGCTAGGGTTTTTACCCTCCTTTGGGAGTTAAATATTGTATGGAGGCCTCATTGTTCATGTTGGTTGATTGTTGAGATAAAACTTCATAGACTTTGAGTTGTAAAGGAGTTTTTGGCTTTGGAGCATTGTGAAGGTTTTGGACTAAATATCAATGAGACTAGCACATTTGCAGGATTCATGAACATGGTTAATGGTGATGTGTTTCTAATTTTATGTTTGTTTCCTTACATTTTACATATTGTTTCATCTTTTCTCATGAAGTAGAACAGAAAGTTTAGGTTAAGACATGTTGTTTAGAGGCACGTCTACTTTCTCTTGCTTAGATGTTTTCCTCTACTAGGTCTGCTTGGAGAAATTAGGAGTTCCCTATTTTTCCATGTCCATCTAGCTTGTTTCCTTGAGATTAAATCAATAGAGTATGGCTAAATAATTTAATGGTTTTCCCTGTCCTTTAGTTTTCTTGAAATGTTGTTCTCAAGGCTTTCTTTGAAGTGTACGAATTAGGGTTTAGGCTAAAGAAGTTTATGGTTTGCCCTGTCCTTTAGTTTATCTTGAAATGGTTACTTTGAAGGTATTTATAGTTTGATTAAGGAATTTAGGAGTTCCCTGCTCTTTGATCATTACTTATGTATTATCTTGCATGTTTTCTTTCTCTGAAGGTAGATAGCTAGAGAGGTTAGGAGTTCCCTACTCTCTAGGGTTTGCTGGATAGTTGTTTTTAAGTTTACTTGGTGAAATTTGATCAAAGAAGTTTATGGTATGCCCTGCCTTTGGTTATTTCTTTATGTATAGTGATATTAAAGGCCCTTCTTCTTAAAGTATTTGTTAAAGGATTCTTAATTTCCCTTTAAACCTACTATGTTCACAACTTAATGTTCATTTCACTCACATAAGCTTTGAAGATCCATTTGGCTTTGTTAAATTTTCCCTCTAAAACACCCTTGATCTATTGTTGTAATTTTCAAGACCTTTTGCAGACTTCATAGCCCAATGGTCTGAAACTCTCTCACTCTATTTGTTCTACTTGACAAACTACCTGTAATATCCCCAAAAGGGAGAATGCAGCAATACTTCACACAATATAAGAACTTATAGCAAGATAAACAATAAATATAAGTACAAATCAGAATATGCAGAAAGAGCTGAGCCATTTTATTATATTGGAGAAGAATCAGTTACACAAGTACAAGATATAGGTAGATATAGCCACATAGATGAGCTAGGATCACCCTGAAAACAAGTGTGAAGCAGGTACAGCATAAATGTTGAGGCTCTGCGACAAATACTGCGCTATCTCTTTAGCAAGACACAAACATGGAGTTACAGGCTGAAAAGAGAAATGCAGATCTAGTCAAAACTGGAGCTCTGATGATACCAAGATTCAAGATCTGGCCAATGTGATGGATTCCCAAGATTACCCATAAAGGATTTTCCAGATCTACAACTTTGGAAAAATCACCTCCCCAGGGTTTGATCTTTGATCTACTAGGAAATACAGATCTAAAGTTAGATCTGAAGAATATATGGCTGAAATGTGTGCTTAGATCATATCTATGCTTGAAGGTTTGTTCCCTTCCTTAGATCTATGAGCTAGAAGCTCTAGATCTAGCTTCTCAATCCTCCAAAAGATGATTGCAGCTTCTGCAACACAACTTCCTCCAAAAACTGTGCTGTGAGGGAAAGAGAGGCCTTTTTCCTGCTAAAATATGCTGCAATAAACTCCAGGCTGATGGTAAGACTGATGGAAATCTGAAGGAATGATCCTCCACTGGATTGCTAGCTGAAGTACTAGCAACTTCCCTCCTCCTTTCAAATCTGCAATATGGAAAACGTTATTCTTGGAGATAATACTACTGCTAGGAGGTCAATAAGATTTGGCCTGATGCTAGATCTACACTATGGCTCTGGGAGTGCTGATATATAAGCCCAAGTGATGGGAATAATCCCTCACCTTTTTCTCCAGCTGAAGTACTAAAGACAACTTCCACCTTCCAACTGATCTTCAGAAAACTACAAATTTTTGAATATGAATGTTCTGTAGAAAGTAGAAAAAAATAAATGACACGTAAAGCCTGATGTATAATGAAGTACAAACCTCTTCCTTAGATATCGCTCAAAGAAAGAGGAGGGATTCCCGCCCGGGAACACCCTGTGCTAAACAACACCTGCAATCTCTGTTGAACAGACCAAGAATGCAGTGGAATGTCACTTGAAAATTCCAGATCTAAAATATCATACATCAAAATAATCCAAGATGCCTTTCACCTTTGCCTTCATATCCTTTATAATGATTGAGCCATCCCAAGCTTTGGCCCTAATCTCAACTTCGTAGTCTCATGTGGACAATATCTTCCAAGAGGGGCTGCACTGTTTGACCAAATCAACCAAACAGTCTAGGTGCAATGTACACCTCCTCCATCATGTGTGCTTCATTCCTCCACCACTTGAGCATTAATTCTTAATGACCCCTTGTTTGACATCTTCAAGATCCTAGTTGACTGAATCAACCCTCCATGATCTATCTCATTAAATGAGACATGATCTCCAATCTCATTCACATTAGTAGTTGCTCAACTACCTCTTTTTGCAGATCTAGTCTAAATTAATCCACATTCACACACACAAAGTGGATATTTATTTTTATTGAGGATTGTGGGTCCCTCCACCCTTTTATTTACTTAATTCATTAAGAAAATCAAGGACTCTAATATTCCAAATGTGATGTGAAAATTTGGGAATATTACAGTCCCCCTAGAAAAATGTTGCTTGTCCTCAAGAAACTCCAAAAGTAGATGCAAGGCCATCTATTCCCCTCCATATTTCATCCACATAAGGAAGGCTTCCTCCATTTGCTGCAATAGTTTATGTATGTTTGGTTACAAAGTTGTCTTTTAAAAACATAAAGAATGACCTCCAACTGTTTGGTTAGATGTCCTCCTTCCATCATGAGGTACCAAGTGACAACCATGTGATGTACAACATCATCAATACATGAGAGAAATAAAATAAAGTAGCTCTTTCCACAAAGGAAAAGCTTCATCATACAATACATTCCTTCATCCCATGTTTCATAAAATAGATTGAGCATTGACATGCTCCCATACTTAGTCTTGTTGGATCCAAATCCCATCATTTCAAGGTTATGCAAAAGAAGAAGGGAAGAAGAAATATGGGTAGAAAAAGATGTCAAACCATATTCTCCTAACAATAACCACCAGATTAAGGCCCTTTGCTGCCATCCTCCATCTCCTCCATGTAAGATGGTCAAGCCAAACTCCCCCATAAGCAACCAAAGCAACAAGAGATCTTGTTGCCTTCTCTCCTCCTCATGTGCATCATGAAGCAAAAGCATACTAATGGACATGTGAGATGTCACATCATCCTAATACAAAGAAACATCATCAATTCACATCATGAGATCATTATTCCAAGCTTTACACAATAAAAAACACATAGACATAGGAGATGTCATGTGGTGGCCAAAATTTCTCAAGTGAAACCAAAATGAACATGCCTCCCCTTTCTGCAATTTATCATTGAAACACAAGGCATGATTTAGAAAATGATGAGCTATTGGGTGGTATCCATACTCACCCAAGAGCAGCCAGTGCAGCCATGCCTCCTTCTTCATTTCATACATGTTTTTCAAGGCATGGATCAGAAAAATAGGTGCCTTTGGAGAGTGACATAAATCTCCCAATGGAAACCAGTGTAACCAAGCATGCTAGCCTATACAAATCTGCAAGTGGTGTTGCAACCCCTTGCTTATAATCCTTACCCATTCACTTCCATGGGGATGATGAATGAGGTATTGTATAACCATGTCATCCTCCCTTTGTAGAATGCCATCCTTCCCAAACTGTTGAAGAGCTTTGCATTCCATGAAATGTTGAAATGCATCTCTAATGAGATCTCTTAATGAGATTCTCTCTCTATCAAAGGCCCTCAAACACTAAAGAATTTTTGGATTTAATGCAAGTAGAAGTTTCTCTTTGAGTAGTGAGAGGCTCATTGAGAAAGGGTCATCTAGAAAGGAGAAAAGGTTTCTCATTTCAAGATGTCTACCATTTGTCATCTTTGCTTCCATTTCTTCATGAGTGAAGCTACCTCCAGAATGCTCCAAGAATGATGAAGCCCTTTCTTTTCCATAGCTACTAAGTGACAGCGCTATAGATCTGCAGGGTGATACATGCATTGTCTCAAAGCAAGTTACAACATTGATCTTACAATCAGTCCTTGTACATAGGAAAATTCTAATCCCATTTTCTGAAACTCTACATCTCAACTCAAAGGGTTGATTTAAGCCCAACAATGATGAAAAGGGATAGATTTCAGTCTTCTCCTTATTTAGATCAAGGGTCCTTTGCACTGTGAAATTTCTCTGCTTCAAATCAACATTTTGTTCTAACCCTTGGTTATGCATTGATCTTGAAACCATATGTGCTGAAATTTTAGGCATACCTTGGATCAACCGATATGTGGGAATCTCTTGACAGGACATAAGAGTTCTTCCAACTGATATAATAATGTCTCCAACTGCTGGTAAGAGTGATGGCCTCTTTTCTTCAAGTGTACCAGTGCTGGTATCTTCCTTCTCCTTCTCATGCATCTCCTGATCTATACATGGGACTCCATATGTCAAGAGCTCAAGACTATCTTGCAAAGATGCAAGTGCCTCTTCTATAGATACAAGTACTTCTGCCATAGGTGGTGAAAGTAGTGACCTCTTGACATGATAAACATTCCCTACATCAAACTTCTTCCTCAACTTGTGAAATAAATCTGAATACTTGGTCACCTTTGCATGCTCTAGGTGCCCAAACCACCAATCTTCTGCTTCATCTAAGAGATGAAGTGCTGCAATTTGAACAACCTCTTCTTCAGCCACAGGATGTAGCTTGAAAAATGGGTCTAACTCCCTCCTCCAAGCCTTGACATTTCTTGAGGAAGATCCATCAAATGTATGAAAATATAATCTATTATGCATCTTCCTTCTATTGTTGTTATAGGATCCTCTTTCTTCTTTGATTTTGAAGAATTTTTGGAGAGTTAGATTCTCCTTGAATGCTCTAGATTGGGCTTTGTATTCTTCAAGATACAGACTGAGATTCTCATGAGTCTCAGGTTCATTCCTCCCTCCACTTCTACACCCCTCACCTTCTTTAAATAAAGTGGGCATAGTGGATCTATGCGGAGATCTAGGATTCTTCGGTCTTCTTTGATGCTGATAGGAAGTACTTTCCTCATCACATCTTCTTCTTGGACCTTTTCTCTGTTCCTCCTCCTTCTTTTGGTAGACCTCCTTGGAGAGATCTTGCATGGATCTAAAGAAAGGAGTGACAGATTTTTCATTCTCCGTGATAGATCTCATATATCCGTTCTTATTTCAATGTAAAAAGATGATGTGTCCATAAGTTGAGCCAAAGATCATGCTCTGATACCACTGTAATATCCCCAAAAGGGAGAATGCAGCAATACTTCACACAATATAATAACTTACAACAAGATAAACAATAAATCTAAGTAAAAATTAGAATATGCAGAAAGAGCTGAGCCATTTTATTATATTAGAGAAGAATCAGTTACACAAGTATAAGATATAGGTAGATCTAGCCACATAGATGAGCTAGGATCACCCTGAAAACATGTGTGAAGCAGGTACAACGTAACTGTTGAGGATCTGTGGCAGATACTGCGTTGTCGCTTTAGTAAGACATAAACATGGAGTTGCAGGCTGAAAAGAAAAATGCAGATCTAGTCAAAACTAGAGCTTTGATGATGCCAATATTCAATATCTGGCCAATGTGATGGATTCCCAAGATAACCCAGAAAGGATTTTCTAGATCTACAACTTTGGAAAAATCACCTCCCCAGGGTTTGATCCTTGATATGCTGGGAAATACAGATCTGAAGCTAGATCTGAAGAATAGATGGCTAAAATGTGTGCTCAGATCATATCTATGCTTGAAGGGCTATTCCCTTCCTCAAATATATGAGCTATAAGCTCTAGATCTAGCTTCTCAATCCTCCAAAAGATGATTGCAACTGCTGCAACACAACTGCCTCCAAAAACTACGCTGTGAGGGAAAGAGAGGCCTTCTACCTACTGAAATATGCTGCAATAAACTCCAGGATGATGGTAAGACTAATGGAAATGTGAAGGAATGATCCTCCACTGGATTTCTAGCTAAAGTACTAGCAACTTCCCTCCTCCTTTCAAATCTGCAATATGGACAACGTTATTCTTGGAGAGAATACTGCTGCTAGGAGGTCAATAACATTTGGCCTGATTCCATATCTGTAGTGTGGCTCTGGGAGTGATGATATATAAGCCAAGTGATGGGAATAATCCCTCACCTTGTTCTCCAGCTGAAGTACTGAAGACAACTTCCACCTTCCAACTGATCTTCAGAAAACTGTAGTTTTTGAACATGAATGTTCTGCAGAAAGTAGAAAAAAGGAAATGACACTTAAAGCCTGATGTATAATGAATTACAAACCTCTTCCTTAGAGTTCACTCAAATAAAGAGGAGGGATTCCTGCCCAGGAACACCCTGTGCTAAATAACACCTATAATCTTTTCTGAACAACCCAAGAATGCAGTGGAATGTCACTTGACAATTCCAAATCTAAAAGATCATACATCAAAATAATCCAAGATGCCTTTCACCTTTTCCTTCATCTCTTTTATAATGATTGAGCCATCCCAAGCCTTGGCCCTAATCTCAACTGCACAGTCTCATGTCGACAAGATCTTCCAAGGGGGACTACGTTGTTTGACCAAATCAACCAAACAGTCTAGGTGCAATGTACACCTCCTCCATCATGTGTGCTTCATTCCTCCACCACTTGATCATTAATGCTCAATGACCCTTTTTTTGACATCTTCAAGATCCTAGTTGACTGAATCAACCCTCCATGATCTCTCTCATTAAATGAGACATGATCTCCAATCTCATTCACATTAGTATTTTCTCAACTACCTCTTTTTGCAGATCTAGTCTAAAATAATCCACATTCACACACACAAAGTGGATATTTATTCTTATTGAGGATTGTGGGTCCCTTCACACTTTTATTTACTTAAATAATTAGGAAAATCAAGGACTCTAATATTCCAAATGTGATGTGAAAATTTGTGAATATTACACCCAACCAAACAAAAAAACAAACAAACCCTATCATTATAAATAGCCCAAAATCAAAACCCTGAAATCAATCAAGTTTACATATTTTATACAAATATAGAGAGAGCCCTCTCTGAGTCCAGGAAGGCTAGGTCCTAGGACTCCAAAGTTGGTTTGATGCTACCCTTGTACATTTGGTCTTGCCAATCTGACAAATTATAGGGACCTGACACTTTCCAAACTCCATATTTCCTTGCAAAGTTTCCTTGGGATTTATCCCCTATTATTTAGCAAAATTCCTCATCCACAAATATGTAATACATCATAGGCCTTCCTCTGACTGTATGCACCACCTGTACAATTTGGATGATTATACAACTAATAGTACACCGCCCTTGAAATCCAATCTCATTGGGTAACTCATAGATCACACATGCATGAGTTATGTATGGTTGAATTATCAATTAATTGGTTTAACATTGAAGCTACTCTCCATTTTTATGCCTCCTACTAGTTACTCCAGCCGTTGGAACTAGTTTAACTGAATTTAACTCAATTAAATTGAATTAATTAATTACAACCAAAAATAAACTCAACCAAGTCTCCTATAAAGTAGGAGCCACTCTACATGACTCAAGTTATACCCTCAACTCGAATTAATTGAACCAAACAAGTCAAAATAACTTAGTTAACTCATACAAGTTGTCATATGATGTGGAATTACAATTTTTTTCTAATTTAATTCAAGGGAAAATTAAATTAGAATCTTTCTTGATGTCATTTTCAACACCCCCTCTCGGCAAGAAAGGGGTTATCAAATACCCCAATCCTTCCTCTATGGAACTTGAATTTTCCTCTTTATAGTTACTTATTCAAGATATATATATCTTGTTCCTCTCTAAGAATTTACTCTAGAAACATGATCTACCTCTGCACACAATCTCGTAGATGATGGTACCGAATGTCGATATACTTGGACTGATCATGAAAAAATGGATTCTTGGAGAGTTTGATACAACTCTGATTGTCACACTAAATCATTGTAGGATCCATCATTTGACCAAATAATCCAATAAGGATCCATGTACTCTACTTCTGTTGAATTGAGTGCAACTTATCTCTACTTCCTGTTGTACCAAGAAACTGTTATTGACCCGATGTTTAAGATTCCCCCTAATGTTCTCTTCATGTCTCATGGAATCCCCACCCAATCTGCATCTATGAAGCATTGAATCTTCACTCCCTTTGTATGTCTGTAACAAAGACCAAACTAAGTGGTACCTCTGAGGTATCTCAACACATGTTTAGTCTCCTTCCAATAGAGTTTAGTTGGCTTAACCATTTCTTGACTAAGTTGGTCAACAAAAAAACACATGTTTGGTCGTGTGTTCACCAAGTACATAAGTGAACCCAGAAGCTGCCTATAAATGGTAGCCTCTACCACTTCACCTGAAGTAGCATATTCCTTCCTCCAATTCCTTGATAGAGGAGTCTCCATGGGTTTGTTTCTCTCCATGTGAAACTTCTTCAGTATCTCATTGGCATACTTTCCCTTAGAGACAAACAACTCACCATATCCTTGCCAAATTTCCAAACCAAGGAAATAATGTATGAGCCCCATGTCTTTCCTCTTGAATTCTCTTGCCAAATCCTATTTTCAAGATTTTATCAAATTATCATCACCTTTTAGAATTAAATCATCGACATATAATACTATAATCAATAATTTACCTTCAACCAAAATATGGTAAAGGTTTTCATTTGCTTCACTTTTGGTGAATCCAAATCTAGTGAAATAGTTTTTGATCCTCGTGTACCAAGCATGGGGTGCTTGTTTCAATACATACAACGCTCGCTTGAGTCTGCACACATGTGACTCTTTGTTAAATGTCTCAAATCCTTTCGTCTTCTTTATATACACCTCTTCCTCAATCACTCCATTCAGGAAATTTGTCTTCTTATCCATCTTATGTATCTTCCATCCCATCTGCGTTGAAAGTGATAGAATAGATATGATTAAAGATTACCTTGCTACTGGAGCAAAGGTCTCCTTGTAATCAATTCCCTCCATGTAAGAGAACCCCTTGGTCACAAATCAGGCCTTGTGATTCTTGAAACTCCCATTTGTTGGTTTCTTCACCTTATATATCCACCTGGAACCTACCACTAATTTTTCCTCTAGCCTTGGGACCATTGCCCAAGCAATGTTCCTGGTAATGGAATAATATTACTCTACCATGGCATCAAACCATATTGTTTGTTGCACTACTTCCTTGAATGAGGATGGCTTAGTCTCTACACTCTGCTCATCAAAGCCATGTATATAGTGTACTGATCTGGTGACCTCCTCTGCATGCACTATGATGTGGGTGCTCCCACATTCTCTCTAACACCATGCATAAATCTGTTAGCCTATTTGGTGCGATTCCTTTCATCTTTGAATGTATCTGCATGAGTGGTGCTTGCACTCTCTTCTCCTTTGCTTGTGATTGCTCCACATCATCCTAAGTTTCTTCCTTTGGAGCTAAAATATCCTCAACTGCATGCAAATGAATCTCCCTCTCAAGGGAACATCTCATGGCCTTCTCTTCATCGAACTTCACATCTCTCCAAACAACTATCATACTATGAGATGGTAGGTACACCTAATAGTTGTGAGGTGTATTGGTGTACGCCCCAAATATTTCCAACTCTATTGTTGGTTCTAGAATTTTCCTTGCATCCTTGGAAACATGACAGTAAATTGATAAACCAAAGATCCTAAAGTGTGCCACATCTTCTTTCTTACCTGAAAAATATTCTTCTGGTGTACTCATACCAAGAATATGATGAGGACTCTTGTTCTAAACATATACCTTTGTGTTGCATGCTTCATCCCACAAGTGCAATGGTAGGCCCTGATCATGCAACATTTCTCGTGCATGTCCCACAATACTTATGTTCTTCCTTTCAACAACCCCATTCGGTTGTGGGTTATGGGGTGTTATTAACTCCCATCGAATTCCTTTTGATGCACAGAAGTTCTTGAATTCTTTCAACACATATTCTCCACCTTTATCACTCCTGAGAGCCTTCACTTTCTTGCATGTATATTTCTCAACAAGTGTTTTAAATTCACAAACATTTGAGAATGTATGGTATTTCTTCTACATGAATAATATCCAACACTTACATGAGAAATCGTCTGCAAATATAACATAATACTTGTGCTTGGTCATGGAGGTTTTCTAGAACAGTCCACACACATCTAAGTGAACTCTTTCAAGGATCGCTTACGCTCAAATTTCCTTATCATGAAAGGTGGCTTTGGTTTACTTCCCCAATTTACACCCTTTGCATGTATCTTATTTCTCTAGTGCACCCTTGGTAAGTGTTGTAGAAATATGTCATGTGATCTTAAAATCTCCATGGTTCAAATGGCCAAGTCACATATGCCATAATTCACCAATGTCACAACTTTTCACCTTCTCTGCCTTCGTGCCCAAAGAAGCACAATATTCTACATCCAATTTGTATAGGTTCTTGACTCGAACCCTGATCCGCTACACTTTTCCTATGGAAATGTGACGAAGGAAATCCTTTCCTTTTCTAAATATCACATCATAGCCATAGTCTTCCAACATAGCAAATAAAACTAAATTCTTCTTCATACTCGGGACATACGTGACATCTTTTAATGTAAGAGGAGAACCAAACTCCCTTTGAAAAGTAACAATAACAATACCAATCATGTTATACCTTACATCATCTCCCATATAAATTTGCATCTGGAGGTCCTTCTCCTCCAAATCACTGAAAAATTATTTGTTGTTGGTCATATGGAATGAGGCTCCACTATCCATATACCACACACTACCCATCATCAATGTCACCATGCATGCAATGAGGGTGAAATCCAACTCGAATTCTGAAGTAAGAGCTTCACCTGCCACTCCTCCTGAGGGATTATTTTCAGCCTTCTTGTGCGGACACTTCATGGCATAATGTCCCATCTCATGAAAGTGAAAACATTTAATCTTCGACAAGTCCTTCTTTTCCTCCTAATTAGAATCTCCTTTGGATTGGGATTTCTTCCCTTTCCCTTTCTTTTCCTTACTAGCCAAGGCACATTTCTCCTCATCGTCATGCTTGGATGAGGTTCCATCTCTGGTATTCCACCTTTTCTCTTCTTGCACTAATTCATACCACAAATTCTCCCACTCTAGTAGTGTAATATTCCAAAAATTTAGCCTTCATCTAAATGGAATATTATAATTTGTTTTATCACTAGGTAGGTGAATAAGTCGGAGGGGAGGCCCATAAAACCCCTTTAGAAGGAGTAATAACACTCCTAATGTGAAAGGAGGAAGAATAATTAGCTGGATTAAGCACCTTTGGGTGTGAACAGAGATTGGATCATGTTGATTCAGTCAACTTTGACCAAATCAACAACGTTGTCATGGAGGAGTGGCCTTTATGATGAGACAGTGTAGTTTTAATGGATGATAACTTGCATGAGCTTGGTGACAAGTATGGATGGGAACCAATGTGAGGAGGTTCACTTGCTATATATGGAGAGGATGGCAGCCTTTTTTATTCATGTTTTAGATTATCATTTGATATTGGTATGTTTAGACTTTTTCTTCCTTTTGCTGTTTAACAGGGTTTTTGTGCTATTTAGCACAAGGGTGTTCCTGATCGGGAATCCATACCTCATCCTCAGGGAAGGAGATGTTCTTTGAGCTACATTTCCTCATTCTAGAATTTTTGCCAAGCTACCTCCCTCATCTATAGTACATTTTTTTTTTAGAGCTGGGTTGTGTTGCAGGGTGCAATAAATGAGGATCACATAGAGATATTTATGGGCCTGTTTTTCAGTGGATAGGTAGCCTATCCATTAGAGGATCAGCAAGGAGGGATCCTGGGAATATTTCCACATATTTGGCATTAGTCCAACCATCCACCATCCTCACAGCGTAGTCACAATTCTAAACTGCGTTATTTTTAGAGGCAGTTGCTAGGAGGGTTCATTGAGCTCATCGGGAGGGTTTATTTCTAAGTAGAGGGATAAGACTTTTATTTAGAAATACCATTGGAGGAGGAAATAATCATTTAATATTTGTCATAGCCTCATTTTATTCATATCCAGTTTTCAATGACATATCAACCCTAGGGTTATTTGTCACATTGTACATTTCTTGGTATTTCTAGCAATCTTTTCCAGGTTGGCTAGAAATCATGTGTTAGATCCCACATCTTCTTCTCTGGGAATTTCTTTTGTTTATATCAGCCATATTCCATATTTGTATGTTTACAATAGTAGCTACACTAATATAGACATCGCTTTCACTACTCTTCGACATTCTATAAAATTGCAACAACTCATGTGCTGATTGTTTTGATCATTGGAGGATTGTTCTTATTGCTTGAGTGGCTTGACCCTCAAGATATTTTTGAATATTTATTTTGATATCTTAATAAAATGATGGCTGCATATTGATCTCTCTTATGACATATTCATAGTTGCTATGTTTTACATTATTATGTCTTGTACTGCTGGTATTTCCATTTTGGAATATTACAGTGGTATCAGAGCATAATCTTGGCTCAGCCTGTGCATTCAAGACATTATGCCAATAGGAGGAGAAGCTTATCACATAAAAGAGAAGTTTTATAGAAGAAACAAAGGCATGAATCCATTATTTGGAGAAATTAAGGAAGAGAGGATCTCCCAACTTCTTTTCCAAACTATGAAAAATATCAAAGAAGATCTCAAGGAGATGAAAGGGGAGAGGTGTAGAAAAATTCCAAGAGGGTTTGAAAGTGAAGCAAGACCTAGATATTCAAAATATGGGTGTGGACATTCAGAAACACATGTAGATCCACAACACAGTGTATTTCCCACATTCACTGCAAGAAGAATGGAGGAAGAAGATGCACCAAGGGAGGATATCTTGAGTGACTATCTTCAGAAGTATGAGTCTCAATCAAGGAGATTCAAAAAGAACTTGGACTTCCAAGGGTTTTGCCAACTCAAGGAAGATAGAAGATCCAAAAACCATAATAGAAGCAAAAGAGGTAGAATATTTCTATCTAACTTTTATGGATCAACAAAGTGCACAACGAAAGCTTGGGTGAAGGAGCTAGATTCCTATTTCCAACTACACCAAGTTTCAGAAAAAGAGGCCATTAAAGTAGTAGCGTTGCACCTAAAAGGTATGACCTGTGATTGGTGGTTTTATAGTTATGCTTAATTTTATTATAAAAATGTAAACACTTATGTAGGGTTCACTAAGGAATTAGTGAGAATATTTGATATTAAACATTGTAAAACATCTCTTGTTGAACCCAAAAACTCAAACCCTTTGCATGAGTTGGAGAGATCTATTTTTCCAACTCCACTCCATATTTATGTTGAAGAGGATAGAAACATGCATGATACCTTAACAAGGGCAAGATCCCCACTTCTTGAACACCCTCTTCTATAGATGAAGACATGGAGGTTCCTCTTTCAAGGGAAGACCAAGATCAAGGGTCTCTCATTGATGATGAGGCATTCTCACATATTGATGAATAGGATGAGCAGAGAAGAGCTAACAACGTTGTACCATTAGGAGGTGATCCATCACCACATGGAGATGGAAAGGGAGCCATTTATTCCATTAGAGGAGCCCTTGTGTCTTTGCAAGAAGTTCCAAATGATTCAACATGTGGGAACCAAAGCACAATTCCAGAGCAACATGTATCAGTTTTTGTGGATTGTGAGATGGGAGGAGAAGAAGAAAAGAAGGATTAGCATCAAGGGATGATGAGAATTCACCCTTATCTATTGTTGAGTCTCAAAAATGTTCTCCATATTCATACATATTTCCATTATGTCATAACCATTTAGCTCTTATTTCATAGCCATTTGACCTAAAACCCTACATCAAGTAACCATTTTCATAAATATATGGGTTAGGATCCTTGTTTTCCCAAGTTATTTATTTTATGTATTTTAAGTGAATTTATGATTAGAAACTAGAAAATTAACATAGTTTCATATATCTATATATGTGTTATGAGTTTTGTGACATGTGTAGGTCAAAAGGAGACTTCTAGAAGACCCTTATGTGGCACTCTATAGCCAAATTCGAATTTGGTTGGAGAAGATTATGGGATCAAGAGGATATGTGTCTCACTTCCTTATTGTATTGAAACTCTAAGAGGATATGTGTCTCATTCCTCAAGTTGTGTTAAAACTCTAGAAAGACATGTGTCTTATCATTTCCTATTTTGATTGTAACTCTAGAGATGGAGGGAGAGATTCATGGACTCCCATTAATGAGATGTCTCCTCATATTTTGTATAGATAGGAGAAGCTTTCTCCTATCATAGGTAATGAGAAAGTAATGAGGAAGTAATAAAAAAGTAGGAATAGAGAAGTCTTTTGTAACAAAGTTCAAGATGGAATGGGATGTAGATTTGTGAAGTTTTTCAATAAAGAATTTCCTTGATGGTGTTTTGATTACAATTTCAAGGAGCTAAGGACTACACCAAATTGGTAGCAGAGGGCCCCTGCTATCCAAGGAGGCTTTTACATGTTTTCTAGATAAGTTTCTTTCAATTCTGTTTTGTCATATTTCCTTACTTAGATTGCTTTCTGAAATCATAGCTTTTAGCATAATTTTTCATGGCAGCCCGGGCATTTGCATATCTTTTGACTAATGACATGGAATCAATATTGTTCTCCTGTTAATTTATTTTTTCTTAGTTTTTGTTTAATTCCGGTATTGCTTTGTTTATTTCAGTCTTGCACATTTGCTTCAGTAGTTATATTTAGATATATTAAATTGCTCATGTCATTTTCAGTTACCTCCGAAAGCCACAGCTGGACTGATGGTGAGGGATTGTATTATGAAATGTGTAGTTTGATATTAGTTTCCTTTCTGAAAATTTAGATATATTAAACTGCTCATAACATCTTCAGTTGCCTCCGAAAGCCACAGCTGGACTGATGGTGAGGGATTGAATTATGGATGTGTAGTTTGATATTAGTTTCCTTTCTGCAAGTTAGAAATATTAAATTGTGCATGACATCTTGAGTTACCTCCGAAAGCCACAGCTGGACTGATGGTGAGGGATTGAATTATGAATGTGTGGTTTGATATTAGTTTACTTTCTGCAAGTTAGATATCAGTTACTCAAGTTGTTTATGGTTACTTCCGAAAATCATAGCTGGACTAATGATGAGGGATCAGAAGACAAGTTGATGTAATTTGATTTATATTTACTTTATTGCAACTTTTGGATTTCTTTCAGCATAGTTTCTTTTGTGTTTAGACAGCAGCAAGAATAGTTTGGTTTCATGCTCACTAGTTCATTGTTTTGATTTATTAGATTAGCAGCACCTTTTTCATTTCAGTAGCACATTTTCATTTCCTTTCAAGTTTTGTCATTGTATGTTTCAAATTCCTTTTTCAGTTTCAAGTTGGTAAATCATTATAAAGGACATCATTGCCTTGAATATCCATAACCATACTTGTCTTTTAGAATTTCATAAAAATCCAAAAATGACAAAAAGTAAGAGATATGTTATCTTGCACATATAGTGTGCCACACTTCGTCAGCTTACGAATCCCTGGTTGATAATGTATGTTAGCAATTTATGACACACTAAATTGACCAAACATTTTGGCGCCGTTGCCGGGGAAGTGTAACTAGGTAGCTTTATTTCTTACATCTAAAAAAAAATTAATAATTCTTGAGTATGCTCTCCTCCTGCACTTTGTGTGATCTGGAGGATCAGAAAAAGGATTGTTATGTAAAAAAAAAATTAATAATTCTTGAGTATGCTCTCCTCTTGCACTTTGTGTGATCTAGAGGATCAGAAAAAGAATTGTTATGTGAAAAAAAAAATAAAAAAAAAAGAGACAATAAAATTTCATCATTTCAATTGATTCAACAATTAAAAAAAAAAAATTGTTTTCATGAAAAACTTTGATTTCAATAAATTGTTTTGTTTAATGAATATATATGTGTATTTTTAAATTTTTGAAAATATAACATATATAATTTTATTAAACAAATAAATTAAAAATAAATAAATAAATAAATAAATAAATTGTTTTGTTACTAAGATATGTGTATATTTTTATTTTTGAAAATATATATATAATTTTAATAACAAATCATTTAAAAAAAAAAAAAATCAATAAATTGTTTTTGGTTAGTAAATTACATATGTATATTTTTAATTTTTCAAAATACAACATGTGTAATTTTATTAACAAAACAAATTAAAAAAAAAATCATTTTGTTTAGTAAAACATATATGTATATTTTTAATTCTTGAAAATATAACATATATAGTTTTATTAACAAGAAAAAAAAAAAAAAAAAAAAAACAACAACAACAAAAACAAAACAACAACAAATCAAATCAATAAACAAAAATGAAAAGGCCATGGCATTTTGGAAAAAATGAATTACTCTCAACAGAAAGCATAAAAATTCAACCATTTACGATGCTTGCAGTTGTATTATGGCTCAGAAACATCAGATTTTTTTTTGCTTCTGATAATAAAAATCATGTAGAAGTTGAAAATGATGGAGTTAGAGATGCTGCAAGGCTGCTAGGTTGCTGTGTTTCAGAGCTTATGACAGCATTATCGACCTGTAGGATTCAAGCTGGAAACATCATCAAATTCCCCAAATCTTTGAAAGAATTTGTGAGGCCTTCATGCAATCTCTCGCCATTCAAACCTGTCAAGTTCCCAAATGCAAATTCCTTTTATTATACCAGGCCTGTCAGCCTTGCCAATGCCGTCTGCCATCATCAAACGCTCCTTCAGATTCATAAAATGGCATGTAAGAGAACAAGGCAATGAAATTGACAAAATTTTCAAACAGAAAAAAAAAAAACATGCCTTGACTGAACTGAAGAATGCTCAGGATAACAACACTCTTTACATATGGAAATCAACAAACCAGAAGTTGTGTTTCATTCTCAGAAAAACGCAATTTTGAACCACGTTCTGAAGAAAACGATTTTTGTTGCTGAGGCAGAACCCAGAAAAACGCAAACTGTTATTGACACGTCATTTTCAAACACATTTTTTGATCGATTGGAGATGAATTTAGAAAAAATAAAACATGGGTTTTTTCGCCAACATGGTCAATTAGATAACCCAGAAACCATTTTAAGAAATTCGTGGCGGTCTGGGAGAAATGCTCCGTTCTTTGAAGGCCATTTTTGCCTACCGCGTGAGGAAAAACGATTTTTTCTGAGTGAAGAATTTGAAAACGGCACTCTGCATTGATAATTCGGTTTCTTGATTTCTAGGAAGAGGAATTCTAATCAAAATCAAACTCTTATCATGGCATTCAATGCACATTCCACTCATTTTTGAATTTAATTCAATTTCGTTTTCTGAATGTTGGATTTCACATCTCCTTTATCATCTGCCCATCAATTTTTGGTGCTTCAATGACATTATTAAACACCAACCATTATGATGTTTATTTCAAAGGGATGCCACATCACTATGGAAAGACATTAAGAGGACATGGGGATGAATTGAGCAAACTACAGGAGGATATTATCAAGCACATGGTCGTGCAGATGGCACAATGAACCTTAGTAGCATAAAGGTAAGCTCAATTGAGATTGAACATGTCTGTAATGGCAACTGCTGCAATTGGAATTCCAACTGAGGGGGTGGTCCTGAATTGTTACTGATTGTGATAGTCCTCAAGGATCAAACAGATACAAAAATAAATTTTGAAGAGATGAAAGATTATATTTTGAAATAGCAATCATGCCTTTTATGTTCTTCAATGCTCACCAGTATATTATTTTTCATCTTATGTGATCTCCACTTACCATTCTATGGTCATTGCAAGGTCGCGATTGGTCAATGTATCTGAGTTTGCTTTATTTAGCATCATTTGTTGAAATTTAAAAAAAAATTGCATTTCTCTTTTGTTGTTAAAAAAAAAAAAAAAAAAATCAATAATTTTGAATCAATGAAATGAATAAGTTATTTGCTCACTTTTTCTGAAGGTATTGATTAATTTTGGACTGATGATGAAGGATGAATGGCTAACTTTTTATTCAAGATTTTTAGCTACAGAAACCGTCGACATTCTGCAGCTGAAGTCCAATTCCACAGTTGTTCTGCAATTCCGCAGCTGAAAAACCTCATTGTTCAAATCAGCCTAACTTTCTCATACAAAATCAGATTTTGATGATTCAAGTATCGTTGGAAAGGTCTCAACAAGATCTATACAATGAGAAATCCATCATTAGAGTTTGAAATGGCAAATAATGAAATAAATTGCTGAAAAGAAGCTACATTCAACTTGAGGCACTAATTCCAAAAAATGTATAAATTCTTTTGATTTTTTCCTTTGAGAACTTGTTTCATTAATACAAATTCTTAGTTTTGTGTGTAAATATCATAACTAGAGAGATTGATCACCTCTCTCCCTTTGATAATCTTACATTCCATTGCAGAAGAAGTATTAGTTTTTTTGCAGGTTCCGGGAGGAAGGACAAATGACTACAAGATAATGGTCTCTCTAAGAGACCAATTTGTTTCATAGGAGGATGATTAGCAACAAAAAGGAGGAAATATGCTGATGTAAAATCAGATCCAAACACTTGAAAAACTTTCAGATACTATTGTCTCCATCACATCCATACCTCATAATAAACCATTCACCTCATTTTACTTCATATTTTCCATTTACATTCACATCCACTTTCCATTTCTTTTTGTCCATACATAACCCACAAATAAAAGCAAGAAGCTCATTCACATGCTTATTGCCCATTTCCATTTCTACTTTCCATTTTCATCTTCCATTTCCATCTTTCATTTCTTGTCATTTTCATTCTGCATATAAGCCCTGCTTCAATGCAAACTATTGAGTCCATAGTCCTTTGAGTCTAAGTTCTTTGTAAAAACACCTTGAGGCTTGCATGCCTTAATGGCAAGTTCTCATGCTGACAAACAATGGGAATACATTAATGTCTCTTGTTCGTCAGATCTTCTAGGTGACTCGACATCAGCAAAATCATTCGTATCTAGCAAGATGTGTTTAGGCATCTTGACTCTCATTGTCATCAATGGTGAGAGTTCTCGTGTTGACTAGTGGCATCCATTAATGGCCACTAAGTCAACAATTTCCTACTATGTTCGACATCAGAACATCTTTTCACATAGTAGGAATTGTGCCAATGAGTTTTGAAGACATGAAGACTATCATTTTCAGCATTTTGGAGCAGATTTCAGCAAGTTTTAGTAGAAGCAATAAAAAGTCATCTCATCTCTTTATCCATGACTCCTCTTGTTCAGCCACTTGAAGAAGAATATGATCAGAATTTTGTAGCCACCACACATACACAACTCATCCACATTTAAGGTAAGTGAAGGTATGTTGTTTTCTAATTTTTAGTCATGTAATTCATTAGAATGCAAAAATTGTAACTTTGGAAAAATTCATCACTCCCTTTTCCACATTGTCATATCTTTAGTTGGGGGGAAGGGACATCATTTCATATCCACATGTCATACACTATCACACATTTTCATTTCATTTCCGCCCACATATACTTCCCAACCAACTATTGTTGCAACATGATCCAAAAGATTATATGCCTTGCAAATGATCAATTCATTGATGAAGAAATTGATTCTAAATGTTTTCATGAACTTTGATGCAACAAATAAAATAAAGCATTGTTACACAAGAACCAATGCTTCAAAAAAAAAAAAAAAAAAAAAATGGTTGTCACACAAGAACCAACCAATGAAAAAAAGAAGAAGAAGAAGAAGAAGTTGCAATCAAATGTATTATACTTTTCCAAAAAGGAAAAATCAAGAAGCAAAGTTTGGAATGAATCTATATGAGTCAAAACTCATAAAAGATCAACTCATGGACAAATGAATCATTGCAATGGTTGCATGAGGACATGCAACAACTTCAGTTGGGGGTATGTTGAGTCTCAAAAATGTTCTCCATATTCATACATATTTCCATTATGTCATAACCATTTAGCTCTTATTTCATAGCCATTTGACCTAAAACCCTACATCAAGTAACCATTTTCATAAATATATGGGTTAGGATCCTTGTTTTCCAAAGTTATTTATTTTATGTATTTTCAGTGAATTTATGATTAGAAACTAGAAAATTAACATAGTTTCATATATCTATATATGTGTTATGAGTTTTGTGACGTGTAGGTCAAAAGGAGACTTCTAGAAGACCCTTATGTGGCACTCTAAGGCCAAATTCGAATTTGGTTGGAGAAGATTATGGGATCAAGAGGATATGTATCTCACTTCCTTGTTGTATTGAAACTCTAAGAGGATATGTGTCTCATTCCTCAAGTTGTGTTAAAACTCTAGAAAGACATGTGTCTTATCATTTCCTATTTTGATTGTAACTCTAAAGATGGAGGGAGAGATTCATGGACTCCCATTAATGAGATGTCTCCTCATATTTTGTATAAATAGGAGAAGCTTTCTCCTATCATAGGTAATGAGGAAGTAATAAAAAAGTAGGAATAGAGAAGTCTTTTGTAACAAAGTTCAAGATGGAATGGGATGTAGATTTGTGAAGTTTTTCAATAAAGAAGTTCCTTGATGGTGTTTTGATTACAATTTCAAGGAGCTAAGGACTACACCAAATTGGTAGCAGAGGGCCCCTGCTATCCAAGGAGGCTTTTACATGTTTTCTAGATAAGTTGCTTTCAATTCTGTTTTGTCATATTTCTTTACTTAGATTGCTTTCTGAAATCATAGCTTTAGCATAATTTTTCATGGCAGCCCGGGCATTTGCATATCTTTTGACTAATGACATGGAATCAATATTGTTCTGCTGTTAATTTATTTTTTCTTAGTTTTTGTTTAATTCTGGTATTGCTTTGTTTATTTCAGTCTTGCACATTTGTTTCAATAGTTAGATTTAGATATATTAAATTGCTCATGTAATTTTCAGTTACCTCCGAAAGCCACAGCTGGACTGATGATGAGGGATTGTATTATGAAATGTGTAGTTTGATATTAGTTTCCTTTCTGCAAATTTAGATATATTAAACTGCTCATAACATCTTCAGTTGCCTCCGAAAGCCACAGCTGGACTGATGGTGAGGGATTGAATTATGGATGTGTAGTTTGATATTAGTTTCCTTTCCGCAAGTTAGAAATATTAAATTGTGCATGACATCTTCAGTTACCTCCGAAAGCCACAGCTGGACTGATGGTGAGGGATTGAATTATGAATGTGTGGTTTGATATTACTTTACTTTCTGCAAGTTAGATATCAGTTACTCAAGTTGTTTATGGTTACTTCCGAAAATCATAGCTGGACTAATGATGAGGGATCAGAAGACAAGTTGATGTAATTTGATTTATATTTACTTTATTGCAACTTTTGGATTTCTTTCAGCATAGTTTCTTTTGTGTTTAGACAGCAGCAAGAATAGTTTGGTTTCATGCTCACTAGTTCACTGTTTTGATTTATTAGATTAGCAGCACCTTTTTCATTTCAGTAGCACATTTTCATTTCCTTTCAAGTTTTGTCATTTTATGTTTCAAATTCCTTTTTCAGTTTCAAGTTGGTAAATCATTATAAAGGACATCATTGCCTTGAATATCCATAACCATACTTGTCTTTTAGAATTTCATAAAAATCCAAAAACGACAAAAAGTAAGAGATAGGTTATCTTGCACATATAGTGCGCCGCACTTCGTCAATTTACGAATCCCTGGTTGATAATTTATGTTAGCAATTTAGGACACACTAAATTGACCAAACATCTATTTTAGGAGGTTTATACAAAAAAGGAGATTGTATTGTGCACTGAAGAGAGGGACAAACCATTCCACTCATATATACAGTCCACTTCGGATTTTGATGTCTGACTACATGGGGTCATTCCACCTGAGAGGCCACCAGATCTAGAGTTGGTGAGAAAAATATTGCCATTTGGTTCACCACTCTTAGATTCTGGAGGAGTGAAGACCTTGGAGGATTCTAGTACAGCACTGAGATTTTGAGGTAGACTCAAGGAGGAGGGAGACATTCTCCCATTTTCAACATTACCCACTCTCACTACATATACTGCACTGATAGAAGTTGTTGCAGTGATGGAGGATGGCACATTCATGTTGCAAGGGAGCTACTCCATTGATTTGTAGAAATAGAGGGTAATTCCTTTGAGGAAGGAATCCTCCATATATTGGAGTAGATGGAGGCCACTCATGCTTACATTGACCAAGATCAGGAGATTCTTTTTGGATGTTAGCTTCTCATGGGAGGCCACCACTTCTACTTGAGCATGATCAGTTGCATGATGGGAATGGAAGCACTTTGGAGGTTGACTTTGGCATGGGGGATGTTAAAGGAGAAGACAACAACATGTGGGTAGCTTCACATTTTAGATCTTCAACGATGTCTCTTAGGAGGGTTGATCCATATTGGAGGTCTCAACTTTTGGTAGAGTATTCCAAGGATATTGGTGCTTGCATGATTCTTGATGACCTGGAGGGATATGATAGATACATGGTGGTTGAAGAGGTCATCTATTCTCATGGCATAACCTTCTTGACTAGAGTTTCTGAGCTCAAGAGGAAGCTACTACATGCAGCACATGTGGACTTTCTTTCCATGCACTTTGATGCATTTCATTCCTTGATGGAAGAGTTCACTTGGGAGGGCATCCAGTAGGATATATATCAGCATATGGAGAGATGCATAACCCAAATGGTGATGGAGAGGTTGTCATAGCCACTTCCCTACTCATGGAGAGTGATGGAGAACCTTCAGTTGAGTCATTTTAGCTCAATGACCAAAGTACATAGTAGAGGAGGTACATTTTTGCATTATGATTTGTACTTCTTTACTTTATATGAGTAGCATATTGTACCAATGAGGATCTTTCCTTATTGTATATTGTATTATCATGTACTTGATGCCATTTTCAGCATTGTTGTTGGCCATTATATAGGTGGTTTGTGGGGGAGGCCACATGATTCTTGGTGTGCACCATTAGCACCACATTTTACTTTCATGACCCTATCTTGTAGGATGATTTTGGAAAAAAACAAGTGGTTGGAAAGACACTTGTTATTATTTTTTTTTAGGCAGGCAAGGGATGCACTGCACTAGCTCCATATGTGGAACTATGATCCACCTCCCGGTTGTCATATGGCAACTTGTTTTCATTGGTTTTTTCTTCCATATGTTGAGATGTTTTTATGTTTATGGGAAGCTTTGTTGGGAGAGTGGCACAAGAGTTGAGGGTGCCCATTGGGAGTATGATTCTCCCTACTATACATGTTGCATGTTTCAGTAGAAATAATGGGCAAACCATAATTTCCACACTACAACTCTTTTCTTCATGTGGGAGGAGCCATTTGGAGAACTTGAGTTCCTGGAGGAGGCACTTCATGGCTATTTTGTTTGGTGGGGTAAATTGGGCCATTATTGGAGGCCATGAAATTTCAGCCCAAGGTCAGCAACAACCCCATACTTACCACAAATGGAGAGAGAAACAACTTGGGTGGAAAAATCTAATCTCTCCATGCAACCCCAATACATTGCATAAACCGGGGGTTGAGGATTCCTTTGATGAGCTACCTAGAATGGCTCATTTCATTTGGATGATAGCATGTGTAGGGGAGAATCTCATTGGGGATGAGATTCCCTATGTTTACCGTCACTCCTACCTTGAGGAAGCCATGGGACAGCAAGAAGGTTTCCACTTACACCTTCCATTTTTTCATGATGTGAGCCATTTGGGTTTACATAATTGGGAGGAACCATTGGAGGGCAGATTTATTGCAGATTTTGTTGAGATGTGGTGGGAACTATTGATTATGAGGCCACAAGAAGAGGAAGGGAGGAATTTTGTTCCACCTTTACAGTTGCTTGAGGACAAGCAACATTTTGGAGGGGAGGACTGTAATATTCCTAAAATTTATCCTTTATCTAAATGGAATATTATAGTTTGTTTTATCACTAGGTAGGCGAATAAGTGGGTGGGGAGGCCCATAAAACCCCTTTAGAAGGAGTAATAACACTCCTAATGTGAAATGAGGAAGAATAAGCAGCTGGATTAAGCACCTTTGGGTGTGAACAAAGATTGGATCATGTTGATTCAGTTAACTTTGACCAAATCAACAACGCTGGCATGGAGGAGTGGCCTTTATGATGAGACAACACAGTTTTAGTGGAGGACAACTTGCATGAGCTTGGTGGAAAGTATGGATGGGATCCAATGTGAGGAGTTTCAATTGCTATATATGGAGAGGATGGCAACCTTTGTTATTCATGTTTTAGATTATCATTTGATATTGGTTTGTTTATACTTTTTCTTCCTTTTGTTGTTTAGCACAAGGGTGTTCCTGATCGGGAATCCCTACCTCATCCTCAGGGAAGGAGAGGTTCTTTGAGTTGCATTTCCTCATTCCAGCATTTTGGCCAAGCTACCTCCCTCAGCTACAGCACAATTTCTATTTAGAGATGGGTTGTGTTGCAGGGTGCAGTAAAGGAGAATCACATAGAGCTATTTCTGGGCTTGTTTTTCAGTGGAGAGGTAGCCTATCCATTGGAGGATAAACAAGGAAGGCTCCTGGGCATATTTCCACATCTTTGGCATCAAGGAAACCATCTACCATCCCTCATAGCACAGTCACAATTCTGAACTGTGTTATTTGTGGAGGAAATTGCTAGGAGGGTTCATTAAGCTCATCAGGAGGGTCTATTTCTGAGTAGAGGGATCAACCTTCTATTTAGAAATACCATTGGAGGAGGAAATCATCATTTCAGATTTGTCATAGCCTCATTGTATTCAAATATATCTTGCAGTGACATATTAACCCTAGGGTTATTTTTCACATTGTACATTTCTTGGTATTTCTAGCAATATTTTCCGGGTTGGCTAGAAATCATGTGTTAGAGCCCACATCTTCTTATCTGGGCATTTCTTTTGTTTCTATCTACCATGTTCCATATATGTATGTTTACAGTAGCAGCTACAATGATATAGACAACATTGTCACTACTCTCCAGCATTCTATACAGTTGTAGCAACTCATGTGCTGATTGTTTTGATCATTGCAGGATTGTTCTTATTGCTTGAGTGGCTTGACCCTCAAGATATTTTTGTATATTTATGATGATATCTTAATAAAATGATGGTTGCATATTTATCTCTCTTATGACATGTTCATATTTTATGTGTTTTACATTATTATGTCTTGTACTATTTCCATTTTGGAATATTACAGGTAGCTTCTCCCTCCTATTTACCGAATCCTAGTAGTTGTTCCAGCTCTTGGGAAGGCCTAGAAGTGCTAGGCTTACTAGGTCATATTCAAAAAATATAACACAAAAACTCCAAATTTCATCTTGAACTTTCTCAATTATTATGGTATTTTTTCACCCTTTTCCATCTTGATTTCCTGAACTTGTCCTTTAGTGCTAGTTTCCTATGGTCACGGTTTTTTTGAAACTAGTATGTGAAGGCCTTCCACATTCCATATGGAGTCTCCTTCCCATGGAGGTTCAAGAAAATATGATCTCGAACTCCTTCCAATAAGATCCTTCTTTCCTTGGCTACATTATTCTTCCATTCTTCCATATTTTGTGCATCTACAACTGTTAGTTTCAAAACATTGCTATCAATGTATTCCTTCAATCCATTATCTTCCATGACTACTTCCATCTGGTCCTTCCAAGAAATGTGATTCAAGTTGTTAGGCCTCCGTAGTTTGCAAGATTGGAAAGTACAAATGTTGTAGAGCCTACATCAAAACCACTTTGGAATCTGAGGATCTAGCCATCCTAGATTCAGAGAGGGATCTCTCTATATATGTGTTTTCAAAGATATGATCTCTATACTTAAGTATGATTTTAGGCTAGTTATGAAGAACAAGGTTGTTTGTTTTTTTTGGTTGGGCAGGATAATATGAAGATGAAGGAAGTCTGTATGAAGGGTGAAGGTGTAAGTAAGTGAAAGAATGTTTTAGTTGATAAGACAAGCAAGGAACAACATCAATCCATTGGGCTATGGAGTCATAATAGGATTTAATTGCACAACAAATTTCAAGAGTGGTCCATGGGGCAGATCATCTATGTCAAAGGATCTCTTTGAGTTGATTTTATGGAATGGAACAGGAAGAAATGAAGTGAAGGAAGTAAAACACATGAAGAAACAAAGAACAGTCTAAGATAAAGTAAGTACTTTTAAACTAGCCTGCTTTTGACATGCACTTAAGGGAAAAACACAAAAGTAACCTAAGATCAGGTAAGTACTTTTAAACTAGCCTGCTTTTGATATACTTTTAAGAGAAAACATTTAAAAATAGAGAAATAGCTTAAGATCAAGTAAAGACTTTTAACTTAGCCTGATTTCAGCATATTCTCAAAGAAAAAACATTTATGATGAACATAAAAAGTAATCTAAGATTAGGTAAGTACTTTTAAACTAGCCTGCTTTCAACATACTCTTAAGGGAACTTTTCAGAGTAACTTTTGGAGAATAAATTAGAGGACAGGGCTAACCATAAACTTCCCTAATTCAAATTTACTTAGAAAACTCTTCAAGAACTTTTAGAGTAATAATATTTCAAGCTACACTCAGCAAAACATGGGCTTGCCAACATTTTTTGACTGATTACACTCTATTGATTTATCCTTAAGTACACAATTCAGCAAAAAACATAAAGATAGAGGTTATTCAGTGAGATTTAGGATACTTTAGAAGTAAATCCTAATATATATTTTATGTTCTTTATCAGAGAAAAGTGGACCAAATGAAAACATAAAAAATAACAACTATAGTGAGAAACACATCACCATTGACATAGACCAAGATCCCATAATTCAGCTATTTGTATTTGATGTTCAAACCAGTTACAATGTTCAAGTCCAGTGGGTCTCTACAACTTCAAACTTCTCATCTCAACTTATGTGTCTTCAATTACAAAAATAGATCTACAACAGCTTCAAAAACTATTTACATGCAAGAGATATCCAAAGACCAACCCCTATACTATCTTCTATAGAAGTATTTATAGAAGAATGAGGAGGTGGAGTGTAAGAAGGGTTCATTTGTTCAATTAATACAGAGTAATGGTTTTTTTACCTTTGGGAGGTCTAAGGGATAAGATTTCAAATGATCATCTCTGTTTTAATCAATTTTACATTAAATTTCATCAACTTTAGTTGCTTTAGTTGACTTTGGGGGCTTTTGGTAGGTTGGTAGTTAATTTTGAGCTGCCTTCAGAAAGATATCTGACTGTGTAATTAATTTTTAGTCTTTTGAGGGAAATAAAATTGTAGGTGGTATTTTTGAGGAGTTATAGCCTCTATGATGTGGCATTCAGAGGCTCCTTCACTGATTTTGTGTTGATCTGGTGGCTTTAAACACTACTTAAGCCCTGATTCTTGTTTTAGGGCCTTTATAATCATCTAGGAGTCTTTAACCCTGATAGGCTGACTATGTTTACTATTTTGGGCTTTGTCATCTTCTTTTTACCTTTTCCTGCCTCCCTTAACTATAGGTTCAATCCCTTAATCCTTGGAATTGACACTTAACCCTTGATACTGTGTATAAACCTTCAAACTATAAATTTAAGTTTTTAATCCTTTAACTCTTCATCTCGCACACCAGAACTTCTTTAATCTCTTGATATTTAACCTCTGTCTTCATTGTTTCTCTACTTTGTTATGGATGAGAGGTTTTTAGTGTGTTGAAGAGTTTTTATTTGTTTTTACCAGCATTAATTGGTACTGATAAAACAAGTAAAATCATGGTAAATCCATTTTTGTGCTTTGAACCCCAAGGATCATCAAACTGGAAGTATTTCGCCACTGGTCTGACTGTGGGGGTCCTTTTAATATTTTAACGACCTTTAAAAACCCAGAAAAAAAAACCTCAAACGTTAAGAAACGCTGCAATTTGATTTAACTGCTAACAGAGATCGAGCGGGAGAGGAGGAGCATTGTAGAGGGGTGAAACATGTAGGAGGAAGAGGTTTCATGAAGAAAGTAGGTGAAAATCTAGTTTAAAATGGATTTTGGCGCGAATTGAGGCAAAGCAGGTTTGGAAATACCAAGGGTGGTTATCGCGTTCAGTTTGGGTGGTAAGTGGTTTTAGCTGAATCGAATGCGATCCAATTGTATCGTGCCGCGTGGCTTTTTTGATACCGCCGATATCGCATAACTTTGGAGTATTAAACTTCGGACGTGAAAATTGCACGATATGCAATATCGACCGTTGGATCAAGCTGGGTAGATCCAACGGTCGGGAGAGAATGTGATGGGAAAGGTGCATGACAGGAGCTTTGGTGGGGACTAGGTGTCAGTGCATGATTGGATGGGCCCTTTATGCAGTGGATGGTAGGCCCCAACAGAGTTGGGTTGTCGGGTTTGATGTGAACTGATAGATCTATAAGATCTATGGTGCGGCTTTGATGCAGAGGATGGAGAAATAGGGAGGGGGCGGGTGATCAAAGGATAGGAGAAGAGGCATGATAGCCATTAATATTTAAAGATCAACAATTGGGATCACTTTGTAGAGTGACAAGGCGGGGATAAGTGAAAACAATGATGCGATGGGAGCTAAGTTTAGCGCTAGGGAACAATCTCGTGGAGGGATAAGGTGACCAAGGGCCGAGGAGGGGGGAGCTTATCCCATTGGCACATTTCCGTGGAGGGGAAAAGAAAAGGAAAGGGATAAGATGATGGAGCGATGCGATGAGGGCTAAGGTAAGGCCCGAGACATGGTCCCATGTTGCAATATGTGACTAGGGGCTTTTAAGGGAGAAGGGGGCTTATCGCATCGGGGGAAGGACTTTTTTGCAAAGGAAATGCAGTGTTCAGGAAAAAAGCCAATGCGATAGGGTTAGAGGGGTTTTTAAAGTGCTTGGTCATAGCGCTGGGCCTCATGATGGAAAGGGCAAAGGGACTTAAGCCCTAAGGGGCTTAAGGCCTTAAAAAGGGTGGAAGAGGCTTTTAAAGGGCTTTTTATGCATTTTTTGAAGTTCTGATAGTTAAAAAAGAAAAAGTTCTTAAACCAAAACAAAGGGTTTTATGGTTCAAAAGCTATCTTGAAGGTTTTATGGGGAGGATGAGGGGAAAATTAGAAGGAGGAAAGGGGTTTTTTTCATAGAAAATGAAGGATGAAACAAGGGAAAAAGTGAGTGAATGAAACAAGGAAAATAGGGCTACTTAGGAAACAGTTTTCTCTGGGAAATAGCAGGATTTCGTGGTGGATCTTCTTTCAAGGGAACAAAATTGTTTTTTTAAGGCACAACAAACTTCTAAGGAATAGCAGACTTCAAGATTGAATATTTTTTTATGAAAATGATTTCTTGAAGGCTCAAAACCTGGTTTAGCCATCATTTGCTCTGACAAAAATTTACTGAAGGCTAACAGTGGCTCCATTTGGGGATGGCATCTCCTTGGAGGTGTCAAGAACTTCAGATTTCATCTCTGGATTGCAGACCTGTGCCTTTATCCATTGAAAACCTTTCTCCACTGATCATGCTGTTTTTTAGAAAAGATGATCAATATATCAACAAACAAATTCTCCCAATCATTCTACCTACACAACCTACTTCCTATCATTTTTTCTTCAGAAGGTGCACTTGGACTTGCAAACCTTAAACATTAGCATTTTATTCTTTTTGAAAATAGGAAAAACTAATCTAAGTCTACCCTTATTTATTCCATGAGTTCATATTACACTGTTGAACTCATAAACTCTCTACCTAAGCTACTATATACCAGGATTAGACTGTCTGGCAGATTTTATTCTCTACTTTCTAAAAAAAAAAATTAAACATAGTCAAATCAGGATTAGGTTGTCTGATTTGCCATGGTGTCTATGGCTGTATGTACAAGCTTCGCATAAACTTTATTTGCAGAATTTTAAAACAAAACTATGAAGGCTTAAGATTTGAAAAATAAAAACCTCATTCTCTCTTTCTTACAGCTCTGAATCTAATCTTTTTAGAGTTGTTTTTTCTTTTCTCTTGGTTCAGATTTTGAGCATATTAGAACCAATATTTCATCAATCTTATAGGTTCAGATTTTCGGATTGTTTGAACCATTGTTTTCTATCCTAATATATTCTACTGATAAGCCAAGTTTGAATAGTTTGGAAAATATTCTTCACTAATCTATCAACAGAAAATTGAAATCTATTTAGTCATGATTATACTGTATGACTAAAATAGCAGTGTTTCTTTAAGTAGTGGCTTTTAAGCTTGCACACTTTCATAATTTTTCTCTTTTTGGGGTATGGGGCTATACCTTTTTTGTTTTATTTCTACCATATTTTTCTTTTTCTATTGTTTTTGTAGTTTTCTTTCTTCAAATTGAAAAACAATGTTATATACAATGAATACAAATCCTTGAAATTAAAAATATCAGTCAACAGAAATAATGTTTGAGAATTTTTCCATTAACAAGACCTCCAAAGTAATCAGCTCCATCCAACTCTTGCAGAAAAAATGCGTTGTTTCCAATAGCAGATTGGATAAGATAAGGGCCTTGCCATAAGTTATCAAATTTTCCATGTTTTCCCTTATCTTCTCTTCTTGAATCCCATTTCAAAACTTTATCACTAATCTTGAAATCACTTGCCTTATTTCTTTTGTCAAACAACTTCTTGATGTTTTCTTGTAATTGCTGTGCTCTGATGTATACTTCCTCCCTAGTTTGTTGCAGATGTATTGTCTGGTTTATCATTCTTGTTACATCATCATCTTCAGACTGCACTTCCTAGATTAGCTTCATAACTGGAACTCCCAAACTGGTTGGAAATATTGCATCAATTCCATAAACTAGCTGGTAGGGAGACATCCTAATTGATTTTTTAATTGTCAATCTGTCTGCCCATAAAGCATGCACTAGCTTGTTGTGCATGATTTCTTGTTATCTTCTAGCAACTTTTTGATTATGTTTACCAGACTTTTATTTGAGGATTCTGCCAACTCATTACCTTGAGGGTAATAAGATGTGGAATGACCCAATATGATCTGATATCTATGATAGAATTCTACCATCATTTTAGAACCAAATGCAGCAGCATTATCAGTGATGATCTTTCTAGGACAACCAAATCTAGAAAGTATATGGTTGTCAAGGAATGAGATGATGTCTGATTCTGTGGCATTCCTAGAGGGGATGGCTTCTATCCACTTGGTAAAATAGTATGTTGCTGTGAGGATCCATCTATGTTGGGAAGATGAGGGAGGATAGATTTCCCCACGAATTCTAGACCCCACTGCTGAAAAGGAGCTTCAACAGTGATTGGTTGCAGAGGTAAAGGAAGCAGTTTTATTTTTCCTTCAAAGATTTGGTATTTGTGACAGACAATAATAATTTTATGGACATCTTGAAAGAGGGTGGGCCAGTAGTAACCAGCTCTAAGGATTTTGTTAGCAGTTGACTTCCAGTAGAGGTGGCCTCCACATTCTCCTTCATGAAACTCATTCTTGATCTTTTCTGCATCATTCTCAGGCAAAAATTTAAGCAATAATCCACTAGCACTTTTCAAAAATAAACATTTATTCAAAATGCAGTAATTTACAGCTTTTAACTTTAAAAATCTTGCCTTTGTTTTAGAAAAACCAGGAGGAACATTAAGATTGATCAAAACATACATAATATCAGCATACCAAGATGAATTTAGAAAATTATCTTCAATAATTGGAGCTGAGAACTCCTTTTTTTCATCTAAAACATTAAACATGTTTATATCAAGGGATTGAAAGTTGGATTCAGCCATAAGTTTTGCTAGTCCTTGACCCTTTATGAGTTTAGTGGGCTTGATTTATAAGTCATATTATAAAATTGCAGCAATCCACTTTCCTCTTTTTCCATCTGAATTTTGGGTCATTATGTCTTTTACAACTAAATGAGGCACAAATGCTATTATGTGAGAGTGTAAAATGTAAACTCTGAAGTCCTTTAAGGCTTTAATTAAGGCAAAGGCTTGTTTTTCCATTATGTTATACTTCAGAGGTGCATCTCTCAATGCCTTGCTGAAAAATGAAATGGGGTGCTCTTGTCCATTCAAATTCTTCTGTAATAGGACAACAACTACTATGAGTTCTGATGCAAATGAAAAAAATGAAGAAATAATTTGAAAAATCAGGACTGATAAGAACTAGTGTTTTAGTGAGTGTTTGTTTTACCAGTTCAAATTATTTCTTTGCTTCTAAGGTCCATTTAACTCCTTCCTTTTTAAGCATGTTTGTTATGTTTCTAAGGAGTTCAGCTAGATTGGGTATGAACCTTCTCAAGAAATTAATCTTTCCAGTAAAATATTGAAGTTCCTTGATGTTTCTAGGATGGTTGATTTGCAATATACCATCAATCTTTTTTGGGTCTATCCCTATTCCTTCTTCGGATATGATATGTCCAAGAAGTTTGCCTTCTTAGAGACCAAACAGTGTTTTCTTTGGATTTAAATATAACCCAAATTTTATGCATTTCTCAAAGACTTTTCTCATGTGTATTAGGTGTTATTCATCTGTTTTAGAATAGACAATGATGTCATCTAATTAAATCACTATGAAGTAACCTATTTCTTCTGAAAATGAAATGTCCATGGCTCTCTGGAATGTGGCACCAACATTCATTAAACCAAAAGGAATTTTCAAATACATGAAAATACCCCAATGTGTAGTAAACGTTGTTTTGAGTTGATCATAAGGATGTACCAAAATCTGATTGTACCCTAAGAAGCCATCTAGAAAAGAAATTCTTTTGGAACCAACTACCTTTTTTAGGATATGATCCATTTTGGGCAAAGGATAGTTGTCCTTTAGTGAGCCTTTGTTTAAGTTTCTAAAATCAATGCAAAGCCTTATCTCCCCTGTTTTCTTCCTAACTGACACAAGATTAGACACCCACTCTGAGTATCTAAGAGGGACAATAATTCCAGCATCATACATTTTTTTGATTTCTTTCTCTACCAGAGGTAATTGAATAGGGTTGATTCTGTGCAATTTCTGTTTAAAAGGTTTCTGGTTTTATTTGAGGGGTATTTATGCTGAATTATTTCTGTATCATATGATTTCAGATCTTCATAGCTCCATGCAAACACATCAGAAAATTATTTAAACAGCTCAATGTATTTCAGTATGATATGAGCTAGCAGTGTTTTAGACAGTTTGATTAAATTGGGCTTTTCCTTACTGCCTATGTTGCATTCTTCCACTTCAGATTCTATGGGTTCCAGTTTTGGCTTCTTGGCCACATCATTCAAATCAAATAATTCCTCTAAAGGGACCAGTCCTCTTGGCAAGCTCTGGTCTTTAGATTGCAACACTTCTATGTCTTCATTTTCTAAATCTGTGCTATTCTCTGTTTTGTGATTGGATTCATAGGTTAACAGGTTTATTTTAGCAATCTTGGGAAACTTTTCTTCTTCAACAAGTGGGTTTTCTTCAATAGGACAGTCTTGTTCATAATCAAAATTTGAGTTTGATGTCTCAAATTCATGTTTGGACTGTAAGAAGTCTTCTATTTGTTTATCTCCATCAAAAACTTGCCAATATCTTTCATTATCTGGGACAGCTAGTCTAAATTTGATCTGGGTGGTGCATTGCTTGGTTTCATAGGGTGTTAAACAAGTTCTAGCAGTAAAGGCTAAACCATTGGCAAGAACATTTTGGTTTCTTGGGATAAAGATAAGTTAAAATTCATCAAAAGTTTTTAATAAATCCATGGCATCATTTCTATAGGCTCTAATTCTGGGGTGTTTGGCACTATATTCCCCATTTACTTGCCTAATAATCAACTCTAAATCCCCATGAACTTTTATCCTTTTGGCCCCTAATTTTTTCAATAAATGTAGGCCTAAAAGGAGAGCTTCATACTCAGCTATATTGTTTGTACATTGAAAATTTAATTTATAGGAATGCCCCTCAGCATGATTTTTTTGAGTATTGTGTAACCATATGCCTACTCCTGCATCATTTTTAGTGAAAGACCCATCAAAATTCATGCTCCAAAGAGGACTGTTTTTAGATTTGTGATTTATTTCATTGTTGTCCTCTCTGTTTTCTTCATCTTTCTATTCTATACAAGGGTCTGCACTACGTTTTCATGTGTTTTGTTCCTCAATGTTTTGAATGTTTTGAGGTTTTACTCCTTGATTCTCATGATTTGCAATAAGTTTATGACTATCCTGAACTTCAAGACCTTTAACCTGTTTGCTGTAAATTTCTAAATCAGTAAACTGTTTCTTAATTTCCTCTTTGTTCTCCTCTTTATCAATGGTTGTAGCTATGTTTGAATGTGAAGTGATTACAGCATTTGATGTTTTTTCATTGGTTAGCTCTTGCTCTTTAGGAATGTCATCATTGAAAAGAATGAAAGAGTCAAGGTCAGTGTGTATGGAATAGAGAGGAGAATTCTCTGGTCTTTCTTGGTTACTCACCATATATTTCATGTGTGTTTCCCTATAGAGTCTTCTAGGTTGACTGAAGACAGGGATGGTGGCATAAGTCATATCCATCTACAGTGTGCCTTGTAACTCAGCACCCCATGACCTTGAAAGAAGCATGCGATATTTGGGGGGTATATCAGCCACTAAAATGTCCATCACTAAACTCTTGGGTGGTATTTGGGCTAAGTTAACACACAAATCCTTTATTATGCCTAGGCATCTCACCCTACTTGAATCAAAGGAATATAAATCTTTGTAGCGTCTAGTTACCTCTAAGCGTAATCTTTCCATTATTACCTTGGGCATGAGGTTGTGTGATGCTCCTGAATCAAGCATGGCATTGTGTAAAATGTTATCATGGATGTTTAAACTAATGTAAAAATGAGGGGTGGTTCCTTCTTGAAACTTTCCTTCAATTTTCGGTCCAAAAATGAGCTCTGGGGTATCATAATTTAAGTTAACTGTGTCATGAACATCTTCTATGTTCAAAGATTTCAAAATATGACCTCTATATACATTTTGAGTGACTAATTCAGTGATTGGGATAGAGATTTTGATTTTAGAAATTTCATTCTCTAGGCTAAAAGGAATCTGGTTTTTCAAAATGTTTAAATCAGCCTTGTTAGTCACTCCTTATTTAGCAAAATCAATTTGCTAATTTTTGATATTTACATCAGTTAAAATAGTTTTTTCAGGAGCATTAGCTGAGGTGATAGTGTTTTTGGGGTTAACACTCTATTTTTCATTGGCTTGGGTGTTTTTCCCTTTGTTTGAATCAGAATTTACAGCCATTGTCTGGTGAATTTCTACTGTATTTTTGGAAACATTTTTACGGTTGTTTTTGGCATATTTGTCAGAGGTTTTGTTCTTAGGAGTCTCTTTATTATTTTTACTTCTCAAATCATATTTTTTAGGTGATCCTATGATGAAATTTTCAAAGTATTGTTCATAATAATCAGTTTGTGGTCTTCTGTCATCATAAGGTGTATATAGACCTTGTTTTTTTCATAGAGGAAATAAGAATCATCATTGCTTACTCCTAGCATGTTCATTATGTCATCCTCTATTTTTTCATTTGTCTCTTCATCCTCATTAACATAATTTTCTTGGAAAGGAGGTATGATCTGCTGATCATCCTCTCTTTGTCTGTTTTGAGGTTGGTTTCTCCTAAAGTTCTGATTCTGATTTTGAGATTGATTTCTGTTTTGGGGAGCTGATTGATTTTCTCTAGATTGTGCTCTCTCAAGTATCCTCACTTCTTCATCATTTCCTCCATCATTCTCTCCATTTTTGAGCTAGATGTGGAAGGTGCAGTTTCCTCCCTAAATTATACTTTCTTTTCATTCCTCATCCTAGCTATTTTTTCAATCAGATTTACTTCCACAACAAGAGCTCCCTTCTGCATGTCTTCCAAAGTCAAAGGATCTCTTTCTCTTAGCTAATATGCCATTTTAGGATCAAATCCTTCAGGAAATTTGGCCAAAGCTGAGCCTTGTGGAGGTTTCAATTTTGGGGGTAGGGCATTATAAACACTACTAAACCTAGTGCAATAATTTTGAACACTTTCCCCAGTATTTCTTTTGAGGTTGTTGTAGTCTGAAAATATTTGGAGAGGTATTTTTCTGACTTCCCATTTATTTATGAATGACTGATGGAGATATTTGAGGTAATTAATACTATTAGGGGTTAAGCTTTTGAGCCATTTTCTTGCTTCTCCCCCTAAAATCTGAGCAAACAATCTGAGCTTGACAGTTTCATCATCAATCTCATTTATGTCAAAATAGTCATTCATTTTTTCCACATGTTGTGAAGAATTAGTAGCTCCACTTGCATCATATAATGGAATCTTGGAGTGATAGTCCTGTGGCAGACTGACTAAAGGTAAAGGAAGGACTAGAGGGGCATACCATGTTGCCATGATATGAGGTTGTGGAAAGAGTGGGGGGTTTATGGGTGGAGGATGTAATATAGGAGGGGTTTGATGGAATGGATTATTTTGAACAGTGGGAGTATGGATAACAACAGTGGATGGACCAGCAAAAAACTATTGAGCAGATCTAGGATGAGAAAAACCAAAGTTATAAATGAAATGAAGGTCAGGTGGAGTGGTTTCTCTACTACCAGGATGTTCACCACTATGGTGGTGTGAGTGTGAAGGTTCAAAGTCTATGCGATCAATATTATCAAGTGACCTAGTTCTGAATGGGTTTCTTAAGTCAACATGTGAATCTTGTAGGGCTGTTAGGTTTTTAGGAACAGAATTAGCTCTATGGACTGGTCTGACAACAGTTGAAGTTCTGCACTTTGGAGACTTCCTAAGTATATTTTCTGGATTATCAACTATCTCAGGGGGATTTGGGTCAGGATAGGCTCTAGTATGAATTCTTCTAGAAGCCACTATTTTGTGTTTTCAGACCCAATGATAAGAAAAGTTTAACCAAATATGACAATCTTTGATAGGCTAACTGATCTTTTAAACAAGGAAACTTAATTTCTCACAATTTCCTTAACTGAGTTTTTATGATATTACGATAGAAATGGGTTTCCCAGTGGAGCCTTTAGGTATATTCAGGATTGTGGAGTCACCAGGTGGAAATTTTTAGCTTTAGAAGGTAAAATGTTTTATGGTCCACCACCACTAATAATTTTGAATACCAATCTGAAATGTTTTGGGTTTTCTGAGTTTTCACAGTCCTATGGGTTATGAGAGTGTCCTAAATCTGTTTCAACACTTAGCTATGGTGATGAGACAAACAGAGTTTACTCTGTGGCTTACTTAGCTGATTTCTCCAAGGTTTGATAAGGCTGTTGGAATCCTAAGAAGTACTTAGATTGTCATTGATTCAAACAAGTCCTATCATAATTACCAATATACTTCGTAGTGCTTGAAGAAAGATGATTTTACTTAAATGAATGCTGATTGTTTTGTTTTTAATGATTTTACTCAGAAAGCCACCAGTATGGTCACCGGTATGTTAGGCCTCCGTAGTTTGCAAGTTTGGAAAGTACAAATGCTGCAGAGCCTACATCAAAACCACTTTGGAATCTAAGGATCTAGCCATCCTAGATTCAGAGAGGGATCTCTCTATATATGTGTTTTCAAAGATGTGATCTTTATACTTAAGTATGATTTTAGGCTAGTTATGAAGAATAAGGTTGTTTGTTTTGTTTTGGTTGGGCAGGATAATATGAAGATGAAGGAAGTTTGTATGAAGGGTGAACGTGTAAGTAAGTGAAATAATGTTTCAGTTGATAAGACAAGAAAGGAACAACATCAATCCATTGGGTTATGGAGTCATAATAGGATTTAATTGCACAGCAAATTTGAAGAGTGTTCCATGGGGAAAGTCATCTATGTCAAAGGATCTCTTTAAGTTGATTTTATGGAATGGAACAGTAAAACACATGAAGAAACAAAGAACAGTTTAAGATTAGGTAAGTACTTTTAAACTAGCCTGATTTTGACATGCACTTAAGGTAAAAACATAAAAGTAACCTAAGATCAGGTAAGTACTTTTAAACTAGCCTACTTTTGATATACTTTTAAGAGAAAAAATTTAAAAATGGAGAAACAGCTTAAAATCAAGTAAAGACTTTTAACTTAGCTTGCTTTCAGCATATTCTCAAAGAAAAAACATTTATGATGAACATAAAAAGTAGTCTAAGATCAAGTAAGTACTTTTAAACTAGCCTGCTTTCAACATACTCTTAAGGGAACTTTTCAGAGTAACTTTTGGAGAAGAAATTAGAGGACAGGGCTAACCATAGACTTCCCTAATTCAACTTTACTTAGAAAACTCTTCAAGAACTTTTAGAGATAATATTTCAAGCTACACTAAGCAAAACATGGGCTTGCCAACATTATTTGACTGATTACACTCTATTGATTTATCCTTAAATACACAATTCAGCAGAAAACATAAAGATAAAGGTTATTCAGTGAGATTTAGGATACTTTAGAAGTAAATCCTAATCTATATTTTCTGTTCTTTATCAGAGAAAAGTGGACAGAATGAAAACATAAAAAATAACAATTACAGTGAGAAACACATCACCATTGAAATAGACCAGGATCCCATAAATCAACTATTTGTATTTGATGTTCAAACCAGTTACAATATTCAAGTCCAGTGGGTCTCTACAGCTTCAAACTTCTCATCTCAGTTTATGTGTCTTCAATTACAAAAACAGAGCTACAACAGCTTCAAAAGCTATTTACATGCAACAGATATCCAAAGACCAACCCCTATACTATCTTCTACAGAAGTATTTATAGAAGAATGAGGAGGTGGAGTGTAAGAAGGGTTAATTTGTTCAATTAATATAGAGTAATTGTTTTTTGACCTTTGGGAAGCCTAAGGGAGAAGATTTCAAATGCCCATCTCTATTTTAATCAATTTTACATTAAATTTCATCAACTCTAGTTGCTTTAGTTGACTTTGGGGGATTTTGGTAGGTTGGTAGTTAATTTTGAGCTGCCTTCAGAAATATCTTTGACTGTGCATTTAATTTGTAGTCTTTTGAGGGAAATAAAACTGTAGGTGGTATTTTTGAGGAGTTATATCCTCTATGATTTGGCATTCGGAGGCTCCTTCACTGATTTTTTGTTGATATGGTGGCTTTAAACACTGCTTAAGCCCTGATTCTTGTTTTAGGGCCTTTATAATCATCTAGGAGTCTTTAATCCTGATAGGCTGACTATGTTTACTATTTTGGGCTTTGTCATCTACCTTTTACCTTTTCCTGCCTCCCTTAATTGTAGGTTCAATCCCTTAATCCTTGGCTTTGACACTTAACCCTTGATACTGTGTATAAACCTTCAAACTGTAAATTTAAGTTCTTAATCCTTTAAATATCCATCTCACGCGCCGGAACTTCTTTAATCTCTTGATATTTAACCTCTGTCTTCACTGTTTCTCTACTTTGTTATGGATGAGAGGTTTTTAGTGTGTTGAAGGGTTTTTATTTGTTTTTACTAGCATTAATGGGTACTGATAAAACAGGTAAAATCATGGCAAATCCATTTTTGCGCTTTAAATCCCAAGGATCATCAAACTAGAAATATTCTGCCACTGGTCCGATTGTGGGGGTCCTTTTAATATTTTAACCGCATTTAAAAACCCTGCAAACAAAATATCAAAAGTTAAGAAACCCTGCAATTTGGTTTAACTGCTAACAGAGGTCGGGCGGGAGCATAGGAGCATTATAGAGGGGTGAAACATGCAGGCAGAAGAGGTTTCATGAAGAAAATAGGTGAAAATCCAGTTTAAAATGGATTTTGGCATGAATTCGAACAAAGCGGATTTGGAAATACTAGGGGTGGTTATCACGTTCAATTCGGGTGGTAAGTGGTTTTAGCCGAATCGAACGTGATCCAATTATATCGTGCCACGTGGATTTTTCGATACCGCCGGTATCGCATAACTTTGGAGTATTAAACTTCGAATGCGAAAATTGCGCAATATGCAATATCAACCGTTGGATCAAGCCGGGCAGATCCAACGGTCGGGAGAGAATGAGATGGGAAAGGTGCACAACAAGAGCTTTGGTGGGGACCAGGTGTTAGCACATGATTGGATGGGCCCTTTATGTAATGGATGGTAGGCCCCAGCAGAGTTGGGTTGTCTGGTTTGATGCGAACCATTATATCTATAAGATCTACGGTGCGGATTTGATGCGGAGGATGGAGGAATAGGTAGGGAGCGGGCGATCAAAGGATAGGAGAAGAGGCATGATAGCCATTGATATTTAAAGATCAACAGTTGGGATCACTTTGTAGACTGATAAGGCGGGGATAAGTGAAAACGCTGACGTGATGGGGGATAAGTTTAGCACTGGGGAACGATCTCGTGGAGGGATAAGGTGACCAAGGGCTGAGGAGGGGGGAGCTTATCGCATCAGCACATTGCCGTGGAGGGGAAAAGAAAAGGAAAGGGATAAGCCGATGGAGCGATGAGATGAGGGCTAAGGTAAGGCCCAAGAGATGGTCCCATGTTGCAATATGTGACCAGGGGCTTTTAAGGGAGAAGGGGGCTTATCGTATCGAGGGAAGGATGTTTTTGCAAAGGAAAAATCCGATGTGATAGGGTTAGAGGGGTTTTTAAATCGCTTGGTCATAGCGTTGGGCCTTATGACGGAAAGGGCGGAGGGACTTAAGCCCTCAGGGGCTTAAGGCCTTAAAGAGGGTGGAAGAGGCTTTTAAAGGGTTTTTTATGCATTTTTTGAAGTTCTGATAGTTAAAAAAGAAAAATTTCTTAAACCAAAACAGAGGGTTTTATGGTTCAAAAGGTATTTCGAAAGTTTTATGAGGAGGATGAGGGGAAAATTAGAAGGAGGAAAGGGTTTTTTTCAGAGAAAATGGAGGATGAAACAAGGGCAAAAGTGAGTGAATGAAATAAGGAAAACAGGGCTACTTAGGAAACAATTTTCTCTGGGAAATAGCAGGATTTCTTGGTGGATCTTCTTTTAAGGGAGCAACACTATTTTTTTAAGGCACAACAAACTTCTAAGGAACAACAGACTTCAAGAATGAATAATTTTTTATGAAAATGATTTCTTGAAGGCTCAAAACCTATTTTAGCCATCATTTTCTCTGACAAAAATTTACTGATGGCTATCAAAAGTTACCCTCAAGGGCATACTCGAGCCTCATACCATAGAAGCCATCATGATCTTGATGCTATCTCTCGAGAATAGATCTACAAAGTGAGTTCCTCTTGCAAATAAAAATCATATTATTCTCTTCTATTGTGGTTTTAGCTCTGATACCATGTAGAAATTCCTTGTAGATTCAAACTTCTAATTGTAATTTGCTAAAAAAAGAGACTTGAATCTACTCTATCAACTGCGGAAATAATTATACGATCACGAAATCATGAAGCATACAAGAGAAAGAATTCAATAAAAGCATTACACAATGATTTCCTAATTAAAGCAAAAACTAAAAACCACTCCTATATGTATATTGTATCAGTCATAAAATATGAAAAGATTACAATGCTTTTCTCAATCCCAAGCAACCTTTGTACTATCTCTATCTATCTCACTGCTTCCTAGACAAGCCTTGGCCAATACTTAACCAATGTTCTACTTGCCCAAGTCCCTATTTCTTTGCATTTTTTCCTTGGGAATTATCCCCTATTATTTATGGAAATTCCTCATCCACAAATACGCAATACATCATAGGAATTCCTTTGACTGCATGAACCACCTGTACAATTTGGATGATTTTACAACTAATAGAAAACTTTCCTTGAACTCTAATCTCAATTGGGTAACTCATAGATCACACATGCATGAGTTATTTATGGTTGAATTATCAGTTAACTAGTTTAACACTGAAGTTTTTATCCACTGCTAGACCTCCTACTAGTTACTCCAACAGTTGGAACTAGTTTAACTGGATTTAAATCATTTAAAAGGAATTAATTAATTACAACTCAAAATAAACTCAACTAGGGCTCCTATAAAGTAGGAGCCACTCTGCATGACTCAAGTTATACCCTCAACTCGAATTAACTGAACCAACTAATTCAAAATAACTTAATCAACTCGTACATGTTGTCATGTGATGTGGAATTACAATTTTCTTCTAATTTAATTCAAGGGTAAATTAAATTAGAATATTTCTTGGTGCCATTTTCAACACATTCACAGTGGCCAGACATTGGCACTGTATGGAGGATGATGCAAATACAAGGTGTTGGAGTAGTTCAGCACTAGAACACCTTCCTCGCTAACAAGGAGTGTTATCTTTTGTAGCATCGGATGGTTTCTAGTCTAAAAAATTGTTGGAGATGCTAAGGAACACTAGGACTCCAGAACCTAGAAAAGGTTTCAAAAAAATCCACCTAGAAATGCCTTAATTAAGTTAATTAATTAATAATTAAATTTTTTCTAAGTACAAATTTGGAAAGATGATCAATTAACAGTAATTTATTACGGAAGGTGATATTTCTCTAAAAACTCATATGAATCAACTAAGAAATAATCTCAACCATTGATTAAATTTTAATCTTGGTCGTTGGAGTCGCACAGTGAGATTATAAGTTGATGGGTAGATGGAGAAAGATACTTGAGATCGATTTCCTTGGGAAATTAGATTTTCCAGAGAGAAAAAGCATTTTTCCTTAAGAGTTCGAGCCAAATAGGGGATGTAGATATAGATAGGGGAACAAATAGTGAATCTGAAGGAATTTTTTTAGTTATGAAGAGTTAGAAAGAGGAGGTCGAAATTTTTCTCTAAGAGGTTGCACAAAGGCAATGTAGAGCCTCAAGTGAGAAGTTCAATTTGGCTAAAGGGGAAGACATTTTCAGTTCCAGAGGCAGCGAATATTTACCATAGGGTTGGAGAAGAATTTTCCCAGTAAGCATCATGTAGGATGAGTAGATTGGAATTCGTTTCAAGAAGTGCATGTGGCAGGCAACGCTAGGGTCACAAGAGCCTATGTAGACCACTTGGACTACTAGATTTTCAGAGGTTAGATAATGTCGGGATTTCTTGAAGAGAGGGTAAAATCCACTACTAAATTTTTTTCTTATATTTATCTTGGATATATTATCCAGTTTGGCGACATTTATTATACTCATAATTTATCATTGTTGCTTAATAATAAAAACTCTCAACTGTTGCACCAGTTTTCCCACATTGTATTTTTCTGGGGATATTTGTCTAGAAATAATGGTGTTATATTTTGTGTTGTGTCAGTATTTTCTAAGTTTCCAATTCATCTTCCATAGTATTTTTTTGTGAATATTGTAGTGTGATTAATTAATTGTTATCGTAGTAATAAATTGCTAAATTAATTTACAGTTAGAATAAGTAATTCTAGTTGTTGCAATAGAATTTCAGTAGTGAAAGTTTAACACTAGAGGCTCCTATAGTAGTGATGGGAGGTCGAGAGGCTCATGTTGAAGGGATGGGAGGATGAGAGGTTGTTTTTGAAGGGATGGGAGGCCAAAAGTCTCTTCTTAAAGTGATTGTAGGTCGAGAGGCTCATGGTAACAATTCTTCCATTTAGAAGGGACAGATTCAGCACAGGGGAAAAGAAAGCAAGAAATTCCTCACAAAGAAGAAGGAAACAAGGAGAGGAAACTCAACAAAGAGGGATAACTCAGATTGAAAATAGAACAATTGATTAAGCCAATAGGGTTTTCTAGTGGAGGATAGAGAGCAATGGATTTTTCAGTGATTCATGAAGCCACCAAGAGTGGTTTGCCTTGGATTGAATAACCCACTAGGAGGTTTTTGGATAGATAAAACTATTGGATGAGGAAGGAACACTCAAGTATTTGTGAGGGGTAATGACCCATTAAGAGTTGCCTTGGGGCTGAATCTATGGTGCTTGATTACCTGATGAATTACCTAGAGAGGTGATCTATATTTGTAAACTTGAAGGTTTTATGAAATGTGCAAGTAAAATTTTATGCATTTTAGGCAATTAACCAATTTGAAAAGCACATAAATTAATTTTTTTAAACTCAGTTTGCAACATAAAAATAGAGACAATAATATCATACACAGTATCACAAGACAAAAAAATGGTGAAGGAGTTCACCCCTCCTGAGCTACATCTCTTGGTCTAGTTTCCAATATTGGGCCTCTTTCATTAAGTGCTCAAATTTGTGATTACATCGATTTACAATGTTCATAATGGAAAAAAAAAGTCTCCAATGGCTCCTAAACAGTTAAAAACCCCAATCTAGGCTCTTTTTTGGCTCAATTGTTTTCAAAAACTGAAGAAGTTATGCTCTAGAGAAGTTTTGTTGCTAACTGCTCTACAAACTAGACTCCCTTGCTAACTGTTCTACCAATTCCGCCTTTTCCGAAACCGCCAAGTGATTTTTTCATCTAGAGCCAATGATATTTGCATTTTTTGGGTGCAATGTGTCGCTTAATTTAAATGTACAATGACCCCTCTAAGCATGAAAATTAGGCCACATGGGCTATTCTCTCGGCGTTGTGCCCAAAACTCTTCACTGGTCCCATACTTACATGTTATCACATCGTGGTTAAGTTATTTGGGAGTACCGAAGCTTTGGGTAAGGGTTAAGCTCAAGCCCTTGGCTCCCTTCTACCTGTGGTCTCGTGGATTGGAAGGTGGTCCGCGATCAGGGCTTAGCTCTGGCCCCATCCCCCAAATACCATCCACCAAACCTTTATATATGACTCAGAGCCATAGTTTATTAAGAACCACCTTTGGCGTTGTGCTAAGGCTATGCATTATCTACTCGTAGGTCCCGTGTTCGATCCTCTCGGTGGCCAATTCGACCTTAAACAAATTTGGTACAACCCAAGGGTGCCATGTGGCAGCCTGTGATTGGGCCATGTGGCACCCAATCATTGGGCCAACACAAATCCACCATAACCAATCAAAACTTTCCAAATATAACCAATCACCCTTTATTGTCAACGTACAAATACCCAGTCAGCAGTTCTGCATCAAAACAACAAATTTTTTAATTTTTTAGGAAAACGATCAGGATGTGATATTGGGAGCATACGATATTGGTTTTGAGTGATTCAAGTTGCATTGGATTTAGGGCAACGAGATCTACCTTTTTGAATTAGTTTCAAACACTTTTGAACACTATGAATTTTGAACACTTTACTAATCCACTGGATCATTCCCCACCACCAGAAGATTTTGGACCTCCAAAATATCATTTTCAATCAACAAACAGGTGAGGGTATAGCTCCCTCACCCTTCCAATCTGAATCCATTTTTATTTTCTTGGATTTGTACCTTTTATCCCCACACGAAGGTACTCCATCTTCCCTCATTTTGAAGTTCTTGTTCTTCTATAAAAAATATTATGTTGTTGCAGTTCTTCAAGATATTCAGGAGATAAATATTCAATTGAAGGAATCTAAACATTCTCTTCTTGATCTTCAATCAAAGGATGCTCATATAGTCTCAAATTTTCAACATTAACAATTGCATAGATTTGCATATATGGAGGAAAATATAACGGGAAGGTATTATTACGAATCTTTTCTAAAATATTGAATGGACCATATCTAATTGGTTTAAGTTTTTTACCTCTTCCTTTGATTATTTCCTTGCTAATGTGAATCCAAACTTCATCTCCCACTTGAAAACTATGATCAACACAATGTTTATCATGTCTTATCTGTACTTGGCTTGACTCTTTTCTAATTATTCTTGAATCATTTGATGCACCATTTGAACTTTTTCAATGAATCGCTTGGACTTATCTATGTCACTATATCCATCAATAGCAACATCTTTCCCAAAGATAAAATATAGAGGATATTTTAGTAAGTATCCCAAGCATGCCTCAAATGGATATGTTTAGGTCGATGAATGCTTGGCCCGGTTGTAAGCATGTTGAATGTAGTGCAAATGTTCATATCATAATTTAGGATGCTTGTTGCAATAACCACAAAGAATATGTATTACCGTTATGTTCACCACTTATTTTTTCCCATCGGTTTGCGAATGGAATGATGTGATATTTTTCAATTTGGTGTCCATGAGTCCCCATAAACTTGACCAAAATTTCCTGACAAATCAAGAATCTCGATAAAAAATAATGGATGTGTTAAACCAAAAATGCATCCATACATTTTGAAAGAGCAATTGTGCAGTTTGTTTAGTTGTAACATGCTTCTTACAAGGCATCAAAATACACATTATGATGAATCGATCCACAACTACATAAAGGTAAGCATGACCTTTCCCAGACATAAGTAGACCTCCCACAAAATCCATAGAAACACTTTCCTAAGGACGGGAAGGAATACGAACTGGAGTATACAATCCCAACTTTTTATTGCTAGGATTATTGATCGCACATAAAGAACATCCTCTTACATATTATGACACACTTTCATTCATACGAGGCCAGTAACAATACCTCTGTAATTGTGCCACTGTCTTGCCTACACCAAAGTGGCTAGCAATAAGAGAAGTATGTGATTCCCTTATGATTTTGACTCTTTCTCCCTATGGAATACATAGCTTGCCAAGATGTTTCAGAAATTTATCATGCACATGATAATATAATTCCTCTACTCGGTTACCTTGATAGAAAATTGCATTTACATCATTGAAATCCTCATCTAATGCATATTGCTCAACATAGCTCTCATGCATGATAGAATTATACTTAATAATAATGGATGCACTAACAATTGGTTTGGATAGCATATCAACAAATTTGTTATAGATACCTTTCTTATACCTTATCACCAAGTGGAATTGTTTTAAGAAACCCATCCATCTGAAGTCCCTCGATTTTTGTATATTGGTCTATGATTGCAAGTATTGCAATAGTTGATGGTTAGTGTGAATGATAGTTTCCTTACCCATCAAGTAATATTTCCATTTTTTCACACTTTGCACCAATGCATACAATTATTTGTCATATGTAGGATAGTTAATCACTACACCATTAAAAATTTTAGAATAATAACATATGGGTTTACCATGTTGCATCAAGACTGCTGCCATGGCATAGTCACTTGCATCGGTTTGTGCATCAAATGATTTTTTCAAATATGGAAGTTCAAGCACTAGTGTTGTATTAATTATATTTTTAAAGGCATCGAAGGCTTTCTGTTACTTTCCTCCCCACTGAAAAACTTGTTTCACACTTGTCAAAGCATGTAATGGAGTTGCAATGGATGAAAAGTTAGAAATGAAATTTCTCCAATAATGGGTTGCTCCCAAGAAGCTTCTAACATCTTTTACAATCTTGGGTTTTGGTCAATTCAAAATGACTTCCACCCTTGAGGGGTCTATCTTCAACTCACCCCCTCCAACAATATGACCCAAATATACTAAAGAGGTTTTCCCAAATTCACATTTAAACATCTTTTAAAATAACTTTTCTTTATTTAATACATCTAGTACTTGCCTAACATGCTTGACATGCTCTTCACGAGTCTTTCTGAAAAGCAATATGTCATATAAGTAGGCTATCACAAAATCATCAAGAAAATGCCTTAAAACATAATTCATAACTCACATGAATGTAGCAAGAGCATTACAAAGCCCAAATGGAATAACCAACCACTCAAAAAAACCTTTCTTTGTCTTGAAGATTGCCTTCAAAATATCTCCTTAAGCAATCCTTATCTGATGATAGCCACTTCTCAAATCCAACTTAGTAAAATAAACAAAATCTTTCAATTGATCAACTAAATCATCAACTCGAGGAAGAGGGTAATTGTTACAGGTCGATTTGGGCATCATCCAAAAACACATATCAGTATTCATTAGGGTCTATCATACTCTAAATTGATTGCTACATGCCCTAAAAAAGTATTCACATTAATGGTCTTCCTTCATGAAAGTTTCATTGCTTAGATGCCAGTTGAAGTGCACTATAAAGCCATCAACGCACCACTAAACAATTATAATTTCTTTGCAAAGCATCTACTCCCATGTAAGGTTGTGTTGCAGAGGATCTAGGCCCACTTTGGATTGTGATGGTCGACTGGGAGAAAATTTTTCATTTGATTCCAGGAATCTCCCTGACTTCTAGTGACTTCTAGAATTTATTCCAGCTCTACCTCATCTAATAGCCTCGAATTTGGAACCCATTAAGTTATTAAACCTCTTCTCCTCCTACTCCCATGAACAAGGAAACCTCTTCATTCATTTTTAGGAAAGCCATTCAATGATTCATTTATTTAAAACTACCTTCATCTACTTATAAATAGAGCACTAAACATAGAGCAGAAGAGAGCAATAATTTTTGTTAAGTAGATTTATTTTGGTTGGATATCAACTCTTGAAGGTGTGTGCATGTACTGTGATGTTGTTGGAATGTTGATGCTAGATGTGATGAGGATGGGACTCAAGTTGGATGAGTGACGACGAATCGATCAACTGGTTGTACTCTTCCTTCTACTTCATAATAGATACATTTGTTCCTTTCCTATTACACATGTCAATGATGTTATATGTGTATTAATTAGTTTAATCCATTCAATTTTTTTAACTTGAATAAATCATATTGCATTTATGTTGTTTTTTGTCTTCTGTTTTCCATGGCAAGTATCAATCAAGCGAGTTAAGTTGGATTAACAGTGAAGAAAGCGACGGAGGGAGGCGAGGGAAAGCGAATAGATTACAAGTAGGTTTCTCTCCCTTTATCTATTCACGTTAAGGAAAATATCAAATATATTTATTTCTTTTGTTCTAAGTGAACCACCCACTTAGGGAAAGCATACTTATCCATAGGTTTGTATTTCCATATAACAAATTGGCGACCATACTGGCGAATGATGAATCATCCCTGGTGGGTTTTTCCTTGTCCATCAACAATTAGTAGGCTTTACCTGCTTATTTTCAGCCATTTGAATGTGTCTTAGAAAAATTAGTGTGATTTCTTACTTTTTCAGGGACTCCTCTAGCACCAATGTATTTTTGGTCTTGTAATATTCCAAAATTTTCATTAAGTTAATTGGAACATTAATTTTTCTTTCCTTTTTATAAAATGGGTAAGGGAGCCCATGAAGAAGCATAATAAAAACTCCAAATGTGCAAAGGGGTCACTTAAGTGGCTTATTTATCATCTCCTAGTGTGAAAAGGGGAAAATACAAGAAGATTAGGCCCAGTTTGACCAAGTCAAACAACACAGCATGGAGGGAGTGAGTCACCAAGTGGGACAACGCAGTTTTAGTGGGAGGAATATTATTGGATGAGAGAAACCCTAATGGTTGGGGTCCATCACAAGGAAGCCTCCTCTTGGCATAAAAGAGGGAAGGAGAGCCATTGCTCATTATGTTGAAGATTTCGAATTTACTCTGCTCTCTCCAGTTGTGCAACTAGGATAGCTTGTGTTGTTTAGCACAAGGGAGATTTCTGTTTAGAAGTTTCCTCTCCTTCATTGGGAAGCTTTGGAGGACCTTTTCTTCATTCTCCTCACATCTAGGCTTGAGTCCAAGGTGACCATCTTCAATTATATAATTTTCCAGCTTTGCAGAAACATTGAGTTGCTGGGGGTTGCAGTGAGGATTCATCATCACCCATTTTCGGAGCTAGTTTTGCAGAGGAGGAGCTCATTATTTCTCTAAGAGATCAATGAGGAAGATTCCAAAGCTTTATTGCAGATTTTTTCATGGGCCATATGTTTCATCTCATTCACAGTGCTTCCTCTTCCTCATACTGCGTTATTTTCAGAGGGCACTTGTAGGAGGGGTTCACACAGTGGATTGGAGGGTGTAACATTCAGTGAAGGGAGAAGCCTTTCACTTAGAAGAGAATTGGGGGAGTTTTCTACATCATTTGTATCATTCCCATCCTTCTCCATTTTTTTATTGTTATTGAGTTGCTGCTGCTACCCAGCAACTCCGGCATTTTGTCATTTAGTGTATTTTGGCCAATTCCTTGGAGAATTGTTGTAGGAATTTTTTCTAAGGTTGAGATCTTGCTCCCTCACTTTATTTGAGCTTTTTATTGCCATATCTTTGTATACATATCAGTTTTCAGTCATTCCTCATTATAGACTACGCAGTCATAGCTTGTTGCTGGGTTGTGTAGCTGGGTGCTTACATTTCTGCATGTACATTTGTCTTGGGGCTGATTTAGCCTAGCTTGAGAGGTTTTTCCTCAAGCTATTGTACATATATTGATAGCTGCACATACAATAAAGGCTATGCACTCTTCTTGTACCTAATTTATTGATATTTCATAGCTGTTACTTGTTAGAGTTCATGTATTGCTGTAGCTGTCCCTTTTGAGCATTGTTTGGGATATACAGGTTTGGAGGATCTGAATAACCTTCCTAGGGTTATTTCTTTGAGCTCTAATTCTAGAAGTGTAATGTATGGTGTGTTAAATAAGGGATATAAGTCCCCTTCCATCTTATTTTTACACTTCCTTCCTTATACAGCGTCCTCATGGACCATAATGCAGAAATTTCTGAAAAAGGAATATTACAGTGGTATCAGAGCATGATCTTTGGCTCAGCCTGTGGCTTCAAGCCAAAGTGTTGAATCTCTAAAGGAGGAATAATTCAAGCTCTATAGACAGATTCTACAGATGGCCATGTATTCTCTGGATCTCATCCTTTTTTCAAAGGTGACATATCTAGTAAATGCCTTTGCAGTCAATCTCTGGAATAGAATTTTGATATTCTTGAAAATGGAATTTTACAGCGGTATCAGAGAAGAGAAGAGAAGAAAAAAAAGAGATCAAGATGATGTAGAGGATGAGATTACTCTCATCAGTTCTTAGATCCAGAAAAGGCCTCTCCAAGGAGGTTGAGAAGACTGAAGAAAGAGAAGAGGAAGGACCATGCACTTCCTACTCTCACCACAGAGGAATAGAGCATGAGAAACACTTGGAATTCGAAATTCTAAGTGATTATATTGCTAAGTACCGAGAAAACCCTAGAGCCTTCCAAGGGACTCTATATTTTCCACAATGTATTTATCAGAAAGAAGAGAGAAGACCCCATAGCTATGGGATGATGAGAGGCAATAGATTCCTATTGTCCACTTTCGATGGATCACACACATGTGCAGTAGAGGTCTGGGTGCAGAAACTAGAGGATTTATTCCTGCTACATCCTATAGTAGATAGAGAGGTTGTAGAAGTTGCAGCGTTGCACCTTGAGGGTGAAACAAAGACTTGGTGGTTCAACCATTGGGACCATGCAAGGGTTTCTACTCTTGCTAATTTTTCTCAAAGATTGATCAGAAGATTTGGTCAAAGGAGGGAGGAACCCTCACCACCAACTGAAGAGACACATACTAGCATTTTCATAGTGATGGAGAAGCAACCTTCATCTCCAGCAGTTGAGGCATCCGACATTATTGAGGGAGAGACTCTTGCAACAACACAAGATTCTTCTGAAACTCTCCAAGGTATGCCTAAGTATTTATTTCTTGTGGAGGATTGTATATCTATGCATGTTTATTGTCTAGAGGAGGGAACCTTTACTACGCTATGCCATAACCTTTATACACCATTGTTGTGTTATGCACCACCATTGGGGTTGGGGTTTAAAAACTTTGTCATAGAAGAGATTGCATTTCAATGTCCCATGAAATACAAAGGCAAGAAACTGTTTTGGGAAGATGGTATACCTCATTGGAGGGATGCCAAGATGCAGGGTGAAGGAAGACATTCACTAGGAGTTGAGTGGATGTGGATGAAAGGAAATAGGATGGTAAGCCTTTTTTAGATTTATGATATACGACAGCAAGAGGCAATGCTACGTTGGCTACTCTTGAGAGAGTTTCACCGGCATAGGACCTATCCTTTTTCATGGGATATGGAGGAGGAAGAGGAGTGGCAGGATACTTACACCATGGGGCAGAGAGGAGCATGGGTGCATTATGAGGAGATGGTATTATTATTACCACTCATTGTGCTACCTTCACATATTCATTATGGTGGGAGTATGGGAGGGCAGCAAACATTCTTTTTGCTTAGATTATATTCAGATGTTGCAGGAGCAGGAGGAGGCACTAGCATAGTGCAAAGGGATTTCTCCTTATTCTTAGATGCCCAAGAAGTACCTTATCTATGGGAGGGACTCTATATGTGCAGCAAAATGATGAGTAGAGTCTTTGACAAGATCCATGTCAAAGAATTGAGCTTTGAGATGATAGTGGCCCTACTCCATAGGCCAACAACACTATCACTTCAGAGTTGGGTTTACTTGTTGAAGTGTTTTCAGAACCACTTCACAAGTGATGTACCTTGGAGGCATGTAGGAGATGAGGATGAGGGATTAATGGATGGAAACATCCCTTGCTATATCTTGATCTTCTTGGCTTGGGTTCACAAGCACAAGTAGAGACACCTACATGCAGCATTTATGGATTCTCCATTCATGCATTCTCATGCATACTATTTGTTGATGGAGGAGTCCACTTGGGAGGGCATCCTAATGGATGTATACCAGCATATGGTTAGATGCATAGCCTGAGAGATGATGTTATGGTTGGCACAACCACTTCCCTACGTTGTTGCAGTAAGGAAGAATTTTCACTTGAGCCATTTCAGCTCAAAGACCGGAGTACATGATGAGGGAGGTAACAATTTGCTTAATGTTTTGCACTCTCTTATCTTTTTGAGTAGCATATCATATCAAGGAGTATCTTCCCTTCTTGCACATTATGTTTTTTTGTACTTATGGTCAATTGCAACAATTATGATGGCCATCTTATTGGTGGATTGTGGGGGAAAGCCATAGGATTTTTGGTGTGCACCATTGGCACCAAATTATGTTTTCATGATATCATCTTGTAGGATGAATGTGGCAGAAAACAAGTGGCTGAAAGGAAACTTTTTGTACTATATATTGAGGTAAGCCAATGATCCCCTGCATTGGTTCCATGTGTGGAGCTATGTTTCACCTCCTTGATCTCGCAGATTTATGCTTCCATATGTTGCTAGTAGAACGTTGGACATGGGAAGCACCATTGGAGGAGTGGCACAAGAGTTGAGGATGCCCATAGGAAGGATGATTCCCCATACTTCTCACATTGCATGTTTCAGAAAAACAAGTGGTTCAGCCTTGATTGCCATGTTGCATCTCTTGCTTTCAAATGGGAGGAGCCATTTGGAGAGGTTGAGATTTTTGGGGAGGCACCCCATGGGTGTTGGATTTGCTGGGATGGCTTGGGTCTCTTTTGAAGATCATTATGTTTCAGCCATATATCAGCAGCAGCCCCACATGTGTCATAAGGGAGGAGAAACACATTGGGAGGATGTGTTCTTTGGGGGAGGAGACCTCCATACTTTTTGCGGTACCTTCTCTAAGGGGAGTATGGAAGAGGATATGGTCATCATGACAAAATGTTTGTTTCTTCATGAGGTGAACCATATGATCGATTGGATACCATATGATGATGACTTCCAACTCATCACATATGAGATTATTTGGGCCAGCTTGATTTACAGTGTTGAGGGAGAGATCCTTGGAGATCTAAACTTCATCGTTCCACTTGAGGGCAACACTATTGCAGCCCAAGTTCAGCTTTCACTCCACACTTACCATAAGTGGAGAAGAGGACAGCATGGGGTAGGCCATGAAGCCTAACATTATCAGATTTCCAGCCCATCCATTCTACATGAGCCCAAGATGGAGAATGATTTCCAGGAGTTTCCTAGTTGGAAGGTGACTTATTTAGCATGGTTGATTGCTTGGGGATGGAGGATACACATGGGGAGAATGTCTCCCAAAACATTTCAGTCTTCATACCTTGGGAGGACCTCTAGACAACACATTTCGACTCTCTTGAGCACCTCACTTTTTCATGATGGTAGCTTGGTAGCTAATTTACATGCTGAGGAGAGGCATTGTGGGAGCTTTATTGATATGATATCATCCTATTTCTTGGAGGTGACCATCATACATGGGTGCTGCATGAGAGGAGGAGAAGAACCATTCTACCCTTGCACTTGCTTGAGGACAAGCAATCTTTGGGAGGAGAGGACTGTAATGTTCCAAAATTTTCATTAAGTTAATTGGAACATTAATTTTGCTTTCCTTTTTATAAAATGAATAAAATGGGTAAGGGATTCCATGAAGAAGCATAATAAACACTCCAAATGTGAAAAGGGGTCACTTAAATGGCTTATTTATCATCTCCTAGTGTGAAAAGGGGAAAATACAAGAAGACTAGGCCCAGTTTGACCAAGTCGTGAGTCACCAAGTGGGATAGCGCAGTTTTAGTGGGAGGAATATTATTGGATGAGAGAAATACTAATAGGTGGGGTCCATGACAAGGAAGCCTCGTCTTGGCATAAAAAATTGAATTAGAGCCATTTCTCATTATGTTGAAGATTTCGAATTTGCTCTGCTCTCTCCAGTTGTGCAACTGGGATAGCTTGTGCTGCTTAGCACAAGGGAGATTTCTGTTTAGAAGTTTCCTCTCCTTCATTGGGAAGCTTTGGAGGACCTGTTCTTCATTCTCCTCACATCTAGGCTTGAGGCCAAGGTGACCATCTTCAATTATAGCATTTTCCAGCTTTGCAAAAACGTTGAGTTGCTGGGGGTTGCAGTGAGGATTCATCATCACCCATTTCCGGAGCTAGTTTTGTAGAGGAGGAGCTCATTCTTTCTCTGGAAGATCAGTGAGGAAGATTCCGGAGATTTATTGCAGATTTTGGCATTGGGCCATATGTTTCATCTCATTCACAACGCTGCCTCTTCATCATACTTCGTTATTTTCAGAGGGCACTTGCAGGAGGGGTTCACACAATGGATTGGAGGGTGTAATATTCAGTGAAGGGAGCATATTTTCACTTAGAAGAGAATTGGGGGAGGTTTATACATCATTTTTAGCATTCCCATCCTTCTCCATTTTTGTATTTCTATTGAGTTTCTACTGCTACCCAGTAACTCCGACATTTTTCCATTTAGTGTATTTTGGCCAATCCCGTGGAGGATTGTTGTAGGATTGTTTTCTGAGGTTGAGATCTTGCTCCCTCACTTTATTTGAGCTTGTTATTGCCATATATTTGTATACATATCATTTTGCAGTCATTCCTCATTATAGACTGCGCAGTCATAGCTTGTTGATGGGTTGTGTAGCTGGGTGCTTACATTTCTGCATGTACATTTTTCTTGGGGCTGATTTGGCCTAGCTTGAGAGGTTTTTCTCAAGATCTTGTATATCTATTGATAGTTTCACATAAAAGAAATTCTATGCACTCTTCTTGCACCTCATTTATTGATATTTCATAGCTGTTACTTGTTAGAGTTCATGTATTGTTGTAGCTCTCCCTTTTGAGCATTGTTTGGGATATACAGGTTTGGAGGATCTGAATAACCTTCCTAGGGTTATTTCTTTGAGCTCTACTTCTGGAAGTGTAATTTATGGTGTGTTAAATAAGGTATATAAGTCCCCTTCCATATTATTTTTAAACTGCCTTCCTTATACAACATCCCCATGGGCCATAATGCATAAATTTTTGAAAAAGGAATATTACAGGTCTTGACACAGTGCTTTGCATATCACTGCTGGCTTAGGGACAGTGCTCTGCAATGCACTGTCTCCAACTCAGGGGTGTGTTGCCCCTGTGACCAACCAAAATCTATCTATTTTTTCTTTTGCCAATTCTTGTCAGTGTTTTCTTGCTGAAATTTTGAGTGATTGAATACCTCTAGAGACCTGTTTTCCTTTACTCTTATTTCCTCACTTTGGATTTGTTTGATCAATGTTTATTTGTGTTTTCTTTATCATTGTGAATATTTCCAAAGTTAAATTTTTACATTTAATAAATTCATTATTCTTGAAAAGAGGAATTGTCGTTTCAGTCTTTGTTTCTCTTGAAAGTTTTGAGTGATTGTTTGTGCATTAGTTTCTTTTTTATTCATCTAAACTTAAAGGAAACTGAAAAGAAAAACATGCATTTTCATTTATGGACTGTGAGTGCTACTTGAGGAATAGTTTAGGGAAAAATTGCATTTAAATTTGCTCATTGCTAATTGCAAATTTTCTGATTTCTCTATCCCTACTAGCTAGTTTTTCATTGTCGAAAATCAATTCGAAAAAAACGCTTATCATTCTAATTGCATTCTAGGAATGTTAAATATATCTTGTGGTGAACCTGAAAGACAAATTGATAATCAAGATCAACATAAAATTTATCTGAATTTACATAAGGAACACTACAAGAAAAATACCCTCTAGTGGAGGTTATAAAGAGGTTTTTAGTGTTATAAAATTGGCCAAAATTGTCAAAGAAACATTTTCTCCAACATATGTTTTGGTTATGGAGGTTTTGGAGGAGCTTTTAATGGAATTTCAACACAACTAAAAAATTTGGGCAGCTGAAGGTTATTACAGATGTTTTTTTCATCGTTGTGCTACAAAGGTGTCAATGCACTAGTGCGTCTCATCTAGAAGGTGGCCCAGGGCGGTAGAAGGTGCATGCACTTGGTCGTCAAGGTATAAAACTGCACCGGGGCCAAGTGTTGGTGATACAATGCACGGGGCCATTCTAATTGGCCTTGGGATTTGTGCGATGCCCATACGTCGTCTAAACGCATCGGTACATCGAGTTATAGAAATGCACTTGTGCGCAGTATACGACAAACGCACCAATTTTTGTAATCCATATTGGTATTTGTGCAGTGCCCATAGGTTGTACAAATTCCCTAGTGCGTAGACTCACATAAACGCACCGATGCACAGTATGTCACAAACGCATCGATATTAAAAAATCGTATTGTTATTTGTGCGGTGCATATAGGTCGTAGAAACACACCGATGCTATGTAACATACAAACACACCAGTGTACAGTAACTGACACGCACCGATGTTCATTTTGTATTTTTTAGAAACATCGACTTGTGATAGTGCAATTATTGTGATTTTTTTAAATTCATTATTAATCAAAAGTCGACACATCTTATAACAGTATTCATATTAATTAAATTTTTATTAATGCATTTGAATGTGATGTTTGGATTAATTTGCTATATCATATCATAATTATTGTGATTTTTTTAAATTCATTATTCAGGAAAATATGACACATATATTATAACAGTATTCATATGAATTACATTTTTATTAGTGCATTTGAATGTGATGTTTGGATTAATTTGTTATATCATATCATCAAATTTCACATCTCTTCATTATAATAGTTAATCATCCATAAATTTAATCAATGATGTTACATTTCACAGCAACGATGGAGAACGCAATAAAATAAATTAAAACATATTTTATTATTATTATTATGATATATATGTATATATATGAATAAGACAATCTTTGTCATACAAAATGGGACAGTTATTGGTATCCCTTTGTCTTTCAATTGGGACACTATGTCCATTACATTAAACAAAATGTCTGATTTCACAGACAATTTTTTCATAAAATACAACGCCTAACTTTGATATCCAAACATAATGATCATAATTCTCCGCTTGAACTACTTCCATGGCTTGGGTTATTTTCAGGAATGTTTTGTTCATGGTGTTGATTGTTTTCTTTATCTTCTTCACCTTCCATCTACAAACATAAAAATAAATTGTAATGAGTGTATATACATCAGTGAGAATAATGAAAATTGGAATATTAAATAATATACATCAATGTAAAGCGAAAATAAATGGCGTACCATAGCAACAATTGACTCATGAACTATATACATTCTTTAAATACCATGTAGTATGCCATCTTTCAAGATTTCATCTGTTGGCAGAGTTCCATAATTTGTTTCCTTTAAGTTTTATACCCCATAAAAAATCATATATTTAATATAAAAGATTTTTTTGTTCTATTAATTATAGATGAAGCTAAGTAAAAAAATATCGATAGATGCTTACAAATTCCACAATTAATTTCTTATATGCCAACATATACTCACAACCCATATTTAACCCAATGTAAATCAATTCATCTGATGGTTCTTCTTTGTATATTAGCACCTATTTCAAGACATTCAATGATGATTTTTGTAAAACAACTTGAAAAAATACAAAAATGAAATCTAGCTAAGTTGTTATAAGGAAGTAACAATTACTCACAAACTTAGATATCAACCCTTTTCTTCCTTGTCGTCCTGTTTTATGTGTTGAATGGGTTCCATTTTCTTTTCTTTTCTACAAGAAAATACTTGAAAATTAATATTTAATGCTAAATTGTTTACTTATTGTACCTAATGATCAAAAAAATCAATGATTACGTAATACATTTGAAGCATGTTGTTGTTGAGATGGTTCCTCCTTCGATGCAATTTTTTCCATTTCTTTGACCATCTCCTTGTACACCTTTTTGGACATTCCTACTGGCATATTTCTAATATAAGCTCGTTCATATTTTGAAATTTTCATAATCTTCCTGAAAATGTAAAATGACAATAAATTATTTAATTTTTATATTGATATATGAAAATTAAATATAACAAAAGTGATATTTATAAATGATATTTATACATAATTCTAGACAAACATTTAAAGGAATATTACTTTTTCATTGCTTCTTTTTTGTTGTTGTACGTTTTTGTTATTAAAATTATGACATGTCTCATTGACCAATTCTCTGGAAACTCTTCCTGTAGTTTAAATAAAATTTGGTTCTTGGAATCATTGGATTGATTTTTGTATTGTAAGTGGAAAGAACGTCTATACATTCATTCCACTAGAACCCTCAAACTTTTGTAAAAGTTTTTCCCCCTTTTTTTAACCTCCAGAACCACTCCAGATGAGCTAAGGAGCAATTCATTTTCATTTTCATGTTCTATTTTTTTTCTTTTCTTAGAAACACATTCCTTTTCTGTGTTGTTGGTCCCTGTAGAAAATTAAATAGATGTGAATTAATATATTGTTTGACACATGTTATCTAATAATTTTAAGTATATTATTAATGAAAATTAAACAAAAAAACTCATATTGGATCAATAGAATTTTTTCATTCACTTGATTCATACTTTTGCGATTTTTCCATCAAGCTTTTATGCTCTTCTGGTCCTAAATCATAAATAATCTTATCGATCTTCGTCATATTTTGGCTCTGCATGATACACAGTAAACAATACATATTAGTTAAACTTACAGATAGTTCAAAAATAATTTATTTTATAGAGAATTTACAAAGAACTTTCTTTTTTTTCTTTTCTTGATGTGTTATAAGTATTTTTGTTACTTGATCTCTCGTCAGTCATTTCTTTATCAATATGAAACCTGTACCATATCATTCATTAACATATTTTATATATAAATTGTCAATTTTTCAAGTAAAAAACAAATCTCAAGAGATTGGTGCGCTATTCATGGTGTATGCACCGGCATCCGTGTGTGGGTGTCTTATAAATGCACCACACAAACAGTATAATAGACTGTATGGTGCTCTATGTCAACAAGAAGAATTGGTGTGTTACATGTTCACCACCACACCAATTAACACAGAGAAAATAATAAAAATTGTCCAATGTTATTTTTTGTAGCATAAATGCCTCACGCAAACAAGGGACCAACATATGGCACTCTCTGTCAACTAGGAGACTCGGTAAGGTGCGTTATATGTTACATGGTGCACTGATTAACACAATAAAACATTTTTTTGCGAAACAACATGTTCGTGGTGTGCCATAATGAAATAGCGCACCGGTGCCCTATTTTACATATGGCGCAATGATTAAGAAAAGAATTAAATTAAATTTTTTTATCACTGTACTTTCACGGTGCGCTAAGTTTCACAAATTCACGCAAGGGCCGACATGGACTGGAATCCGACTATGCAAGTCGTTCCATGGGTTGGATGTCTTAGGCCTATATATAGCAATACAAAAACCCTATAAAACTAAAATGAAAAGCCCTAATTCTGAAAACACAGAAACAGGGAGAAGAAAGGGCAGAAACAAAAAGAATGTAGGGTTTAGGGTAAAAATGGATTCTTTTTTTTCCTGAAAATGAAAAAAAATTAAAAAAAATTTCTTACTGCGTAAAAAAAACTATAGAAAAAGCTAAAAAAAACAATAAACTTTAATCATGAGATCGTTTGAAATTCTATTCTACAAGGTTTGAATCACCAAAGGTTTGGAATTTTGATTGTCTGAATACTTCTGTTTGAACGTATTTCGTTGCTCCACAGTGCTCTCCTGCTTTGTTGCTCCAGGTATGTCTCCTGCAAATCTCTGGCTGAAATTTTTTGCAAAAATAGTGAAATAATGAAAGGTGTTTAGTATTTAAAGAATTTTTTTATGAAATTATATTTTCAAAAATATTTTACCGCCCATTTTTAAATTTACCACCTTTTTTTTCACTTAAAGAAAATAGAGTTGCTCTTTTTTTATTTACGGTTATTCGTCGCCGGTGTGTCACTTAATATCACCGCACTGGTGTGTCCATTTATATCACGGCACCAGTGCACATTAACAAAAACACACTGGTACAATGATCTGTATATTAGCACCGATAACAAGAAGTCAATTTTTAATTCACCGAAATTACTTTTAGGTGTGTGCACCAAAATTTATTGTTGATTTTGCTCAAATGCAGGGAGAAAATATCATAATTATATCGAATAGACAATTCTTCAAAATCCATCTCATTCCATAATATTCTCAAATTCCATCACGGAGTTCTCCCTATCCATCTCGAGACATAATATTTACTTCAGATTTTATTTATATTTTCATTATTTAATTGAATTTGTGCTTTTTATCCATGTCAATCATGCACAGATTTATTAAATTTATAATGTATACAAATTTGCAGGTTCACACAGATTCAGAATTGAGTTCAGATGCACAAAATATTCAAATGCCAACTCCAAAATGTCAGAAGCTCTTCTCAGGAGCAGCATACCGCAAGGCGCATTTGGTAGATGAAAATGGACAGCTGCTTCACCTTGCCAATTGCAAAAATATTGCATCTTCTAGCCACAATCATGGGACATTAATGATGGTAATAATTATAATTGTTTGGTATATTGATTAATATAATTATTTCCACGTCAAAACCAATTAATCATGCAATATTGTCAATGTGGTTACTAATTGATATCATATATTTTTTACTAATCATGTTCAAATAATTTTTTTAAATTATTAGGATTCTAGTGATGATGGGCGACCTACCTACCATCTTCCATTGCACCCCATGACAATGTCAAATCGATATAAGATTGAATTAAGAGAAAAAATTAGAGAGGAATGATACCAAGAATGGTTGAATCAACCACCGATTCAATTCCCTCTACGTCCAGATTCACCAATTAGGAATGACTATAGCAATAGTAGTTCTTCACAAGTTGGAAATGGAGGCAATCAAATAGAGGTTGGTATGCATTATTACTTAAGGGATATGACTTCCATGGAGATAATTTTGTTAGATGCATTCCAAAACGATGATCAACTAGGATATGATGTTCATATCGCTGACACCTTTTTCGAAATCCTTAAATTTGCTTCCACCACCCCTCTCTTTGGACCTGGCGGTCAGTGAAAGTCTACCCAGTTGGGGAAAATGAAGTTACTATACAACTTGAAAGCAAATTTTGGCTTGTCGAATGCATGTTTCTCAGAAATTTTAAGGTAAGTTACCATAAATTCCTCCGTTACATAAATTTGAGAAATATAATCAGTACAATACAATGAACATTAAAAATGGTAAATTTTATGAACGTTAATAATCGGGTGCATTAATGTACATTTATTAATATATTTTTCCATGATCACCAACTACAGCTTATTCAAATATAAAGTTCTTCTGAGTGATAATGTCTTGCTCGGTAGCTGCAAAGAGGCAAAGAAATTGTTGAAAATGTTGGGTGTTGAGTACATATCATATCATGCATATCCAAATGATTGTATTCTATATAGAGGAGAATATGCAAACAAAGAGATATGTCTGAAATTTGGGCATGACAGGTATGATAAATCAAAAAATAAGGGTAAATCACGTACAGGTCCTCCTTTTGAGATATTGAGGCACATGCCTATAATCCCAAGGATTCAAAGGCTCCTTCGTTGCAAAGAATTAGCTATGTTGTAGGGATGGCATGCCTCATGCAAAAGTGAGTTGGTAGTTATGTGAATCCCAACTGATTCAATAGCCATGAAGCATATAAAGGATACATGGCCTGAAAAATTCAAGGATGAAGTACGAAGTCTATGACTTAGCATAGCCATGGATGGCGTCAACTCATATTCCCTCCAGAACACCAACTATTTTGTTTGGCATGTAGTAGTGATCAATTAAAATATCCCCCCATGGTTGTCTGTGAAGAATGAACATCTTATGTTGGCTCTCATAGTCCCTGGTAGAAGACAAGTGAAGAATATGGATGTCTACTTACAACCACTCGTAGATGAATTAAAGGAATTATGGGATGGGATAAATGTATATGATGTATCAATACCCATCGCAATAGAGAGGAGTTTTACATTGTATGGAATATGTGCTTACACGAAACATGATTATCCAAGCATAGGAGTTTGCTCTGGTAAATTACATGTTTAATTTATTGATTTTTTTATATACGTAACAATTCTTTCACATATTAGTTATTTAATTCATTATATTTGTTCTAATCTTCATGATATTATTTAACATGCCATGCATATTAATTGTATACATTAATCTCACAGGTCTTGTAACAAAAGGGTATTTTGGATGTAAATTTTGTGGACCTTCTCTGAAAGCTAGATGGTCCAAGGACCTACAAAATCCAGTGTATGATTTCTCCAGGGTATTCCTCCTAGAAGAACACCCTTACAGAAGAGCAGCATCCACTTTCAATGGTAAACGAGAGAGAACCCAAAGGCCTCCAATAATGACACCAGTTGAATGGCTTAGAGCATATGAGAGAGAGAAGAATAAGGAGTTCATAGAAATGTTATATTTAAATGGGGAGCCTATGTTCGATGATCCAGAATTATTCGACACCTATGTTGAGAAATTTCCCATTGGGATGAAAAGGAAATCTATATTTTATAACCTCCCATATTGGGAGCATCTTAAGATTACCCACTTATTAGATCCCATGCATATATTTAAAAATGTTTCATCTTCTTTATAAAGGAACATATCATTGAAACAAAGTGACACATTGGCTATTAGGAAATATTGTATTACTTCAAAAACTAAAAAGAAACATTGGCCAAGACAATTAGAAAGTACGGGATCAGAGGTAGGTGTTGGTCCCTCTAATTCATGGTTTTTCAAAGAAGGTGATGTCCCATGGATTTTTAAAAAATATTATATTTCTTTGGCAAAGGAAGTTATAATGGGTGTGACAGTGCCAACTTCATACCGGCCTTCACTACAACATTGCTTCATGACCATTTTTCGGGGTTGAAATCGCATGACCATTTGAATCTTCTAAGAGTATGTATAATTTCAAAAGCATGATTTTATTATTTGTTATATTAATAAATTTTATCCCATGCAGGGATCATAAAACATAACTAATTTTTTATATTATTGCACGTGTTTATAACTTTGCAGTGTCATTATCTTTTGTTTGTATGTGTGTGTGTGAAACATGAATTCCCTCAAGACCTAGGACATGCCATATCTAAGTTATCTACATTTGTACGTTGGATCACGTCAAAGGAGATTCATGGGGCTAGCATTCCACGGTGGCGTAAATAGATAGTTGATATTGTTTGTATGTTTGAGAAGGAACTACCAACAATTTCATGACTTAGAGGCTCATCTTCTAATCCACCTAGTATATGAGGTTGAATTAGTTGGGGTGGTTTCTTGTCGTTGGATGTTCTTCTTAGAGAGGTACATGAAGAAATTGAAAGGTTTTGTTCGACAAAGGGCAAAACCCAAGGGGTCTATGGCAGAGGGGTACATATCATATGAGTCTTTCTATTATGCCAGTGACTACATCCAGATCGCTAACATACCAAGTGCGGTGGTTTGGGACGATGAAAGGGATGAAGACAAAAGAGAAGGGGAGTTGCTCCAAACAAGTGGAAAAAGGCACTTGATAAAGAGTAAGCGACTTATAATTTTTCAAATTTACACAAAGTAAATAGTCATGTTGAACTTTGATATAACGTATATTTTGATCTCTAAGTACTATATAATGCTGGTTTGATTTCATCAGCGAATGTAGAAATTGAAGCAATCAATAAATGTGTTCTTTACAATTCTGAAGCAACATAACTGTGAGTCGCATTGTATGAACAAAAGAGGATGAAATGGGATAGTGACAGGAAATCATTCAGACGATCTAATGGTAGAAGTGTGCCTTATCCCGATCATTTAAAAGAAACTATGCGAAAAATATGCCCCAACAGTTGGGTTTCTGACCAAGTCATAGAGAAATATGGTGCAACATGTCGTTACCCACGTGCTGAAGAGGATGCGCTAAATGTATGAATTGGGTGCAGAAACTTGATAATAATGTATTTAATTTATATGTAAATTCGAAACTTATAAGAGATCTATATTTCATATTTTAACTGTGGGTTTATTGTTGTACATGTCAGCCCATACTTACAAGTTTTTAGCCTGTTGTCATTTTTGGGATCCTCTTAAAACCCCTGCCGTGGCCTTAGACCCTCATATATCGTTTATCATTATCCTTTCCGCCCACAAAATACATTGTACAAAGGTTAAAATCCGCGGTTAAGATATATTGGGCCCGGCCCCGCTCCTCATTAGCCCCGCGCCTCTTTTCATCCATGAAACCAAGCACTGTAACCAGGCGTTGCCCCTTAAGGCGTTTATCGCAAACCGCATTTTCACTGATCGCGACCATTTGATCCGTCGCAATTATTTGCGACGCGATCGACTGCGCCATCGCACTTCCTCCTCCATCGCAGCGGCGTAGCAATTTTCGCATTTCACCACCGTCCGCCCCCCCCCCCCCCCCCCCTCTCGCACTTTTTCTATTTACGATTTCGCGATGCACCTTCCGGGCCCCACCTTGTATGATCATTCCCACCGCGTTCCATTGCAATCCATCGTATCTCTTTACATTTTCGTGCATAGTCAAACTATAGCATTTTTCAATAAATCACCCTCCGCTGTGGTCAGGTCCCGCTGCCCCACGTCACCCTTCCATTGACATTTGTCATACTTTTGTCCATGTTACCTATTCCTCTCGGCTTTTCGTACACCCATGTGTTATAGTCACGAGTGTCCATGGTATTTTCCCCTGCTGCATTATGTATATATGTGTGTTTCCATTCAAGTTCATCGTTTTAATTCACTCATCAGGTTTAAGCTGTTTTACGTGGAAAATTTATGCCCCGTCAAAGTCTCCACTATGTTTTCTTCGCCACCCTACATGTCCTTGCCATATGGCCCCGTTTTCATCGTCACCATCGTCTTCATCTCCATCCCCTGTCTGGTTTTTTAACAGGCTTGTGTTTTTTGCAGGTTTGCTGTGTTAGAAAGTTCATCACGATTTGCTGCTTGGTTCGCAAAAGTCAAGAGCACCGCCCTCAACATTTTTCGAGGAAGAAATTCGGGAGGGAAGTCGAGGGCAGCTGCATGATATGACCGCCATTAAAGAAAGCAAGGATATGAATCTATAGAACCCTCTAGAGAAAATCAAGAGACAGACCTAAGCAGGCGGGAGTATTAATAAGGCGGCATGAAATGTCAGTGAAAGATTAAGAATCACAGAACCCTGCATTAAAGACCTGAGGTTGAAATTAGAAGTTAGAAAGCTGAAAGTATTATACGCAGATACAAGCAACCTCGGAGTTTTATTGCAGCAAATCTACCACTCTCAGTCAAGTACAGAATGTTTGTACAATTTGTTCTTTATGTCTTGATTCATGAGGAGATTTTTATCCTCAGCATTTATTTTTGGATGTAAATTGTAAAGTACAGTCATTTATTTTGAGTCATTCACAGTGTGGGAGCGAAGGTTTTCCGCCATTTTGTTCAAACTAAATCATTAAATGTGCTCCATCTACCTCCTTCTCGAGAATTCTCTATTTTTTCTATAAAAAACTAAAAAATAAGACATTAGGGGGGTTCCAGATTTCGATCAGCAAACTGTGCAGTGAAAAGGATTTTATATACATTTTGTAACACTTGGATATGAAGATTCAGAGCCCGTAGGGTCTCAGCGAGGAGGAGTTATAACTGTAATGAGGATTCTGGTCTCTAGTATCTCACAATATGTAATTTTCTCTTATGTGTAATACAATAACTCATTTCATGCTATTTTTCTTCTTGTATCATGTTCTAGAATGCGAGTGGCTCACTAGTTTGCAGTAAGGATTCATCCTAGTCGATGCCCTTTCTGGGATTAGTCAAGCGCTTTAAATAGGCCTAGTCATGATATACTGTTCCATGTTCACCTCTTCCATATTTTCTGCTATATCAGTTGTTTTAGGAGGGTGCTTTTAAAATGCCAGGATTGTCTATGGATTCTTGAATTGGCAAGCCCATACATGGTTTTGTTGTATATCTGGGTATTAGTCTAATGTCAACTGGTATTTTCTTATTATTTCTTTCATTGCATCCACTCTCTGATATTTGATTTATGTGGCATATTATCTGAACTGGCCCTCTTTATAGTAAGCTGTCTCTTAACTGTCTGATACCTTTCTATTGGAGTTTTGCATGATGTTCCTACATTGTTCTTATCTTTGTATCAGCTTTTGAGAGATATTGGTCCCATTTAAATTAATTTCCTTGTTCAACAAGAGATAGCAAGAGAGCTTTTGGATTGACAACCCAAGCTATATGATGAGCTCCTTGCTATATTAAGATGTCCTAGGCACTGGTCTATGGCAACTCTAGGATATCTCTAGGGGTGACAAAATTGTCCACAACATCTTTCTGGCGCCGTTGCCGGGGAGCAAATTCAAGAATATCAGTTTCCCCGGGTCTCGACAAATTGTTTTCACTCTCTAATCAGGTGAGCACAGAGAGTTGAAGAGTTGCGTATCTCTCACCTTGGCGACTCCACTGCTTTCATTTGATAAATTTATTGGTAGTCCTAGCTCCTCATAAGCCACATTTGAGGTCAGATACATCTCAGTCAAAGACACCTTACGTGTCTGACCCAGAGAAGATCATTCATAAAAGAGTTTGGAAGGAGAGGAAGTCAGTTCGTGTTGAAGACCCTGAATATTCCATTGCAGATTATCCGCCCTCTTCTTCTCAAGAGATCAGAACAGAAAATCCCGAGTTTTATTCAGAAACTCCACGTAGAGGAAGTGCTTGGATTGAAGAAGATCCCCATCCTACTCCTGAGGCTGAGGAAATTAAAGAAGTTACAGAAGTAGCCGTTGTTAACCGCGAACTATTCCCATCTACACCTCAGGCCTCCATACAATATATTCCCATTGTTATACATACTCCGCTTCCTCCTACTCCTCTACCTTCATTTGTTCCTGAGATTTTTGCACAACCCCCACCTCCTCCAATGGCTAATGTACCAGATTTTCTACTGAACAAATACGCTCCACTGGCCTTACCCCAAGTGCTAAATGATATGCCACAGGATTATTTGAAGATCCTGCCGAGATTTAATGGTGAAAATGAAATTGATGCTCAGAAACATCTTGAGACTTTCTGCTCTTTTGCAGAAAACTTAAATGTTGAACATTTGGATGTGGTCCTGAGATTATTTGTACAGTATTTGGAGGGTGAAGCCAGAAAATGGTTCAAGACATTGGGGAACCGTTCAGTAACCACCTGGGACGATATGGAGAATAATTTTCTCAGGAAATGGGGAGAGAAGAAAGATCATGGACAATGCCTCACTGAATTTAATACTCTTAAGAAGAAACATAATGAAGGAGTATCAGAGTTTATCAAGAGATTTAATAAGTTATATCTGAATCTCCCTACCGATATGAAGCCCATTCAGAATGCTGCCAAAGTTGTTTTCATAGCAGCATTTGACTTAGACTTTGGATTCTCACTGAGAGAGAGAAAACCTGCTACGCTAGATGATGCTCAATCGGATGCTCTAGAGCTGGAAGCAAATTTTTCCTCTACTGGGAAATTAAAGGGAAAAATTGAACAAGATACTAAGAGGAGAGGCAAAGAAGAGGTTTCTACCTCCAATCAAGATAAGGATTCAGACAAAATGGACGAAATAAGCAAGATGATTAAGAAGATGGTTAAACTGGAATTGGAAGCTAAAAATGCAGCTCCCAAGAATTTCTATAATGCTCCAAACAGAGGATACAATCCCCAATATAAAAGACCACCATTGCAGATATTGCCTAGAGAAGCAAAGGAGCAACAAGATCAGGTACCACATACCTTGTACCTGGAAGGTTCAGCAGATGACTCCATTGAAGATGCTGCTTACGAATTAGAAGATTCAAATCTTGCTTTTTCAAACAATGATGATGAAGAATGCCCATTGCAAGAAGAAGACGAAGAAGCAGAGATTGATCATTATTGTAAGCAATTTTCCGATTTCATGCAAGCACAATTTAATGTCAAATATGATCTCAGATCTTCAAGAAAGAGGACCCGAACTCAAGATCAAGAGGAGGAGCCACCTCAGAAAGAAGCATCTGCTCAGAAGGAATCAGTAGCAAAGAGAAACACAGAAAAAGGTAAGAGTCCTCTAAATGCTCCCTTGCAGCCTAATGATCAGATTCCTTCTTCTTCAAAAATATTCAGTCCTCCTAGTGCTGAGTCTGTGTCTAAAGAAATTAAATCTTCAGCTGAAAATAAAGAATTTAAAGAAGTTGTAATAGAGAAGCCCCCTTCTGCTTTTAATTTACAAAAAGAACTTGAAAAAATTAAGATTCCAATTCCCCTGACTGAACTATTAAAACAGCCTGTATATCAGTCTCAGGTTACTTCCTTTATACTTCCTCCTGAAATACCAATCGTGCCTGATAGTTTAAACCTCCAGGAAGAAATACCCATGGTAGTTTTTGGCCCACATGTCGAGGAGATAGACCCTTCTACTCCTCCTTTTTATGTGTCCCTAGTTATCCACGACCTGCTGTTACACAATTGTATGTTAGATTCTGGGGCTTCCCATAATCTTATGCCTTTGTCTGTCATGGAGCAACTAGGACTGCAAATTACAAGACCATACAAAGACTTATATTCATTTGATTCTAAAAGAGTTAAATGCCTGGGAATGATTAAATATTTAGTGGTCAATTTGGCCCAAATTCCAGCAAAGAGTGTGGTCATGGACATTCTGGTTGCTGATATCCCAGCCCGCTTTGGCATGCTGTTGTCAAGGTCCTGGGGTACAAAAATTGGTGGGTCAATCAAATTGGATTTAACATATGCTACTGTCCCAGTCTTTGGAGGCCAGGAAAGGAGGTTATACAGGGAGACTAGATTTGTTAAAATGGTAACTAAGGCTGACTGCTCAGAGAATTCCCCGGTATATAACAAAGAGGGATAATTCTCGTGCTTGATGCTGGAAGAAAATCAAAATTTTGCCCATGAGCCCCTTTTTGGTCAAATTCAAACTGAGCAGCCTAAAGAAAATCAGGAATCAGAAATTTGGACTTTACATTTTGATGGGGCAAATTCTAGAGAAGGCAATGGAGCTGGGGTGTTATTAATCTCTCCTACAGGAAAATGGGTGCCACTGTCCTTTAAATTGGAGTATGAGGCTACCAATAACATAGCTGAATATGAAGCACTCTTATTGGGACTGCAGACAGCTAGAAACATGGGCATCCAAAGTCTAAAAGTCATGGGAGACTCTAAGCTGGTGGTAAGGCAGATCAGAAATCAATGCCAAACTAAGCATCCACAGCTGAGAGCTTATAGAAACGAAGTGTGGGACATGGTGGAGAATTTATTCTCAGCATTTAATATACAGTTCATGCCCAGGGAGCAGAACAGAATAGCAGATTCTCTTGCTGTAGCTGCCAGTACATTTCGTCCTCCTCAGAATCCACTTTTAAGATATGAAGTGGAGGTACGTTACAGGCCATCTATCCCAGATAATATTAAGCACTGGCAGATATTTGAAGATGATGAACAAATGAAGAGGTTTATAGAGACAATGGGAGAATTCTCTAATATGGAGATTGATGATTATGATGAAGAAGAGGAAGCTGAAAACATTGCAGAAAACAAATGGGAAGAGAAGATAGCAGGTAATAAAGTGCTGCAGCTGAAAGGAAATGTTATACCTAGAGGTCTGGTGCCTCTAGAAAGACTATTTAACAAAGATGATATTCCATTGCAGCCAAACAAGGTGATAGAAGAAGATCAAGGAGAAGATTTAAATCTAGGTACTTATGTTGATCCCAAAATTGTAAAATTATCCAAAAGAGTCCCAGAAGAATATAAAGAAAAATACTTGAATTTGTTTCAATCATATAAAGATGTATTTGCTTGGTCCTATCAGGACCTAAAAATTTTTGATACTGATATAATGCAGCATAAAATTCCTTTGAGGGAAGATGCAAAGCCTTATAAGCAGAAGCTAAGGCAGATAAATCCTCTACTGCTTCCCTCTATTGAAAAAGAAATCAAGAAGCTACTGAAGGCCAAAATAATCGTGCCATTGAGATACTCAGAATGGATAGCAAACCTTGTTCCTGTTCGGAAGAAAAATGGAGAAATTAGGCTGTGTGTGGATTTCAAGAATTTAAATAGAGCATCTTTAAAGGATAATTACCCACTGCCTAAGATGGACTACATCTTGCAGAAAGTGGTGGGAGCATCCAGAATGTCAATGATGGATGGCTTTTCTGGTTATAATCAGGTAGCTGTGTTTCCAGAAGACCAGAAGAAAGCTGCATTTACTACACCATGGGGAACATTTATGTATGCCAGAATGCCATTTGGATTGATTAATGCAGGAGCTACTTTTCAGAGGGCAATGGACATAGCCTTTGTTGGGGAGCAGGGCAAGTTTTTGGTGGTATATCTTGATGATATCACAATGTTTTCAAAGAATGATGATGAGCATATTGAGCATTTAAGAAGAAATTTTGAAAAATGCAGAAGGTATGGCCTATCCCTCAATCCTCAAAAATCTTTATTTGCATTAGACGAGGGAAAACTCTTAGGGCACATTGTAACTAAAGATGGTGTGAAAATAGACCCTAAGAGAGTTAAAGTAATAAACAGTATTCCTTTACCCAGGAATAAGAAGGAAGTGCAAGTGTTTTTAGGACGAATCAATTTTCTGAGAAGGTTTATTCCTAACTATGCTGAGATAGTTAGGCATATAACTGATATGTTGAAAAAGGATAATGAAGTAAGATGGTCCCAGGAGTCTAGAGATGCATTCACCAGGATAAAACAGGCATTTGCTGAAGCTCCCGTGCTAGCTGGGCCAGATTATGAAAAGCCATTTATGATATTCTCATTTGCTTCACCTCATACAATTGCTAGAGTTTTGTTGCAGAAAAACAAAGATGGATACGAGCAACCCATTGCTTTTTACAGCCAGGTGCTTCCTGAGGCTGAATTAAAATATAATATATTGGAGAAGCAGGCATATGCCCTGGTAAAGTCCCTCAAAGCTTTTAGAACCTATGTTTTGCAATCTCACATCACTGCATATGTTCCCACAGCAGCTGTTAAAGACAGTCTGGTTCAGGGGGATAGCGAAGGTAAAAGAGGAAGATGGATTGCAAAAATACAAGAGTATGATTTAGACATAAGGCCTACTAAGCTGATTAAAGGACATGGACTGGCTAAAATGTTATCTGAATCAAATCATCAAGACTTGGGCATTAATTTATCCATGATAGTAAATGAAGAGTCGAAGAAAGGAGAAGAACAACAAGGACTAGAGATGGCCACTCAAAAGGTACAGATGAAATATCTCACTAGTCCTTGGTATAAAGAAATAGTTGAATATCTTTCAACACTTAGCTGTCCTCCAAGTTGTGATAAGGTAAAATACAGAACTGTAAGAATGAAGTCCCAGAAATACATAATTGCTAATGGACAGCTATATTGGAGAGACCCTTCGGGTATATTACTGTTATGCCTCACAGAAAATGAAGTGGAGAGTATAATGACAGAATTTCACGAGGGGATATGCGGAGGACATTACAGCTGGAGGGCTACAGCACAAAAGATCCTGAAGGCTGGTTTTTACTGGCCAAGACTATTTACAGATGTTTTTCCTTGGGTCAGGGCGTGTGACAAGTGCCAAATATTTACAGAAAGACAGAAATTAGCAGCTCTACCCTTGATTCCTGTTCATGTAAATGAACCATTTAAAAAATGGGGATTAGATTTTATAGGAGAAATACATCCCCCATCAAGTGGCCAACACAAATGGATACTAACAACCACAGATTATTTTACAAAATGGGTGGAAGCCATACGTGCAAGGAATGCTACATATGCTGTGATAATCAAGTTTATGGAGGAAAATATCATATCCAGGTTTGGCTGTCCTGCTAGAATTGTAACTGATAATGCACAAGCTTTCAAGTCTGCCAGGTACGTAAATTTCTACCAGCAGTATAAAATTATATTGAATCATTCAACAACCTATTATCCATAGGGGAATGGCTTGGCAGAATCTTCTAATAAAACCCTGGTGAAGGCCTTGAAGAAAACAATAAATGAGAATCAAAAGAATTGGGATTCTCAATTAAAATTTGCTCTATGGGCGAATAGGATAACCAGCAAGAGAGCAACAGGGAAATCTCCCTATGAATTAGTATATGGTCGAGCAGCCGTGTTTCCTGTGCAATTAGCCTTGCCAGTGACGCGTTTCATGCAGGAAAGTCAAGAAGAACCAGATGACATGGTCAGAAGAATTAACCAACTGGTAGAATTAGAGGAAACGTGGAATCAAGTGAATCAGAGATTAACAGAGTATCAGGAGAGAATGAAAAATGTATTTGATCGGCATGCAAAAGACAGGAACTTCCAAATTGGAGACCTGGTTCTCAGATGGGATGTTTGAAGAGCAGAGAAAGGCAAGCATGCTAAATTTGACCCATTGTGTTTTGGCCCATTCAAAATTGTGAATCAAGGAGGAAACAATACTTTCATGTTAGAAAACCTACAGGGTGATCTGCTGGACGCCCCTGTAAACGGCCAATTTCTCAAGCCCTACTTTCAATTTTAATTTAGACAGAGTATGTCTATTGTACTATATTGTATATAAACTTTGCTTCGGTTTTCACTATTAATAAGGAATGTGTACTAACGAGTTTTGAAGAAAGCACAAAGTGCTGGAGGGCGGGATCTACATTTAGGATGATCAAAGGTCTGCGAGTTCTTGACATGTCCAAGGATGAACATGTCGTCCCCAGATGCAGCCGATGTTGTACATGTCAGCCCATACTTACAAGTTTTTGGCCTGTTGTCAGTTTTGGGATCCTCTTAAAACCCCTGTTGTGGCCTTAGACCCTCATATATCGTTTATCATTATCCTTTCCGCCCACAAAATACATTGTACAAAGGTTAAAATCCACGGTTAAGATATATTAGGCCCGGCCCCGCTCCTCATTAGCCCCGCGCCTCTTTTCATCCATGAAACCAAGCACTGTGACCAGGCGTTGCCCCTTAAGGCGTTTATCGCAAACCACATTTTCACTGATCGCGACCATTTGATCCGTCGCAATTATTTGCGACGCGATCGACTGCGCCATCGCACTTCCTCCTCCATCGCAAAGCGCAGAGCGTAGTTTTCATATTTCACCACCGTCCCCCCCCCCCCCCCTCTCGCACTTTTTCTATTTGCGATTTCGCGATGCACCTTCCGGGCCCCACCTCGTATGATCATTCCCACCGCGTTCCATTGCAATCCATCGTATCTCTTTACATTTTCGTGCATAGTCAAACTATAGCATTTTTCAATAAATCACCCTCCGCTGTGGTCAAGTCCCGCTGCCCCACGTCACCCTTCCATTGACATTTGTCATACTTTTTTCCATGTTACCTATTCCTCTCGGCTTTTCGTACACCCATGTGTTATAGTCACGAGTGTCCATGGTATTTTCCCCTGCTGCATTATGTATATATGTGTGTTTCCATTCATGTTCATCGTTTTAATTCACTCATCAGGTTTAAGTTGTTTTACGTGGAAAATTTATGCCCTGTCAAAGTCTCCACTATGTTTTCTTCGCCACCCTACATGTCCTTGCCATATGGCCCCATTTTCATCGTCGCCATCGTCTTCATATCCATCCCCTGTCTGGTTTTTTAACAGACTTGTGTTTTTTGCAGGTTTGCTGCGTTAGAAAATTCATCACGATTTGCTGATTGGTTCGCAAAAGTCAAGAGCACCGCCCTCAACATTTTTCAAGGAAGAAATTCGGGAGGGAAGCCGAGGGCAGCTGCATGATATGACCGCCATTAAAGAAAGCAAGGATATGAATCTATAGAACCCTCTAGAGAAAATCAAGAGACAGACCTAAGCAGGCGGGAGTATTAATAAGGCGGCATGAAATGTCAGTGAAAGATTAAGAATCACAGAACCCTGCATTAAAGACCTGAGGTTGAAATTCGAAGTTAGAAAGCTGAAAGTATTATACGCAGATACAAGCAACCTCGGAGTTTTATTGCAGCAAATCTACCACTCTCAGTCAAGTACAGAATGTTTGTACAATTTGTTCTTTATGTCTTGATTCATGAGGAGATTTTTATCCTCAGCATTTATTTTTGGAGGTAAATTGTAAAGTACAGTCATTTATTTTGAGTCATTCACAATGTGGGCGCGAAGGTTTTCCGCCATTTTGTTCAAACTAAATCATTAAATGTGCTCCATCTACCTCCTTCTCGAGAATTCTCTATTTTTTCTATAAAAAACTAAAAAATAAGACATTAGGGGGGTTCCAGATTTCGATCAGCAAACTGTGCAGTGAAAAGGCTTTTGTATACATTTTGTAACACTTGGATATGAAGATTCAGAGCCCGTAGGGTCTCAGTGAGGAGGAGTTATAACTGTAATGAGGATTCTGGTCTCTAGTATCTCACAGTATGTAATTTTCTCTTATGTGTTAATACAATAACTCATTTCATGCTATTTTTCTTCTTGTATCATGTTCTAGAATGCGAGTGGCTCACTAGTTTGCAGTAAGGATTCATCCTAGTCGATGCCCTTTCTGGGATTAGTCAAGCGCTTTAAATAGACCTAGTCATGATATACTGTTCCATGTTCACCTCTTCCATATTTTCTGCTATATCAGTTGTTTTAGGAGGGTGCTTTTAAAATGCCATGATTTTGTATGGATTCTTGAATTGGCAAGCCCATACATGGTTTTGTTGTATATCTGGGTATCAGTCTAATGTCAACTGGTATTTTCTTATTATTTCTTTCACTGCATCCACTCTCTGATATTTGATTTCTGTGGCATATTATCTGAACTGGCCCTCTTTACAGTAAACTGTCTCTTAACTGTCTGATACCTTTGTATTGGAGTTTTGCATGATGTTCCTACATTTTTCTTATCTTTGTATCAGCTTCTGAGAGAGATTGGTCCCATTTAAATTAATTTCCTTGTTCAACAAGAGATAGCAAGAGAGCTTTTGGATTGACAACCCAAGCTATATGATGAGCTCCTTGCTATATTAAGATGTCCTAGGCACTGGTCTATGGCAACTCTAGGTTGTCTCTAGGGGTGACAAAATTGTCCACAACAGTTATTATAAGACACATGACACTATGATTTTTTTATTTTATTTTTTTATAATAGGTGCATTTGTTCCCATCTATGTGGGCATATGGATACCATTTTTGCAGAAAATTCTGATGTTGGAAACATCACACAAGACTATGGAGTGGAAGTCGAGTTCGATCAATCTAGTCGATCTAGCCATTGTGATCAAAACTTAGTATGAGGGATGTTAGGTTACATCAGAAAGATACAAGAGATCATTGAAGTGGATTTCTCTTCTTTCCAATGTGTTATTTTTAGTTGCAAGTGGTGGGACACCTTTGATCGGAATAATCTAAAGGAAGATCACGGTAGTAGGCTGATATGTATCAACTCTAGGAAGATGTGGGATGAAGCTAAGGAGCCCTATGTTTTCCCCAAACACTGCAACCAAGCGTTTTTTTACCCAGATGTGTTGGATAGGGATTGGTGGTTCGTATTGAGACATGACCCTAGATCAAAACATATTTTTGAGAACAATATTGTTATCATGCCATGCGAGCTGGAAGATAATGAGGGTGATCATGAGAACTGAGGGTGATATGGTACATGTGTTATTTCAGCAATATTTATATTTTTTAAGGTGGTTTTTTTCGAAACATAATAATATGTATTTTGAATTAATTGGTAATTTGCATTGTGTTAATGTTAAAATCAATATTTCACTTGATAATTTGCAACTCTGTTTATATCAAAAACAATGGCGTACTGTATAAAGTTTTTTTTTTTGTATGTAAGATCACAATAAAATAATGATAATTCTAAAGGACATGAATTTATTTGCATTATTTTCTAAACTTTATTATGTTACAATAATTCATATTATTCTAGATTTATTATTTTACAATTATTTAAAATTTTACAAATTTACAAATTTACAAATTTTAATAAAATCATTTCACATTAATACAATTAAAATTTTCACATCAATACAATTAAAATTTTACAAATATTTTACATACAATGTAATATTCCTTTTTAGGAATTTCTGCAATATGTTTAGTGAGGACGCTGTATAAGGAAAATCATGGAACAGAAACGTAAAACAGGACTTGGATCCTCTTATATATGCTGCATGCAGCTTAAATATGAAATGGCATCAGAAAAAAATCATTCTTGCTACACTAAAAAGATCTCCCCAGCTCAAATGTGCTCAAAAGCATGCCAATCCCATGACTTCACACAATAGAATTCCTGAAGACTCCAACAACATGATTTTCATTAGGGTTTCTACAAAAACATATGTTACAAGACAGATCTAGAGCTTTTATTAATCATAGAATCAGAAATGGGAGGTTTAACCTCCTTTACGTGGACATTAGAACACCCCGGTAGGGGTTTCCGGCAAAATATCAATATAAAATGCAGTACTGTAGAAAATAACGCAGTCCACTGCAACTCTATATTACATAAGACTGAATATTATCTAAAATAGATGCACAATACAGAAGATGGCCAAAGGCCCTCCTCAATAGACTTCTTGGAGGGGAATAGACACCTCCTCCTCCAATACAAGCATACAATCAAGGGGGTTGACCCCTGCTACTACTACAACTGCAGAAAATACATAGTTACTGGAAGTGACTGCATTGTAGGTGTTGATGTCTGAATAACCTCAAGTTAAATGATGGAAAATGAGCTCAGGACCTTCCCTTTTGATCTCTTAAACAAGCTGAACCAAAGGTGAAGGTGGAATTCCCGCATGAGAATCCCTTGCACTAAACAGTGTTGCAACTATAGCTAAACAATTGAAGCTTTTAGATATTCAAGAAGACCAAACATAGATGAATACTGAATGCCTCCTTTTCTGCTATCTCCTCCTTCTTATCCTTGGTGAGCCTCCTCACCCTGGTCCCCACTCATTGTTGTGGTGACTTCCTAGGAAATATTCCTCTTTCAAAATTGTGCTATCCCTGTTGGTTTCCCTCCTCTTGTAGCAGCACTATTAACTTGTTCAACTGGATCTAGTTCATTTTCTTTGCCCCTCTTTCACACCAAGGTGGCTTTATTTTTCCTCCTAATCTAATCCCTTTTCACACTAGGATTTGTTTTATTGTCCTTTCTACTCTTCTATTTCAAAAATGGAGCAGTTATAATATTCCAAGTAGCAGTGGCTAATTGGGAATAGTACAGTCCTCCCCGCTCAAAATTTTCTTGCCCAAAAGCAACAGTAAAGAAGGATGCTACAAGATCTTTTCTCCCTCCTAAGTGGAATCCTCATCTGGTAGAGTCCTCCATCAAATCAGATATTCCTTGATGACTCTATTTCTTAGCTGCCTCTCCCTTATGTCCAAGATTTCTTGTGGCTGCAAAATTAGGTGACCCTCATCATCAATGGGGGGAAGATCCATGTTGGCAACTACATTCCTCCTAATGGCCTTTTTGAGGCAAGAGACATGGAAGATATTGTGGATCTTGCTTCCCTTAGGAAGCTCCATCTCATATGCTACCTTAACGACACACTTGATCACCTTGTATGGCCCATAGAAACATGGTTTGAGCTTCTAAACTCCCTTCTCCTTGAGTGTGGACCATTTATAAGGCTGAAGACGCAGATAGACTAGATCTCCCACCTCAAACTGTCTCTCTATCCGACCACGATCTGCATACATCTTCTGCTGGTTCTGGGCAGTAGCAATGTTGTCTTTGAGTGCTCTGAGCATATCCTGATTCTCCTAGATCCATTCCTTTGCTTTTGGAGCCTTACTTGCCCCAAACATAACATCAGCAAATGAGAGTTCCTCATACCCATATAAGGCTCGGAATGGAGTCATGTCAATAGATATATGGTGAGTAGTGTTGTAACAATACTCTCCCAAGTGAAGCCAATGCAGCCAAGCCCTCTGCTACCATGCAACATAGTTCCTCAAGTAGCCTTCCAGCCACTTGTTCACTATCTTGGTCTCTCCATCGGTTTGTGGGTGATAGCTAGTGCTTGGAGTCAAATCAGTCCCCAGTAACCAGAAAATTTCTTGCCAAAAGCCACCCATGAATTGGCTGTCCCAATCACTCACTATGGTCCTTGGGAGACCATGGAGTCTAAATACATCTCTAAAGAAGAGCTTAGCTACCTGTGAAGCAATATAATGTGCAGAAATGGCAAAGAAATGAGAGTACTTTGTTAGTCTATCAACAACTACAAAGATACAATCCTTACCCTGGACTGTCGGTAGCCCAGTGATGAAGTCTATAGAGATGCTTTCCCACTTCCCATCCGGAATAGGTAGTGGCTGCAATAGCCCAGCAAGGTGGGTGTGTTCTCCCTAGTTTTGCTAACAAATTATGCACCCTATGACATGTTGGAGCACATCCTCTTTGAGACCCTTCCATGAGAATCTCTCCCTTATGGCCCTATAAGTCTTTATGAAACCTTGATGCCCTGCAAGTGGGGAATCATGTGATGCTAGTAGGATCTTTTCCTTGAGCTTGGAATTCTTAGCCAATAAGATCCGATCCTAGTAATAGATGATCTCATCCATCACCCTATACTTCTCATCTGATACCACTCCATCAAGTATCTCACATGCAAAATCATCTTTGGAATACTCAACCAAAAGTTGATCCTTCCAATATGTGTCCATGCCTCTCAAATACAGCGCTATAGGTCTCCTGGATAGAGCATCAGCTACTACATTTCTCCTCCCCTTGACATACTCTATGTCAAAATCATAAGCTTGGACTTTGCTCACCCACTTTTGTTGTCTCTCCTGGAGTTGTTTCTATTCAAGGAAGAATCTAATACTGTTATAGTCAGTCTTCACCTTGAAGTTATTCTCCGCCAAGTATTGCCGGAATTTCTATTGTGCCGCTAATATGTTATTATTATTATCACTTTTTAACACCTATTTCATCCATTTCTACTCTTCTTTATCATGTCATTTATCATAATTTATCATATAATTCCATTTTATAATTATTTCTGCTCTTATGGATAAATATTATTTCTTCTCCTTTATTTTTAATAAATTGATGATTATGCATGATTTTACCAATTATGGTTTACCAATTATGGTTTATTAATAATTTTTTTGTAACATCACTCACCATTTTAGCCTCCAAGATATTTTCCAGATTGCAGAGTTGATCTCCAGCTCATGATCAAATATGCCAACTCAGAAATTCGCTAGAATAAGAAGTGACAGTTTTGCATTGGACGTATTGGGAAAAGGGAGAAGAATCTGGAAAATCCGAAACATGGGTTTTGTCCAGAACGGACCGAATTAAATTTTTTAAAGAACAATTTGCCAAAATTCATCCTTTATTGAGAGAAACAGAAGGTTCTCTGAGGAAAATTTTCCCAGATTCGTTGTTGTGGCCGTTTTCCAAATTCTTCCAGTTGCAATACCAAATTCGATCTGTTCCTGTTAAATGATTGATGGAAGGATATTTTAGATATGATCTCGCTAATCAATTGGTTTTGAGTAATCCAATTTTGTAATATGAATCATTTTTAATCATATCGGTTGTAACTTCTCTTTTCTCTATGTGTATTTAAATTAGAACAGAGATCAGAGAAAGGGGGGTCTATTATGGGGATTCATGATGGATGATTAGAGAGAGAATTAGATGGATTATTAGATTAGAGATAGATAGGATAGGATAGGAGGAATGAGAGAATTACTATTGAAATTGTAACTTTGATCATCGACTCTCGCCGTTGAAGTAGAGCACGAACTTGCTATAACGATTATGCAATAATGAATATATAAAAACAGTTGCAGTTCCTTCGCATCTCCTGAAGTAATCTGGTGATATTCATCGGCGGCTAAGGGCCCGGCTCCTGGTGGATCTACTTCTCGTTCTTGTACCATACAGAGTGTTTTGCCTTATTTCTGATTTCTGCAAGTGTGGTTTTTTTAATGAATACTTTCTGCAATTGAATTGTGTTTCTGTTCTTTTCCCTCATAACAAGATCATTGCTTTCTGCAAGAATATTATTTTGTTGCTCATTCTAATTACAGAGCTTCAATGTTCATTTCAGTAACTCAGTTTTGTTGTTCATTGCAGTCACATAAGCGTTGCTGTCTATTTCTATTATATAGCGTTGCTGCTCATTTAATTTATGCAATCATTTAGTTTTTCCTTTTAACATTCTTACAGTTAGCATAATTATCTCATTTCCATCAGTTGCAATAGCATTATTGATTTAATTCATTGCCATTTCCAATTGGTTATTTAGTGTGTTGTGTGTGAGATCAACAACTGTAAAGAACATTGGATATTGTTGTCAAAGCTCTCAGATTGAGGATCTTATTTATGCTTGATTAGTTTACATCATTTAAAAGAGGAATGAGTTATTGCTACTATATCCTCAACTGATAATTGCTGGTACTTTGCTAAATGAATGATTTAGTTTTAGAGCATTGAGTTTCCTTTAGTTGCAAGTGGGATTTATTAAAAGAATCCGTTTATTCTTGTATTTGAAAGATCTATACTACATTTTAAGAAACATTTCTCTCTATGATTATAGCGTGCGCATATTGTGTACACTATTGAAATAAGAGGACTTGCCTGGGTTGATAATTAATGTGGGATAAATATTAGTTTTAAAAGGCACCTTTTAGCACCCAAAATTTTGGGACTGTTGCCGGGGAGAGTGTTGCCATTTCACAGAGAGTGATGTATGTTTGATATTTGTTGCTGGGAAAGAATTGGGTATTAAAAACGGAAGATAAGAACCTGCATAACAAGCAAGTAAAGTGCTTGCTCCCCTGCATGCTTTCCAGTAGAATTGCTAGGAATTTAAGGTAGAAATGAACGTTTGTATTTTAGAGGTAGAATTTAAAAAACAATCTCATAATTCCGCTCGAGTGGTGATGTAAGCACCGCCCATTTCACTAACCAATTGACAGGAACATTTGAAGGAGGATCCTTAAAGAAACATAGAATAACATCTTCTATTATGGTAAGAAATGGCTCACATTTCGACTTTTGAATTCCTTATCAAATATCTATGAGGAGTGACAAAAATGCACATAATTCCCCCATCGTCTCTACCAAATTTTCATGGTTTGAAAAATGAAGATCCCGATACATTATTATTTGAGTTTTAAATACTTTGTAGAGGATATGATTATTTTACTAATGATCAAAGGTTGAAAGTGTTTCCTCTTACTCTAAAAGGAGCAGCTCTCTGATGGTTCATGAGCCTAGGTGGAAACTGCATCCAAACATGGGAGGACATGAAGAACATATTCTTGAAGAAGTACCAAGACTACTGCAAATCCAATGAAGATATTTTCGGTATGATATAAGGGGAAGATGAAAGCTTGGAGGACTATGTAGAGCGATTTCAATATAACCTTCAAAAATCAAAGCATAAGCATTTGGAAAAGGAAATCTTAAAAACACTCATTCTTAAAGGAATCAAAGATGAATTTTTAGAACTCTTAAATCTGATAGGAAAAAGTGATGTTTTTCAGTTATCATATGATGATGTTTGTGAATTGTGCATAAGGTATTCAATAGGAATTTCCAAGGCTGGTAAGATTCTAGAGAAGTTTCTTCTTTCTTTTCCAAATTTACTACAAGAACAAGAGACATAAGAGCTGAAATCAATGTTTTATTTGAAAATTTTAAATATGATTTTATTAGCTCTCTAAATTCACAATTTAATGTTTTGCAGGTTCAGAAAAATGAATAATTTGATGAAGTGTTTTTCCCTCATTACCGAAAGGAGTATCCCATAGATAATTGTTCTTCCTTATCTAGGATGGAAGTAACATATCAAAGAGATGGGGAAGCTGCAATAAGGTCAAAACCATGGAAATCATGGCCTACAGGTATGGTTCAAAACACTTCCTCCATTCTCTTACTTGCATAATCCATTATGGTATACTCATATGTTAGGGCAGCCATGCCAATCTCAATATAACCACCACCAATATTGTCTACAAGTTTGGCATGGTTCATCTTATGATTGCACGACTACTCTCCCTCATCTTGTAGCACAAACACATCTTCCAGATCTTCCACAACATATTGCTTTCCTATCAAAATCATCCATTCAACCTAATCAACTACATCATCAAAATGCTCCATTCCCTACACAATTTCCTGTTCAACTCATTCCACACCCTCACCATAATGAACTAGTACAACATGCTTACAGTGTTGAACTGCAAAATTTACGCACTCTTCCCACCCATTCTATCTCACATGCACCATTGGAGAAAAATTATACTGAGATTCAGAATGTCTCAAATCCAAAAATTGTAGAGGTTATGAAAGAAAATGAGGTTTCTTCTAGCCTGCATCAACAAGCCATTTTAAACACTCAAGAACTTCATGATATGATGGCTATGGGAAATCAAGAAAGTAAGAGATACATTGAAGATTGGTTTCACTCCATTTGTTTGCAGCATCACTCCATACTTCAACAATTTTTGGCACCATCTTTTCAAGGGAAGTTGGCTTCTCATACCCTGCTATTTATTAACATGCATTTTTCAAATTTGGGTATGTACATAACAGAGGTCTTATTTCAAAAATGGATCCACTGGAAGTATTCTTATACGTAATCATATTCAATTTTCAAATAATAGTAGGTTAGCATAGAAAATAAATAAATAAGGACATAAATAAATACATTTTTATTATTATGTAAAAAAAAAAAATGTTTTTGTTGCAACACGCTGTGAATATCAACATCGGCGATAAATATTTTAATTTATTTGTGTATGTAGATGTATTATATTGAAAATAATATTTATACAAACACTCATATTCATTTTTATCACTAATATGGAAAAATTTCTTGAATTTTCATATTCAACATTCAAAAAACTTATAGTCCGATCTGATATAAAAGGCATTATCATAAAAACAAATCAAAGTTAAAAGCTCAATCGCAATCGGAGAATCGGAGATAACACTCATTAGAAATATCATATGCCCATTTCAAATCTTCCGATGCGATTAGTCCAATCGGAAAATTCTAATCACTGAGAGTTTAAAACAATTAAACAAAGCTTCCGATGCGATGCGGTCAATCGCAATCGATCAATCGGGACAATCTTTAAAAAACTCTTTACGCTTAGTTGAAATTTCCCGATCCGATGTGCATTTGATAATAAGCGCTTTTAAAAGAAAATCGAACATTTGTTTTAAAAAATATGGTAGACCCCACCATCAGAGATCGGAAAGATCTGCAATCGCAATCGATCAATCGAAATAAACGTATTGTGATACTCATTTGCCATTCGAAAACTTCCGATGCGATTCATCTATTTTGCATACGAAGATTTTTGTTGAATATATTAATATATCACAAGCGCCAAATCTTTATTGGTACGAAAGGCATTCAATAACGAATCAAATGAATATGGTTTGTGATTTGGTGTTAAATACTTAAGTGTGACCCAAAAGGAGCATTTACGCAATATACGAAACAAATGAATGAAAACCATAAATTCATAAATCATTCCGTTTGAATGACTTGTTGAGCACGACCGAGAGTTTATTGTCTTGCAGAGCCAAAGAACACCAAGTTCTTTCATTCACAGACAAAGAGAAGCGGTAGCAGACGTAGAAATGTCAAAAAGAGGGAGAAGAAAGAAGACTGTTCTACCAGTGAAGTTTGCCGAGACTCCTACAGTCTCAAAAGAAAAGCCCATAAAGCTAAGGCTAGTCACAGATACATCATGCCAAGGTCTTGGGAAAATGACATGGGACACAGTCTACAACCTATTGGAAAAAGAAGACCCCAAGGTCACAGTGGAGAAGGCATCAGTTCCAGACGAGGATAGCTCGGATTCTGACTCTGACATCAATGAAACAACACTTGCAAATTCATTTCTACATCGAATTGCAGCCAGAGCGAGCATCATGCCTTACTATGATGTAGTCCGATGGGTTATCGACAGTGTAAAGATACAAGATAGAACGTTTGTTTCAGCATCTGGAGTGCCTTTCGGCTCGTTTAAAGCAGAAGACTTGAAAGAAATGTACCACCTTCCAGACCCACAGAAGGTGTATAACAAGGAATTTATCAAAGAATTTGCTGATGATAACAAAGTCCAATCCGACCCTATCAGAAATTGGAGGAAAAACCCAGAGAAGCACCGAAATGAAACATCCGGTATGTATTCTGTAGATTCTCTTCTGCCTCCATATTGCTATGCAGCTGCCATGATGTGTAGGTTATTTGGCAATGATAATTCAGCTAGGTTTTCTATACAAATGGTCCCATTAATCCTAGCTGCTGTGAATTCCGACATTATGGATTGGGTTGTTATTCTTTCTGATAGAATGGCCAATAGGATACTTGAATATAGACAAGAAAAAACTGTTGGAAATTCTACTCCCTTTTTCTTTTGTGCCTATATTCTTGATGTTATTTGTTTCAATTTTGAATTTCCCTTATTTGGATGGAAATGGACTCCCAAAGACCCTCTTCCAATCCATATTTATCATAAATTGCTTTGGAAGATTCATTTCCAAGCTAATGTATATAGAATCTGTCATGGTTTCCTCATCCCTGTTTTCCAAACCATTTTTAATCGCTTTCCTCCTAGGTTTTCTGATAAAGCTAAAGCCGACCTGTCTGCAATTGGAGATTGGTTTGGGGAGGAAAGATTTACTTACATTAGGGTTTTTGGTAGTATAGTGGAGCCACATGTTCTTCCGCTTTTTGTTCCAGACAAACTTCTCGCTCAAGAAGTTTCCTATCAATTGACAATTGAAGGTATATCCAGGTCTTTGAATAACAGCAAGAAAAGAATGTGGCCTCAATTCCCACTCAATTGTGGTCATTTCACTCTAAATGATTTCAAGCATGCAGAAAAAGAAGTCTTAAAGATAAGAGGTTGTAAATTTGCAACCATTCCTGGAAGACAATATGATCCAAAAAAGATAGCATTTGATGTCACTGCTTCAGTTTCAATTGCTCGTTTTGAACATGAACCAGATATGTTCGATGATTTGTTTGTTTCATTAGATAATTTTCCTCGAATTTTTGACTTGGTCAAGTCTAAATTTCAACAGGAGGAAATAAATAAATTTCTCTTATTTAGAAGCCAGAGATTGATGAGAGTTCCACTGGACCAGCTGAGAACTCAAATCCAAAAATCAGAGACAGAAGGTACATCTGGCCAAACGCTAGTGGAAACATCTACCGGCAAAATCATTACACAATCGGCTGTCAACCAGCCGATTATACATACTCAAAAAGTGGTCACCATTGACAAACCTGATGTCCCAAAGGGAAATACTGATGATCAATCCAATCCCAAATCTGGCCAGAAGTCCACTGCTCAAATGACAGACAAATGCACAAATATCAATGATGATGTGCATAATCAAAAGGATGGATCGGATGACAAAAGCACTGAGCAGAGCATAGATAAAGAGAAAGGAAAAGAAATAACTAAGGAGATTATGGTTTCCACTAATCTTGATATTTCTTCTCAGCTATTAAATCAATATGATCAGTTTGCTCAACAGGTTGGATTGCAGGATAAAGGTGAAGAACAAATAGAGCAGGATGTTGAAATCATTCATGAACATCCTACAGGGCATATTGTATTAAAAGGTGAGGAGATCCCTCCTTTGGATGTATTTTACAGCCCTAAACATAAGGCTGTTGTCAAAAGACAAAGAAAGAAAAGAAAGACAGAACAGGGCATTTTTTCTACCCCATCAGAGGAGTTTATGAATATTGTTTATAAGAACAATGAAATGAATCCATTTGAAGACCTCATGAAATTGTCCCAGTATACAGGAGCTTATAGTGCTGCAACAGTGGATAAAGTTGTAGAAGTTTCTCAACTAATAACTCAGAAAGATCTTCACATAGCTTCACTGGAAGAACAAGCTAAGGAGAATCAGCAACTGATTAGCCAATTGCAACAACAACTACAGGATCAGACATTCAGGTCTAAAGAATTGGAGAAACAGCTTGCTGAAGAAAAAAAGAAGGTTGACGAAAAGCTTTTAGGCAAACAAAAGCAGCTAAATGAAGAAATTTCTAAGTTACAGAGTCTGTTGCAAAATGAGGAAAATGCAAAATTGATTCAAGAAAAGGAATTTCAAGCAACTTTGGATAAGTTTAAAGATTACCCAAAGTTAAATGAATTCAAATCAGAATCCCTGGAGGCTAATAAACTATTGACTCAGCAGTTAATTGAATTTTTCTCAAAGCTGTCACAAGCAGAACCTTTATGTGATATTACTTCATCTTTGATCCAAAATATCATAACTCTTAGACAAGAAATAGATGATGCCGATGAAAAGATTTCCGAGTTTCTCAACTGGCAGGATACAGAAAAGGGAAAAGAAGCAAATCTTCCTAGGATAGAGGAAAAACACAAAGAAATCTTGTTTACAGAATGGGAACATCAATTAATGAAAGCTGATAGAGCAATATCAAGGGCCAGAAATATAATGAATAATCTCACGCAATTCATAAATGACAGCTTATATTCAATTAATCTCATTTCAGACTGTGTTCCTGGCAGTTTGCCAAAGATAAAAGAAACTGAAGACAGGTGGAGAGAAGAAATGGAAAGGAAAAGTCAACAAATCGGCAAACTTCAAACTATATCCTGGGATAGTATGTGGACTTATGTGATCAAGCCAAACAATCAACAGACAGCTATCAAACTTTTATCAAACGCTGTTGATTGTCTAATTCCAGAGTTTTCTGATGCCACCTATGCTGGACAGTTGCATACTGAGATGAGTCATCCACCAAGACTCCGAGATATGTTGAACATTTGCAACTTGGCTTTATCAAGCGAAGGAGAAAAACAATGAATCAGTTTTATTCAAAATAGCATTTCAGTTTTAATTTGATAGATTGTAGCAATAATTTTAGGATTTTGTTATGTAATTTTATTATTTAAATCCCTCTCATGCATTTAGAGAAGGATCGGAAGTTGTAATATTTTGAGGATTTGGAGCTAACATTTCTGTACTTCATTCCTTATTATATTTCTATGAAAGATCACATCTGGTGATTTTTGTGCTCAAATTATCTTTGAAGTGTTCCATTTTTGTGCCTTTGGAGTTAATTTTACATCGGAGTTACTAGATCAGAGTATCATACTTCGTTTGACAGTCTGCAATATGAATGAGGTATTTTTATCCGTTCATTGTTAATTGTCTCTGTTATATGGTATTCGTTTGAAGAATTTGCTATCATTTATATATTTGATTTTCATAATATTTCCTCTTTATATTATCATTTCTGAGTATAATTGGAATATTATCATTTAGATACATATATGAATGGTATATGATGATGAATGCAATATACTAATATAACTCTGTTTAATTTATTAAACAGAGTTATCTTTATTCGTTTCTGCACATTTCAATTTAACTAATAATACATTTTCATGGTTATTATTAGATTGAAACAATCCTAAGTTGTATTCACATATTATTACCCGGGTTAAAATTAGAATTTCTTTATCAGCATTTAGTTTAGATTAGATAGTTTTATTATTCTGTCAATTTAGTCCCATTTTCACCCATTCAATTCAATCCATTTAGTTATAAGGAAACTGGTCCTTTAAATCCAGTCGGAGCCACCATCCCAAACGGAAAAGGAGCTGTCTTAAGGTCCCGACCGGGTGGTTTTTCCCCAATGTTTGAAGCAGAGATTTTCTAGGCTTCAACATTTTTGGCGCTAGAAGGAGGGCATCCTACTGTGAATGGCAAGCAAACCCAAATCTACAAATCATTCTAAGAGTAATTCTCCCTCCACATCACCTCGTACTTCCAAATTGCCCGCTGATTCCCCAGCATCCAAGCAAGAAGAAGAGGTATCTACTATCACTGCTCAAACCCACCATACTTCAGAACAATTAAGTCTTGAATCTCCTGAAGTTCAGTCTCTCATCCAGAAACTTCAGAGCTTCTCGATTTCACCACAGAAATCTGAGCTATCTCAAAGCAGTGAGACTTCGCAATTCAATCTACCTCACCCCCTTACTAGACTTCAGAGTGAAAAGCTCGGTATTGAACCTACTGAATTTCCTTTACCTAAAAGGAAAAAGGCAAAGAAAAATACTGAAGATTCTGACAGTGGAGCACTTTCATCCACATCTTCCATCTCATCTTCCCCAGTGCGAAGTCAACCATCCACTTCCTCATTACATATCATTTTTCACCAGGAATTGGGAACTTCAACATCTCAACCTGCTCACTCCTCAATATCAATTCCTTCCCAGACATCTGGAATCTCAACAGCAGTATCATCCACCACCGGTATTACAATGGCAGATCCATGGACCAGACCGGGTGCAGTCAATATGCCCGCACCATTACATGCATTACCCGATGCTCCTGAAAAATGGCTACCCAAGTTTAATCCAGAAAATGGAACCCAAGCCGAGGAACATATCAATAACTTCATGTTAGCAGTTAATTTGAAGGGAGTGACTGAGCAAGATGTCGTTGTTAGGATTTTTCCTTATACATTGCAAGGATCAGCAGGATCCTGGTATTTTTCCCTGCCTTCTGATTCTATTACCAGTTGGGACATTTGCCAAGAACAGTTTCTCACTAAGTATGGAGACGATAGATCTTTAGCTACATTAATAAATGATCTCTCCAATCTTAGGATAGAGCATAGGGAACCCATTAAAGAATTTAATGCTCGTTTAAATAAACTTTTGAATAAAATCCCAACGACTTCCAAACCAAGTGAACAAATCAGAAGTGAGTGGTATATTACTGCCCTACCTGCCAATATAGCTATTTTTGTGGACAGGGCCGCAAAACCAACACTTGCTGAAAACATGAAAGAAGCACTTGCTGTGGAAAAACGTATTAATGCTCTAGAAAAGAAAGCAGCTCTTGAGGAAAGAAAAACCAAAAAAGTTTCATTCAAAGAAGACTCAAAGAAGAAAATCTCAAAAGATCCATAGGATATGGAAGGCCTCCAAAAAGTTCTCAAGACTATGTCAAATGAAATGATTGAAATTAAGAAACAAGTAGCTGAAACTTCAACCAAGAGGCCCTTCAAGAATTATAAGAAAACCGAATCAAAACCGCCAAATATCGTATCTTATGCAGAATCAGATCAAGAAGAGGAAGAAGAGGAAACAATCTCATCAACTGATAATGAAGAGGAAATTGTTGAATGTCATGGCATGTGGGATTTCATACTGCCCAACTCCGATACAGATAATGATGAAGAAGCTTTACCTGTCTCTACTAGGAGTAAAGGTACTCCCGAACCTGTTCAGACAACTTCAAAGAAGTGGAGTGCAGGTGCTGCTACAACAAAAGAAAAAGTACCTACAAAGAAATCACCCGCAGCAGTTCCCCAAAACCCACCTTCAACTTCAAATACTCTTCCAACATCCAAAACATTAGTAGTATCCGATTCAATGGATTACAATATTGCTGATGATATGAAGAAAACTAAGGCAAACATAACTATGTTTGAACTTAGCAAATTAAAACATCAACAGAAATTGCTTCTCAAAGAATTGAATGCTGTTCCCTGTTCACCTCTTCCCAGTGCTAAAGCTGCAAATGATTCTGGTCAACCACCTTCTGGTATGATAGAAGCTACTGATTCAGTCCTGATTGGGGATAGATCAAATTCTCACACTCCACCCTTCCTTTTGACTTTTGAAATCTACAACAAAAACCTACACAATTGTTTGATTGACTCAGGGGCATCATCCAATATAATGCCAGCTTCAGTTTGTTCTAAACTGAACATAGAACCCCAAAAGTCTTCCATACACATTGTACAGTTAGACAGAAGCAAGGTCCAGGTTTTAGGAGAGATTAACTCTGTAACTATCAGGTTAGCAACTGATCCACGGGTAGTTCAACGAATTGATATCTTAATAGCTGATATACCTGAATTTTATGGGTTGATTTTGAGTAGAGATTGGTCTGAAAATCTCCACGGGTATATTTCTACCGATTGGTCTCACATGTGGTTACCCTATAGGGGAAAGCCAAATCAAATAAAAATCAATCGAGAGAAACACATGACCCATACTGTAACAGATTTTGAACAGGAAAATCAACCAATCGCATTTAATAACAACATCTTGGGAAATTATTCATCAGATTCATTTTTTGGAAATCTCACTGCCCAACCATCCCCTTTCTTAGTAAACAGTTTAACATCACAGATTGAAAACTATTCACAAACTGATAGGTCAAGATGTTTTAGTGATACTGGGGAAATTGTAAATAATCTTGTTAATACTTCTTTATTTTGGTCTTTATATTTTGATGGGTCTAAATCTAACGAAGGTTCAGGAGCAGGGTGTATCTTGGTTAGCCCGCAAGGTGAAAAGACAATGCTGTCCTGTAGGTTAGAATTTGAATGCACGAACAATACAGCTGAGTATGAAGCTCTAGTCCAAGGTTTGTATAAAGCAATTGGCCTTAAAGTGCAATATTTGAAAGTATTCGGCGATTATGAAATTATTGTCAAACAGGTGAGAAATACAATTCACTGTCTTTCAAATCACCTCAAACATTATCAATCGCTGGTTCAAGAACTCACCACACACTTTTCTGCATTCAATATTTCTTCCATCCCTAGGTCTCAAAATTCAGCAGCAGACTTGCTAGCCAATGCTGCTTCCAGACTCATACCTTCTGAAGATTTTAGCCCAGATAGATTTTCAATAGAATTACTTTTTAGACCATCTGTCCCAGACAATGTTACAAATTGGAGAGTTTTTTACCATGATCAAGATATCTTGAACTTCATGACTTCTGAGAAATCATATGATGATCAAATTATTGATGAAGAAGAGCATGATTTACAAATTTCTTCAAAAAGTAATGAAAATCCTATTCCGAAATCTGTTGTTAGATTGGAGGACTTGTATGATATTAAAGACAGATTCAAGAAAGTCACTAATACCAAGCTTCAAAGTTCTACTTTGAAATTTGAATTAGTGAATCTTGGTTCTGATTCAAAACCTCAAAATGTTAATTTAGGACTTAATTTAACATCAGAGGAAAGGGATGCTTTCATTAAATTATTGAGCAAATACAAAAATGTTTTCGCTTGGAATTATGATGATTTAAAAACATATGATACTTCAATTATTCAGCACACAATTCCAATGCTTCCCGATATTAAACCTGTTCAACAAAAGCTAAGGAAAGTTCACCCAAATCTTGAAGATCAAATCAAATCAGAACTTAATAAACTTTTGAAAGCCAAAATTATTTTTCCTGTCAGGCATTCCAATTGGGTTTCCAATATGGTACCTGTAAGAAAGAAAAATGGTGATATAAGAATCTGTATTGATTTCAGAAATTTAAACAAGGCATCTTTGAAAGACAATTTCCCATTGCCAACCATGGAGCAGATACTCCAAAAAATAGCTGGTTCTGAAATTATGTCCTTTCTTGATGGATTCTCAGGCTATAATCAAGTCTTAGTTCATCCAGATGACAGATTGAAAACAACTTTCAGAACGAAATGGGGAACTTATGCTTATCAAAAAATGCCTTTTGGATTAATAAATGCAGGAGCAACTTTCCAAAGAGACATGGACATAGCATTTAAAGGTCTGATCAATAAATCAGTTGTTGTTTATCTCGATGATATAACAGTATTCTCTAAAAACAGAACCAATCATCTACATGATCTTAAACAAATATTCGAAAGATGTAGAAGGTTTGGTATTTCATTAAATCCAAAAAAATCTTTCTTCGCTTTAGGTGAAGGAAAACTTTTAGGATTTATTGTATCAAAAGATGGTATATACATTGATCCAGACAGAGTTAAAGAGATCTCTGATATTTCTTTACCTCATAACAAAAAATCCATGCAATCATTTCTTGGACAGATCAATTTTGTAAAAAGATTCATTCCCGATTTTTCTTTAATTGTTTTACCTATGCAAAATATGATCAAGAAGAATTCAGTATTCAAATGGGGGCATAAAGAGAAAGAAGCCTTTGAGGCAATCAAACAGGAAATCATTAATGCACCAGCATTAAATACTCCGGATTTTTCTAAAGATTTTATTTTGTATACTTTAGCCACAGAGACATCTTATGCAGCTGTTTTAACACAAATTAATGATCAGAAAATTGAAGCACCAATTTCATTCTTCAGTTCAAATCTACAAGGAGCTGAACTGAATTATTCCGATGTTGAAAAACAAGCCTTTGCTGTGTTCAAATCAATCAAGCATTTTAGACCTTTTCTCTTAAAAACTCATACAAAAATTATTGTCCCATTCTCTGCAGTGAGGCAATTATTAATTCAGAGAGAAGTAGGAGAAAAACGAGCTAACTGGGTGACAGCCCTACAAGAATATGATGTTGATATTAAACCAACTAAGATTGTTAGAGGACAAGGTTTTTGCAGATTATTAGCAGGAGCTCATAACATACCAGAGAATGATCATTCAAATCAAGATATTCAAGTAAATCAGATAAGTGTTACGGATTCTGAGTCTCAGTATTCTGATCTCATCTATTACTTAAAAAATGGGTATGCTCCTTCTGATCTCAGTTATAAGAAAAAACGTGCTTTAAGATTAAAAGCTGTTAAATATGAGATCATCGATAATGTGTTGTTTAGAAAAAATTATGATTCAATTTTGTTGAGATGTCTAGAAAAGACTGAGGCTGAAAAGGTTTTGCAGGAGTTGCATGATGGACCAGCAGAAGGTCATTTTGGAGGTGATACCACAGCTCACAAAATAATTCGTGCTGGCTATTATTGGCCTACCCTTTTTAAAGATACACATGAATATGTAAGAAAGTGCAGAATCTGCCAAACTGCAAGTGGAAGGCAAAGGAACCCAGCTTTTCCTTTGCAACCAGTAAATATTGAGCAACCATTTGAACAATGGGGACTTGACATTATTGGTGAGATAGTACCTCATTCTTCCAAGCAGCACAAGTACATTCTTACTGAAACCGATTATTTTACAAAGTGGGTAGAGGCAATCCCTTTGAAGGTAGCCAATTCTGATGCAATTATTGATTTCATAGATCAATTTATCATAACCAGGTTTGGTGTACCTCAAGCTCTTGTCTTTGATAATGCATCTTATTTTTCAGGAAACAGTTTAATTGAATTTGCAGTTAAAAGAGGTTTTAAACTCAAATATTTAGCAAATTATTACCCACAAGGTAATGGATTAGTTGAATCCACTAATAAAAATCTCATCAAGATTATTAAAAGGACTATCGATCAAAATCAAAAGAATTGGCATAAATCTTTAATCTTTGCACTATGGGCTGATCGTATTACAGAGAAAGCTTCAATCGTAACTTCACCTTTTAATTTAGTTTATGGAAAAGAAGCTGTGATACCATCAAATTTAACTCTTCCATCATTAGCCCTAGTACAATTTATTGAAGAAAATCCTTCTTCATCCGTTCAATTGAGGTATGATCAAATCCTTAAACTAGAAGAAGAGAGAGATAAAGCTAGAATTGTTCATGAAAAACATCAACAACTTGTGAAATCTTCTTTTGATGCAAGTTCTACTGGCCCAAAATTTTTGTCAATTGGTGATCTTGTTCTAAAATGGGATAAGGCACATGAAGAAAAAGGTAAACATACCAAATTTCAAAAGATGTGGCTTGGACCATTTCAGATCATTGAAAAGATAGGCTCAAATACATTCATGCTCCAAGATCTAACAGGTAAGAGAGAATCTCTTCCTGTAAATGGGCTTATCTTGAAGAAATTCTTTTCATAAGGAGGTAACCCCTTCTTAAATTGTACATATTCTTTTTTTTTTGCAAAGTCTTTTATTTGTTTTTTATAAATAAAGGTTGTTAATAAGTCTCTAATTGACTGTTTACTTGATAGAAAATTCTTAAGGAAAATATTATAAATATTTATTTTAATGTAAATAAGAATTTTTAAAAAGAAATGATTATATTCCCTTGATAGTTTTAAATAAGATGTTAAACTTTGAAAGATTATACCAATTATTTGCATAATCTTTTTGGAAAAACTTGAGGAAAATGTAAATCATTACAAGTTTATTGAGCAGAGAGAAGTTATCTATAAAAGTAAAGATTATTCAAGTCTTGGTACTCAAAAACTCAGAAAATTGTCATCCATTGATTCTTAAGGATAAGACTAGTTCACCCCATTCATTTAGGTTGTGATTTTTTAGAATATAATTCTAAGAAATTATTGAAAAAACATTTTTTAAGAGATAAGAGGTCTCATCACGAGCCGACTTACCATATTCATAAGAAATAATAAAACTGACATTACCAATACTGCCTATCAAAACAGGGTAATGGCTTATTAATATAAGACAAGGGGTCTCATCACGAGCCAGCTTGTTCAGTTTAATTATAACTATTGAATGGCATTGTTAACAACTGGCTACCAAACCAGAACAATGGCTCTTAAAAAGAAATAAAAATAAATAAAAGACAAAAACATGAGATAATATGTCTTATGAATTTATCTTTTAAAAAGTCATAATCTTAGTTGAATGGGACAATGAATAGTTAATGGTTAAAAGGTAACCCTGTCGAGACTATGAACGTTTGCGGGTAGCAGAGGCAATGCCTATGACAATAGAGTATATTATCAAAACCAAGCTTGAAGAAATCCACTTACTTCATTATTAATACCAATCAAAGCTTAAGACAACTCAAAATGTTTTTATTCTCAAGAAACTAGAAAGAGATTGTTAATAATTTTTATTCTTTTTCATAAAGTTATATTTTATTTTTGATTATCCTAGGATAATTTTTATTTACCTTTAAAAATCTTTACTTACTTAAGATATAGTATTCATTCTATTTTTCAGAGATAACTGGTTCTTTCAAGTGAATCGCCAATTGTTGTACTATAAAACAACCCTCCCTTTTTCTAAATTTTAGAAATAAAATTTAGAAATAGGGTCCCTTTCTTTTTAGAAATAAAACATTTAGGAATAAAATTCATTGTTTTGAAATTTCATATTCAACATTCAAAAACTTATAGTCCGATCTAATATAAAAGGCATTATCATAAAAACAAATCAAAGTTAAAAGCTCAATCGCAATCGGAGAATCGGAGATAACACTCATTAGAAATATCATATGCCCATTACAAATCTTCCGATGCGATTAGTCCAATCGGAAAATTCTAATCGCTGAGAGTTTAAAACAATTAAACAAAGCTTCCGATGCGATGCGGTCAATCGCAATCGATCAATCGGGACAATCTTTAAAAAACTCTTTACGCTTACGGAAATTTCCGTATCCGATGTGTATTTGATAATAAGCGTTTTAAAAAAAAATCGAACACTTGTTTAAAAAATATGGTAGACCCCACCATTAGAGATCGGAAAAATCTGCAATCGCAATCGATCAATCGGGACAAACGTATTGTGATACTCATTTTCCATTCGAAAACTTCCGATGCGATTCATCTATTTTGCATACGAAGATTTTTGTTGAATATATTAATATATCACAAGCGCCAAAATTCTTATCGTACGAAAGAAACTAATAACGAATCAAAATGAATATGGTTTGTGATTTGGTGTTAAATACTTAAGTGTGACCCAAAAGGAGCATTTACGCAATATACGAAACAAATGAATGAAAACCATAAATTCATAAATCATTCCGTTTGAATGACTTGTTGAGCACGACTGAGAGTTTATTGTCTTGCAGAGCCAAAGAACACCAAGTTCTTTCATTCACAGACAAATAGAAGCGGTAGCAGACGTAGAAATGTCAAAAAGAGGAAGAAGAAATAAGACTGTTCTACCAGTGAAGTTTGCCGAGACTCCTACAGTCTCAAAAGAAAAGCCCGTAAAGCTAAGGCTAGTCACAGATACATCATGCCAAGGTCTTGGAAAAATGACATGGGACACAATCTACAACCTGTTGGAAAAATTAGACCCCAAGGTCACAGTGGAGAAGGCATCAGTTCCAGACGAGGATAGCTCGGATTCCGATTCTGACATCAACGAAAGAACACTTGCAAATTCATTTCTGCATCGAATTGCAGCCAGAGAAAGCATCATGCCTTACTATGATGCAGTTCGATGGATTATTGACAGTGTAAAGATAAAAGATAGAATGTTTATTTCAGCATCCGGAGTGCCTTTCGGCTCGTTTAAAGCAGAAGACTTGAAAGCAATGTACCACCTTCCAGACCCACAGAAGGTGTATAACAAGGAATTTATCAAAGAATTTGCCGATGATAACAAAGTCCAATCCGACCCTATCAGAAATTGGAGGAAAAACCCAGAGAAGCACCGAAATGAAGCATCCGGTATGTATTCTGTAGATTCTCTTCTGCCTCCATATTCCTATGCAGCTGCCATGATGTGTAGGTTATTTGGCAACGATAATTCAGCTAGGTTTTCTATACAAATGGTCCCATTAATCCTAGCAACTGTGAATTCCGACATTATGGATTGGGCTGTTATTCTTTCTGATAGAATGGCCAATAGGATCCTTGAGTACAGACAAGAAAAAGATGCTGGAAATTCTACCCCCTTTTTCTTTTGTGCCTATATTCTTGATGCTATTTGTTTCAATTCTGAATTTCCCTTATTTGGATGGAAATGGACTCCCGATAACCCCCTTCCAATCCATATTTATCATAAATTGCTTTGGAAGAGTCATTTCCAAGCTAATGTATATAGAATCTGTCATGGCTTCCTCATTCTCGTTTTCCAAACCATTTTTAATCGCTTTCCCCCTAGGATTTCTGATAAAGCTAAAGCCGACCTGTCTGCAATCGGAGATTGGTTTGGGGAGGAAAAATTTACTTACATCAGGGTTTTTGGTAGTATAGTGGAGCCGCATGTTCTTCCGCTTTTTGTCCCATACAAACTTCTCGCTCAAGAAGTTTCTTATCAATTGACAATTGAAGGTATATCTAGGTCTTTGAACAACAGCAAGAAGAAAATGTGGCCTCAATTCCCACTCAATTGTGGTCATTTCACTCTAAATGATTTCAAGCATGCAGAAAAGGAAGTCTTCAAGATAAGAGGTTGTAACTTGTAACCACTCGAAGATTATGATCCAAAAAGATAGCATTTGGATGTCACCGCTATGCTTCAATTGCCTGCTTTGAGCATGAACCAGTGATATGCCCGATGATTTGTTTATCTCATTAGGATAATTTTCCTCGATTTTGACTTGATCAAGTCTACATTTCAACAGGAGGAAATAAATAAATCTCTCTTATTTAGAAGCCAGAGATTGTTGAGAGTACCTCTAGACCAGCTGAGAACTCAAATCCAAAAATCAGAGACAGAAGGTACATCTGGCCAAATGCTAGTAGAAACATCTACCAGCAAAATCATTACACAATCGGCTGTCAACCAGCCAATTGTACATTCTCAAAAATTGGTCACTATTGACAAACCTGATGCCCCAAAAGGGAATACTGCTCAATATGGCATAAAACAAATGATGAGGTGCATAACCAAAGGGATGGACTGCATGAAAAGACCAGCAGAGCATAAAGAGAAAGAAAAAGAAATAACTAAGGAGATTACGGTTTCCACTAATCTTGATATTTCTTCTCAGCTATTAAATCAATATGATCATTTTTCTCAACAGCTTGGATTGCAGGATAAAGGTTCAGAACAAATAGAGCAGGAGGTTGAAATCATTCCTGAACATCCTACAGGTCATATTGTATTAAAATGTGAGGAAATCCCTCCTTTGGATGTATTCTACAGCCCTAAACATAAGGCTATTGTCAAGAGACAAAGAAAGAAAAGAAAAGCAGAACAGGGCATATTCTCTACTCCATCAGAGGAGTTTATGAATATTGTTTATAAGAACAGTGAAATGAATCCATTTGAAGACCTTACGAAATTGTCACAATATACAAGAGCCTATAGTGCTGCAACAGTTGATAAAGTTGTAGAAGTTTCTCAACTAATAACTCAGAAAGATCTTCACATAACTTCACTGGAAGAAAAAGCTAAGGAGAATCAGCAGCTGATCAGCCAATTGCAGCAACAACTACAGGATCAGATATTCAGGTCTAAAGAATTGGAGAAATAGCTGGCTGAAGAAAAGAAGAAGGTTGATGAAAAGCTTTTAAGCAAACAAAAGCAGCTAAATGAAGAAATTTCTAAGTTGCAGAGTCTGTTACAAAATGAGGAAAAGGCAAAAATGACTCAAGAAAAGGAATTCCAAGCAACTTTGGATAAGTTTAAAGATTATCCAAAGTTAAATGAATTCAAATCGGAAGCCCTTGAGGCTAATAAATTATTGACTCAGCAGTTAATTGAATTTTGCTCAAAACTGTCACAAGCAGAACCTTTTTGTGATATTACTTCATCTTTGATCCAAACTATCATAACTCTTAGACAAGAAATAGATGATGCTGATGAAAAGATTTCTGAGTTTCTCAACTGGCAGGATACAGAAAAGGGAAAAGAAGCAAATCTTCCTAGGATAGAGGAAAAACACAAAGAAATCTTGTTTACAGAATGGGAACATCAATTAATGAAATCTGATAGAGCAATATCAAGAGCCAGAAATATAATGAACAATCTCACGCAATTCATAAATGACAGCCTATATTCAATTAATCTCATTTCAGACTGTATTCCTGGCAGTTTGCCAAAGATAAAATAAACTGAAGACAGGTGGAGAGAAGAAATGGAAAGGAAAAGTCAACAAATCGGCAAACTTCAAACTATATCCTGGGATAGTATGTGGACTCATGTGATCAAGCCAAACAATCAACAGACAGCTATCAAACTTCTATCAAACGCTATCGATTGTCTAATTCCAGAATTTTCTGATGCCACCTATGCTGGACAGTTGCATACTGAGATGAGTCATCCACCAAGACTCCGAGATATGCTGAACATTTGCAACTTGGCTTCATCAAGCGAAGGAGAAAAACAATGAATCAGTTTTATTCAAAATAGCATTTCAGTTTTAATTTGATAGATTGTAGCAATAGTTTTAGGATTTTGTTATGTAATTTTATTATTTAAATCCCTCTCATGCATTTAGAGAAGGATCTGAAGTTGTAATATTTTGAGGATTTGGAGCTAACATTTCTGTACTTCATTCCTTATTATATTTCTATGAAAGATCACATCTGGTGATTTTTGTGCTCAAATTATCTTCGAAGTGTTGCATTTTTGTGCCTTTGGAGTTAATTTTACATCGGAGTTACTAGATCAGAGTATCATACTTCGTTTGACAGTCTGCAATATGAATGAGGTATTTTTATCTGTTCATTGTTAATTGTCTCTGTTATATGGTATTCATTTGAAGAATTTGCTATCATTTATATATTTGATTTTCATAATATTTCGTCTTTATATTATCATTTCTGAGTATAATTGGAATATTATCATTTATAGACATATATGAATGGTATATGATGATGAATGGAATATGCTAATATAACTCTGTTTAATTTATTAAACAGAGTTATCTTTATTCGTTTCTGCATATTTCAATTTAGTTAATAATACATTTCCATGGTTATTATTAGATTGAAACAATCTTAAGTTGTATTCACATATAATCACCCGGGTTAAAATTAGTATTTCTTTATCAGCATTTAGTTTAGATTAGATAGTTTTATTTTCTGTTAATTTAGTCCCATTTTCACCCATTCAATTCAATCCACTTAGTTATAAGGAAACTGGTCCTTTAAATCCAGTCGGAGCCACCATCCCAAACGGAAAAGGAGCTGTCTTAAGGTCCCGACCGGGTGGTTTTTCCCCCAATGTTTGAAGCAGAGATTTTCTAGGCTTCAACAGACTGTTAGCATTCCTTAGGGAATTTGAAATGGAAAACCATGCCTCTTTGCCTTATGCCTTCTCATTTCTTTTACCCGCTCATTCAGAAAAATATAACAATATGCATTAATTTCAATATTTAGACAGTAGGAGTTTGTTTTCCTCCTCGTAGACTTGCCGATGTGACCACAAACAATATAAAATCAATTACAACATTTACATTCACATTTTCAGTTACATAAAAACACTTTCACTTAGCCCATTTTCTGGCCTTTGGCTTTGATGGTTTTGTCTTTTCTGTTGTTGTTAAGAAATTGTTCTGCATACCTTTGATGTTCATTGCCTTTTTCAGTTTCTGCACCCTCTCCTGCTTTTCGTGCATGTATACCTGTCAAATTCATTTCTGTGCATATTCTTGTTCACTGTGTATGTATACCTGTCGAGCCCACATTTTCACTTTCCCGTGCATATAAATGCATCGCACATTTTCACTCGAATAACTCTCAAACAATCTGGGCAAACTCAAGGTATTAATCAACCTGGTAATTTCAAACATATATCTAGAACCTTTGATATCTCTTACATAAAACATCTATGCTCAATCCAAGTTCTAACCTGGGCAATTTTAATGACATGCGGAAATTTTTCTTTTACTGTAGTAATCCTATGGTTGGGACCATATGATATCAAGACTACATCTGCGAAGACTATGTTCTTCAATCAAAAACTCCTTGGAATGATATTTTAATTGATATTCGAGCTTTATGATTCACCCAATATATGATGGTTCATAGTAGAACGCACGTGGTTTAAAACTTAGGCCTTTATTAAAGCCAACATCCAACATTATTCAAGCCCACACAAATTAATTGTAAATGGAAATGCATTCAAACGCTTCCATTGTCCCAAAGGCAATTTCACATTTCTGCTTCATACAAGATTCAACTTTGATTTACACGCAGACCCAACGTACTAATGGTATCATCTTCCATATTTCAAATTCAACTTATGTTTACATTAATGTGAACCAATATATCACCATATGAGCTTTATTATGGTGCGAACCAATGTTTGACTTTGATGCGGAGTTCTTTTTACTCGAATACTATTGAGCCTTCCACAATACTTTATGATTAAAAACCATAGACTTTTCTTAATCCCCGATGCGATGGATCGCTTCTGAATACTTCTGATTGCGATTGATGCATTTTCAAATGTTCCGATGCGATGCCCTTACTCCGATGCGATTGATGCATTTGCAAATGTTCTGATGGGATGAATGCCTTTGCGAAAGACCCGATGTGATTAATCGCAATTGCAACTTTCAATAGAATGCTCCGATGTTCTGTTTTCCTCCGATGCAATTCATGAGGGTCTCACCTTATAATACTTCGTAAATGAAATCACTTTATATTTAAAACCCATCAGCAATATTTGGATATCACAACTAAACCGTTCATAAGTTTCTCCCATAACTAATGGGAGTTCACCCCAACAATTGAACTCATAATAAAATTCATTGCATCTATTGAAATCACTCTTTCAAAGATTACGCCGCATCAACCATATTACTTACGGGTCATAACTTCATCTTCGACCTTAATATTAACAATCTCCAACACAAGGTTCCAGTTCCACCCATATATAAATACATGTGATGGCGTTCCAATGCACCATAATATCTAGTAACCATATAACTAGACCTTTGGGCACATATTAAAAATGTGAAATTCATATCATAACACTCACTTTAATTTAAATCCGACCATTCAACATTAACACGATAAACCGATGGGGCCCATATCATAAAAACCTTTCGCGCATCGTTTAAAATGTCACCCATATGAATGTGCGTTCATATGTGTATAACCCAAAATTTAAATAAAAGGCCAACCATCAACATTTAAAACAACATTGGACCCACAACATACATACCATTTCATTCGACGGTCACAATCTCGTCGCGCCTATCCAACAGATCCGATGGTAACCGACAAATATCGTGTAGATTAGAAGCACGAGGGTTAATATTTAGAATTCACGCGATGAAAACGGTTTTACAATACCACCCTCTACCAAGTGTCACACAGAGGCATGTATCGCTTCCAAAAAGGTGTTACCGCTTACCACTCGCAAGGGCGCGCGATACTGCCGGTTTTTCCTCCGAAACCGCCATCACTATTCCCTCTTGGTTCCACGGTTCTTCAAGGTTCCGCGCCATCTCTTTTGGCATGGTTTCTCCGCGTAATATAGCCTCACGCATAGTTCATCACTCCTTTATCCGTGCACAGGGTTAAACAATAGACTTCGTCTCTCATCGACCATCTCTTAATTGGTCATGCTTCCAATATTCCAAACTGGGTTGAAAGAGTCCCCGCGTTTTACCAAAAGCACTAGAGTTATTCTAACCCTCCATTGTTTACTTGGTTCACCTCTAATACCTTAACCTCATAATGATTACGGGTCATATGTCGTACTCACACAGATTTTTCAATACCAATATATCCCCATGCTATCATCAATCCATTAGTGATCGATGACGGAAATTGTCCAAAGTAGTTCATAAAATTTCATCAACAGAAGATGCAACCCTTATTATTTTCAACTTAATCACATAGGATCAGTATTAACGCTGTCTTATTAATCAATACCGATTCCCCAATTACATGCAGAGCTTTCAAATTAAAACCCCTATCACAGAGTTCATTTATACACGATTTCCAGAAATTCAAGGCATATCCACACATAATTAACTCGAAAAACACAAGCATACCGAAATGGGCCCAACTACAAAACTCTCTCCCGGTCTCGTCGATATTCGGTGTCAATTGGCCCTTCTACTACCCGTAGGTTTACAAGACTTCAGGGTTTCCCTCTAAAATTACTCTAACTCTATCCTCTCCAACATTCATCCGCAAAGTGTATTAAATTTCTGCACGATACAAATAAACCCTCTGTATTAAACTCCTTCAGCCCTTCCAACTTCACCGGGCCTCGTCTCTAATCTCCTCCGCCGTTCGTCTAATTCCTCTATTTCATCTACCGCCTCCGCTACCTCTCCTCGTCTTTTGCCTTATGGATAGTTTAGGTGCTATCTTCCCTTTTGCCATCCCCTTTGCCATCAATGACAACATTTCCAACACAATCTTGTCTACAAGGTTGGCATGGTTCATCTTATGATTGCATGACTACTATCCCTCATCTTGTAGCACAAACACGTCTTCTAGCTCTTCCACAACATCTTGCTTGCCTATCAAAATCATCCATTCAACCCAATAAACTACATCATCAAAATGCTCCATTCCCTACACAATTTCCTATTCAACTCATTCCACACCCTCACCATAATAAAACAATACAACATGCTTACAGTGTTGAACTGCAAAATTTACCCACCCTTCTCACCCATTCTATCTCACATGCACCATTGCATAAAAATTATACTGAGATTCAGAATGTCTAAAATCTAAAAATTGTAGAGGTTATGAAAAAAAATGAGGTTTCTTCTAGCCTGCATCAAAAAGTTGTTTTAAACACTCAAGAACTTCATGATATGATGGCTATGGGAAATAAAGAAAGTAAGGGATACATTGAATACTGGTTTCACTCCATTTGTTTGCAGCATCACTCCATACTTCAACAATTTTTGGCACCGTCTTTTCAAGTGAAGTTGGCTTCTCATACCCTACTATTTATTAACATGCATTTTCAAATTTGGGTATGTACATACTAGAGGCCTTATTTCGAAAATGGCTCCATTGGAAGTACTCTTATACGTAAGAATATTCAATTTTTAAATAAGAGTAGGTTAGTGGAGAAAATAAATAAATAAGGACATAAATAAATACATTTTTATTATTATGTAGAGAAATAATAATAATAATAATAATTGTTTCTGTTGCAACGCGCTGTGGAAATCAACATCGGTGATAAATATTTTAATAAATTTGTGTATGTAGATGCATTATATTGAAAATAACAATTCTACAAACACCCATATTCATTTTTATCACCAATATGGAAAAATTTCTTGAATATCATATTTTTTTGGCTTGTGGGCTTGATGAAATTTCTGAAAAAAGAGTTGGGACAGTCATGTTTTGAGGGACCAAAAGTGAATATTTTTAAAAATTGTTTCTATTATAAGTAGCCCTTGATTTATACTTTCCAACCCAATTTTAATCACTCCATTTTTATTTGAAACAAAAAATTGATAACCAAAACATTGACAGTGTGTCTAGTAGGCAACTCAGGAACAAAGTTGGGACAGTCAATTTTTGGAGGCCTAAGTGACTATATTCTTAAAACATATTTCTATGGTATATTCCTCTATGAATCTAGTTTAAAATGCAATTTTAATCACTCGATTTTGATATCGTATGAGGAATTTATGACCAAAATACTAACTGCTTATCATAAATCATCACTCTTGAAACTTTGTTTTCTCGGCTGTTCACTAGCGTATTTGACTCATCAATTCTTATTGTCTTAAAAACTTGTTTCTATTGGAGATACATAAATTAATCTACTTTCATTTCCAATTTTAATTAGCTTAATCCATCATGAAATGAAATATTTATGCTTGAAATATCAATTGTTGGTCTGAGCTGGAAAATTGAAAATGACTCTATTATGCAGGTCGTTCTAAGTAAAATTGACATATCATAGCATTGAATGTTTAAAACATGTTTCTATTGGATATATATCTTTGAATTATCTCTCATATGACTTTAGAATCACTCAATTTGGACGAAAAAGAAGAAGAAGTTGTGATTAAAACACTGCAGGTTAGCATGATTGGCCACTGCTCTCCTGCACGTGACAAAAAAAAATTGTTATTTTCTCCATGGATTTGTTATACAGAGTAACTAATTGTTGTTTTTTTTGCATAATTATTGGATTAGGGGAGCCCGATCACCTCTCTTTCTCCATGATTTAATGTTTTAATGTAGGTAGACACTTGTTTTTTTGCAGGTCGTAGGAGAATAAACAAGGTCAATTTATGGACAAGCGATTCTTGAAAGAAATTTTAATGAAACAAGGGAATTTCATCCAATTCATTACCCAACGGATTCATAACAGAAACAATGAACAATTGATTTCCATTTGAAGATTCATGTCATGTCACTACTGCCAAAACATTTTTCAAAGAGATCATTTATTTTTCCTTGCTTTAGAAAATAACATCATAGCTGTTGTAACTTAATAAAGTGTTGGTTTCTTTTATGATTTCTTTTATGTTTTTGTGTTTCAGGTGTTGCTCCCTTCAAATTTTATTTTCCGCTCCATTTATAATTGAAAAATGAGGACCCCACAATACAAATTCTTGATGCAGAAGGAAACTCTTTGACAACACTAGTCCATTAAACAATTTATTCTCTTGAAACCTGTACATAAGTTTACCCTTTTTCTTTTTTTCTTTTTATTTGATTGGATTTACTTAGACAATAGATTGTACATTAGTTTTTTCTATTTTTCCCTTGCTGTTCCCTACAAGGAACACCAAGTTTTGGGTGTTTGTCTTTTTGCTATTCCATTTAAGGAACAACAGTTTCACGTGTTTGTCTTTTTGCTGTTCCATTTAAGGAACAATTGTTGTTCCTCTTAAGGAACAAGAGCCGTTCCATTTAAGGAATAGTAGTTTCATGTGTTGATTTTTTTTGTTGTTCCTTTTAAGGAACAACACTTTTTTGTGTATTTTTTTTGCTGTTCCTTTTAAGGAACATCACTTTTTCGCATGCATTTTTTTGTTGTTCCTTAAAAGGAACAACAATTTTTTGGGTATATTTTTTGTTTTTCCTTTTAAGGAACAACACTTTTTTTTGGTGTATTTTTTGCTATTCCTTTTAAGGAACAACACTTTTTTTGGGTGTATTTTTTCTATTCCTTAAAAGGAATAGCAATTTCTTGAGTGTTTTTGTTGTTCCTTCAAGGGAACAACACTTTGGGAATATTTTCGAGAATAACCCTTCCTCCCTCTTGTGTGATTATTCTTAATTCATCTCAACCAAATTTTATTGATTCCCTTGCATTGCATGAAGTACAATTATTTTATGAGGACAAAAATTATGGAGTCTATTGAAGCAGGTGAATATCCTTGACGTTATGATATTTAAAAAGACAACTTCTTGATGATAGGTTTTTTTTTTAAACAAACAAAAGGGACACAATTATTTATATATTACTTTACTGTACTGATTTGTGATGTATATGATACTGATTGATCATATTTACCATGCTGGTTCCACTTCTCCTGGCTACAATTCTCTCTATCTATTATAAGTAATATTATGGGTATATTTTATTTCTATTGACATGTTCAAACTTCTTCCACCATCCCCACTCTTAAGGAGTACTGAGCCTCCCTCTATTTATCATAAAAGGTGTAAAAACAACAAAATATTGTCTACAGATAGAGGATAGGGGGTCTCATTAAAGAGCCAGTCTACCATGTTCATAAGGTTGTAACAAAGTGAAATTCCCACTATGGCCACCACACCAGGGTTATGATCCATTGGATAGAAACAATATTCTTGGAACAGGAGGTCTCATCACGAGTCGGCCTGATTACTTTTTCTACTTCCCAGTGAATGGCAGTGTGGTTATCTCGTTACCATGCCAGCACAATGATCTCTTCTGTAGAACAACAATAGAATTCTCCAACTATAAATTGAGGATCCTGGCTCATATGGGTTAAAAAGCAACCCTGCCAAGGCTATGGACGCCTGCTGGCACCAGAGGCTCTGCTTATGGTATTGAAGTTCTATCTTCAACATCAATAATTATTATAATACCCTCTTCCTACTTTTCTTTTTATCAGAGAGATTATTTCCCTAATTTCTCCCTACTATGAACCTTCACGCATGAATTAATGTTTTTTAATCAATCATACCATTTTCAGATGGAATATCATCAGCAAGGTATCTTTTCTTGCATATTGTTGTCCTTTTTACTTACCACATTACCTATCATCAACCCAAGCATCTTATCTCTTTTTCATAACTGTCTTTATACACTCTGCCCTCATTATAACCATACCTCTTGTTGTCCTATCATTTGATATGTGTACTTTGCTTCATTTACTGTTGTATTGTTCGTTCCCTTTCCTTGTCGTCAGCACAACACTTTTTTTATGCTTTATGGTCATGGAATCCCTTTTTCAATTGGAAGGGGGAATGTATGCATTATGGATAGCATGCGATATAAGTACAAAATTCTGCCATAATTTTCTGATTTGCCACAATATTCATACTGCATTTCTACAGAAGTTTTTCTGATTGAAATTTTGGCATAGATCTTATCTGTTGCTCTTCAAAATTAACACTGTGGATTCAAGAAAATTGCATGCAGAATTGTGATTTTTTTATAGGAGAACAACAAGTATGGGGGGGGGGGAATTCTATTCGCAACACGACCACACTATTGCAGCTAACAGCAAAGGCTCGCATAACTCGCGAATGCACACAATTATTCAGACATGATGTGCTTGCATGGCTTCCACCTTTTCCATCACTTTCAGTATCCGCTCAGCCTACATCAGCTTCAACAAATTCCAATCCCTACACGTCATTCCACTTTTTTTTTCAGAGGTAACACTTGAGGTAAAATAGCATAATTTTCTGATTTATTACGAATTTAGGAGAATCTCATGGAAATCCATTGAGCATTATTTATCATCATTCATTCCACATCTTTACCACTTCCCATTTTTCAGAGACATATCATCTTTCAGTTTTGGGAAGTGTTGCTTTCCTTCATTTCTTTCTTATGACCATGTCAGTAATATTCTTTATCATCCATTGATATTCTTATTCATTCTCAACACCTCTCTTATTCCGTGTTGTTTTACACCAATCATAGATTTCAATAGATTGTAGCAACCACCTCTCTTTGTTTTCTCGCATTGCATGAAGACATGTTAATTCTTCAGTTTAGGGGAGGAATTGCTACATATGATGGATGTTTTCTACTTTATTTCTCGTTTAAGGCATACAATTTCATTTTTATACAATGCAGAAATTGATTTGAATATATCTTTAAAACTACGAACTGAATTCTTGTGATTTCTGGATAACAAAGAGGTATCACTAAAATACACAAACCCAGATAATTTCACGCTAAATTAGTTCATAAAATTTCAAAAATTATGCACTATCACCTACAACCATTTTTTTTATATCTCATGATCCGTGCATCAAAACGATCTGACTTTTGAGAAAATGGTTAATGAAGTTTTCTGTTACTTATATCACATTTTTCTACAATTTGTTAGGGTCCCGTGATTTGGTTGATTGGAAAGCCAAGTGACAGGGTAAAATCAAACCAATATTTGGAGCCCAAGGACCTAGCCTTCCTGGACTCAAAGAGGGCTCTCTCTATTTGTGTAAGGGATATCTATGTGTTTGCTTCTTATGTTTCTGATTTTAGGCTAGTTGTGAAGTAGGTTTTTGGTTTTGTTTTTAGGTTTTTGAGGGATGAACTCATCAAAGACTAAGATAGATAAAAATATTGTCAGATCAACTGGGCTATGGGGTTGAAAAGGTCGAGAAAGCTTCAGATGGTGATACAAGGTATGTTGAAGGGCCGATTTGATCAAGGTAAAATGGATCTTAAGGTAAAATGAAGTGGGATGGACACTAAGTTTGTGAAGAACAAAGGCTTTCAAACATAAATAGTTTCAATAGCTGACATGGTAGGGCTAACCATTAATCATGAGAAATGTAACTATAAACTGATAAATGCATAGAAATAAATATTCAAGAAATACATAGAGATATATGACTCTCTAACTTTAGGAAATTTCTATCAGACTTTGGGGAAAGAAAATTAAGACAAACAGATAACTCAAATCACTATGAGGAAATGCCTAGACATAGTATTTCAAGCTATCGGGCACTTTGAAGTAATATTACATAGTTTTAAGAAAAGGGAAAGATGAGTACAAGACCTCCTTGGTTCAACTAATGACAATCAAACAATCAAAGAAAGGTTTTAGAGGTGGAGCTATGACTAGCCATGAGTAAGCAGGGCATACCGTGAATCATACTTAGCATGCATAAAACCATAAATGAAACAAGCAAACTATTTCTTCAGTTATCAAAGAGCAATCAAGGATTCTTTGATGTGACTAAGAAGGAAGAAAACATAGAAGCTATAAAGAAACAGGAAATCTGAGGTGCGTCTAAGAGCATGTCTCAAATCTATTCTCTACTGTCTTATAGCAAGCAAGAGCATGAAATATGAATGAAAACTAAGAAAACATAACAGAGAGGAACACTATACCATTTTACCAAGTCAAGGAATCCAACAACAATCCCTTTTCATCATCCAAAAACATTCAAGAAACTATCCAATGCATGAGACAAGTGTTTCTTCCAAGCTTGTATAACCATATATTGCTCTATATCATCAAGTTCAGCCTTGTTTACAATGAAGTGTCTTGGAATATATAAGCCAAGATGAGGGAAAACCTCCTAGTGCAACTAGCAAGCTCATTGGCCCATCAAAATTATCTGATTTTTTCCTTGAGGCTTTGCAAAGCCCAAGGCACAAAATATCTATAAAAATATTTTTAAAATGCCAAAAAAGGAAATTATATTGACTTTTCCTAACTAACCATGGCCAAAAAAGGCTAAACGCACATTAGAAAAAGCCACTTTAGAAAAGTGCATTTTTCACAAAAATACTTAAGAAATATATCAGCAGAAAGTCCCCTGTCTTGTGGGCAACTTTTGGAGGCCTTCCCGATGTCAAAATGAGGCCTGTGATAGTTCGTTGGAAAGCTCTGGATGTCTAGTTTCTAATTTTTTTTTTTTCTCCAAACTGATCACTGGAAGCCTGTCTAAAACTGACCTGTGTGAAAAAACCCAAAAAATAGACTTTGCTGATATGCGGGGTAGAGTGTTGAAAAAGTGACTGTTTTTCGCCATTTTGGGGGATCAAATCATCTTCAATTGATCTGAAAATCACTGAGTAGATGCCCCTAAAATTATGGAATCCAATGATACCATTTTCATTCTTTAAGGATGTCTCAAAAAGAAATGGCGATGCCCATGATTTTTAGCAAAAAGCCCAAAAATGTCAAAAAACCAAAACTTGTTGAATTTTTCCCAATTTTGGTGAGCATGACCCTTAAGGGTTTTCAGAAACATGCTGAGAAGCTAAGGCCAAAATTTCAAGCTTTGATATGTCTTTCTTCATTTTTGGTGCTAGGCGCCTCATTTGAGCCTTCTTGAGCCTTTCTTGTGTGGCCTTCAATTTCCGTCGGGCGAACTGATAAAGCTTCTTATAGTGCCCGGTCATTATTCTTTGAAGGTCCAAATCTCTGTTGGCCTTTTCCAACTTCCTCTCCAAGTGGTCATTCACCCTTTCAAGCCATGTTTCTCTATTGTTTTCTATCTCTTGGGTGAATAAAGTAGTGAGAGGAAAAGATTGGAAAATTGCAGCCTCTTCTTCTTTTTGTTTCTCTAAGGCTCTTCTGAGTCCCATGGTCCTTGGCCTCTTTCTTCTTGGATGATCTTCATCTTCGCTATCATTGAACTCGCCCATGAGTTCTTCCAACTTAATTTGCGCCTTAGAGGCCTCTTTTTGATATTTGATAGCCCGTGTCTCATATACCGCCATGTGGACACTCATCTGCTTGTTTTGTGTTTGCCAAAAGTGAATGAAGTTTTTAGACCTCTCTAGATCCGCTTTTAGATCATGAATTTGGTCTTCTCTATTTATCAAGAGAGACTCTAGGATTATAGCCTCATTGTCGCTATCATCACTGTTTATCTGAATTATGTCAAAGTCCCTCTCTTTCTCATGGATGCTTTCTTCCTTCTCCTTTCCCTTACTTTGGGTGGCCTTCTTGGTCTTCCTCCTCTTTGGTAATTCCACAATGGATTGCTTGGGAAATTTCCCTTTGCTTCGGAGGGCTCTAGTGACATTTGGAGTTACAGCTTGAGGCACTCTCTTTCTTGATGTTCGAGACTTTGTCACCTTTGGAGAAGAAAACATGGCCCCTTGCCTAGGAGAGGCAACTAGCACATGCTCTATTTTATCTTTGCCCTTCCTACTCTCCTCATCATCCTTGCCACTATTTTGACCTTCTTCATGAATGCTTTGACTGTTAGCTTGCATGTCTTTTTGAAGTCTTCCCTTTTCACTCTTGTCCCTGCTTTCTTCAGGAATTTTAGGCTCTGTATCCTCAAGTTTTTGTGCTTCATCCTCATTATGTTTTCTGCTGTGAGGGCTACCAATATCCTCATCAAATTGTTCCATTTCTTCATCATTTCCCTCTTCACTATTTTGCTCTTTTTCATGGCGCTTTTCTTCATCACTGTGCTACCTTTCATCGCTGCGTTCTTCTTCATCAATGTGCTGCCTTCCCTCACTGTGTTTCTCTTCTTCATCATGCTGTTCTTCCTCACTGTGTTGCTCTTCTTCATCATGCATGGGAGATTTTAGCTTCTTAGGAATTGGCTTAGTAGAAGAAGGAGAAAGATGCTGAGTGGAAGGTGAAGGAGATGCATGGGATGAAGAAATAGTGGCGAAATCGGGATTTACAATGAAAGTGTCCCAAGAGATTCCCTTCTTCTCAAGTTGGTGAAGAATGACAATCTTGATAAGGGAATGATGGAAGACACAAGCTGGTTGCTGAGATGGAGGTCTCTTTTGAACAATGGAAGCCATATTTTCAATACTTATATGGAGGAAAAAGGGGAGGTTTAACAATTGGGCTCTTGTGAAGTGCATGAGCAACCGGACATGGTAAGCACAGACCTGGGAAAACCTTCCCTTGTATGTGAAATATTTCATGATTATCTTCATGAAGGGAGAATAGCTGGTCAAAAAATATGAAAAAGGGAAGATGGATGGGCATGCATCCTGATGCTCTGGCTTCAAAAAGGGTTTGTACTGTTCTGAGTCTAGGTAGCTCTGTTTAAACCATTTTTCTCCGACATATGGGATTTTGGTAGCTCTGGAAATGGATCTAGGAGAAAACTTGAAATATAAGCCTACCAGTTGAAAATGTTTCCCTTGCAATCTTAAAGCACATAGATGTGTCAAGGGGAGATAGCCTTTCACCTCCTGAACCCTTTGAAAAAAATCTAAACATCCAACTTCATGAAATTTAAACAGAACTGAAGGATGGGCATTTACTTCCTCAGTTGAAAAAGGTTCATACCTCTTGTGAGGGCCACTTCTGCTATCTTTCCTGGGAGACATTTTTGCTTTGGATACTTTTTGCTGGACCAAGACAATCTGTTTCAAATGGTCTTTGAAATGGTTTCCCAACACCACACCTTGTCCTCTTTGCAAGTCACTGTGCTTCTTTGATGCCAACAAACAAGTACTTGTAAAATGATAGCCAAAATCAATTTATCACTATGTTTCAGAAAAGATCTTTAAAAAATATGTGTTTGTGGTTCTTTTTCAAACAAGGATTTCTTTTGTTTTGGCACAAAAAATCCTCCCCTCAAGCACTGCCCCTTTGCTATTCACTGCCCTTTGCAAAGTAAACAAGACACCTTTCAACTTACTTTGAAGACCTTGAAAACAGACTCTGCCTTTTTTGAATTCTGGGGGTTGCACAAATTTCACTATCTCACAGCACAGAAAGGAACTCTTTATATTGACCAAGCCTTCATCCTCTAACCACTGTCTAGGTGATCATTTAGAAATGTTTTGAGACCTCCACAAACTCTGTTTATCTGTCTAGCAACTGTGTATATTTTTAGCTTTTTAATAACACAAAAAGAGCTTTCAAATTGGCCCAACAAACCTCCCTTTTTTATTGTTTTATCTTCTACTAGCCATGAACAAAGAGACCCTTTTCAATTTGAAAAATAACCTATCTCCCTTAATCACTGTGTTTGAGAAAAATACTTAAACAAGGTATGTTTATGGTTTTTGTTTGAAGAGGAATCTCCCTTTGTTTTGGCACAAACCCCTTTCCCTTCAAACCCTGCTCCTTTGGTATCACTATCTTTGAAAGGCAATTAGGGTTCTTTAAGACTGATGAAAAAACCTTCCTCTATTTACTGTATTGATCTTTGACACTCACAACAACAAAAAACTTTGATTTTGACCAAAGGCCCAACTTTCTTTACCACTGTTTCTTCCTTGGAAAACACAACATCAATACCCCCTTTAAAATTCGAAATTTACCAAGAGGTAATGGAAAATACCTTGAACAATGCTTATGGGCCTTGGTTGATCGATGAACATCTCTCAAAAGTGTTTTTGGAAGCCCGGAGGATGAGCGACACGCTTGCAAATGAGAGTGCCGCGCATATGAAGGCTGTCGGGCGGCTTCGGGCGGTGGTGAACGAGCACACACGCGCGCCGCTACAGGCGTGCCGTGCAGCAGTTCAAACGTTGTGCATGTGCACTCACAGGCGTGCCGCACAGGCTTCAAGCGTTGAAAAACTTGAAAAATTCCCGAAATCTCTTTGCTTCTTCAGTGGGCAGCTAATGGACGTTCGCCTTGGTTTTTTGAATTTGCAAATGGGGCCTTTCAAATGGTCTCCTACCTCTTTTAACTTGAAAAAATTTTAATGCTTTGGCAGTCAGCTTTGGAGGGTTTAGATGCCTTTTGGAAAGTTTTTGTCATATCAAAACACAAATCACTATCTTTGTCATTTTATCACTTTTAAAATATCATAAAGACCCATATTCGATCAGGACTCATAACAACAATGTCATGGCCAGCTACTTTTGAAGATCCTTTGCCTATCTCTTGGAAGGAGATTATTTACAGTTCTAGAACTTACTTTGAAAATTTCAATTCTCTTGGTGTTTGATGACTTGTTATGCCCATTGTTGAAATTGGTCAAACACTGTTAGGCACCTTTAATATTTTCCTTGACTGTGGAAAAAAAACCTCATATGTACTCACCCAGATTTGACCTATACCTGTTTATCAAAGAGAAAGCCTTTAAAAACCCTCAATGCAATCATGTACAACAACAGAGTTTGTTCATATGTACATAAAGAGGTCTTGTCTATGACTGTGGTATGCTTTGTTTCTTTGAATGTTGTCTTTGAATTTGAAACATTGTGTCATAGCTTTCCTCATACATACTGTCTCTGTGTATTCATTTGCATAGGCCTTTTTAAGAAACAAGACTAGTCTACCTTCTTGTCATTTTGATGAGGTTGTTCTAAGTTTCAGGAATTCTAGCCTCAGATTTCCTTTTAAGAAGACCTTTATGGACAGGAAAAACAAAGCTTCTTTGAACATCATACTATCACTGCTTGGCCTATGTTTTAACAACGGACTTTAACTCATAAGCCTTCAATTGCTTTCTATTGATTTTCAACTCTGTCTTCCATACAGTGAACCCATGTAAGCACCCCTTGAAACACTACTACTGTATCAGTGGTTTCATTCATTGGAGAAAATTGTGTAAACAAGTTTTTAGGCCATTTGAAGCATTGTTATCCTTGTGCTCTTTGAATGAGGCCATACCTCTGCTCCTGACCCTTTGCTTGTTAAATGAAGGAGGCCCTTATCATAATTCCAAACCATATGCTTTTAAATGAAGGAGGTTTACAACGAGTGACCTAACCATCTGCTCATGTTTGGAGGAGGTTAACACAGTCACCCAACCATCTGCTCATGTTTGGAAGAGGTTAACATAGTCATGCCATTTCATCCCTTTTTTCAAACTGTGTCATCTTTCCTTGTAATGCATATCTCTGCTTGGTATATCAAAATGAGTAATAAAGTGAAAATTTGACAATATGATATGAGAGGCATGCTCTGAGACATGTATCCTATTGTTAGAATACCCTTGTGAATCTTTTGAAACCAGGAGCCACATGACTTGTATTTGTAGAGTATTACTTGCTAGTCATTATTTACTAACCTTTCTTGACTGTGTTTGCAGAGGTTTATTAAATTTTCTCTCTGACCAGTACTCTTATTCCAGGCTCAAAAAAACATGAGAAACAACTGTCTTCTCCTGTTTTAGCTTGACAATGTCTTCTAGAATACTTGTACATCTATGCTTTTGAAAGAGACACTGAAACACTGTAGATCAACATAATATCAGTTTTGCTTTTGAAACATGTACTGCTAAGACATCAAGACCTTTTAGTGGCGTGACCTATGGGTGTATCAAGCTTTTTTTTTTGCAGACTAAGTGCCAATTCAGGGTTGGCTGGTATTGAACAAAAGATTTTGGCTCAGGATGCTTTTTCCAAGGGAGGATTTCCTAAATTGCCACTACCTAACTTAGGAAAGATATTTGACAGATTTTGAGTATTCTCTTTGGTATGAACAGATCTTAGGATGACATATGAACAGAGGTAGGGTGGCTGACATTCTTATCAACCATTGTTTAATGAATGACCTGGGGATGAGGGTAAATGACAACAGATGACTTTAGCTTATGACAGCTGGTGGACATGATTATATGACTGAAACTAGATAGGACTTGACAACTAGGTTTTTCTCATCATAGGCTGATTGAAAAGGTAGGAGGACAAAAAAATGTTTAGGGGTGTTTTCTAGCTGACAGATTTGACAAATTGGAGATCAGCTTCTAAAAAACTTGGCTTTTAAAAACTAGTCATCATCAACAGGTGAAAAATACTGATGACTAACACAACTTCATATACATATAGTTGAACGTCAACTGTAAAAATTGTTACGCTTTCATCAAGATTGCTAAAATTGAATATTCATTATTTGAGGAAAAATTAATTTGTTCCATCCACTTCATGAATTGGGATGAACAATTTTTTTTGCTTGGTTAACACATGGGTTTTGTCTTTGGGTTGCATGAGGACATGCAATATATTCAGTTCTGGGTTGCATGAGTACATGCAATATATTCAATTTGGGGGTATGTTGGGCCACTAATATGTCATTATTATTATCAATTTTTAACACCTATTTCATCCATTTCTACTCTTCTTTATCATGTCATTTATCATAATTTATCATATAATTCCATTTTATAATTATTTATGCTCTTATGGATAAATATTATTTCTTCTCCTTTATTTTTAATAAATTGATGATTATGCATGATTTTACCAATTATGGTTTATTAATAATTTTTTTTTAACATCACTCACCATTTTAGCCTCCAAGATATTTTCCAGATTGCAGAGTTGATCTCCAGCTCATCATTAAATATGTCAACTTAGAAATTCGCTGGAATAAGAAGTGACAGTTTTTCATTGGACGTATTGGGCAAATGGAGAAGAATCTGGAAACTCTGAAACATGGGTTTTGTCTAGAATGGACCGAATTAACTTTAGTAAAGAAAATTTTCCCAAATTCGGCCTGTATTGAGAGAAACAGAAGGTTCTCTGAGGACGATTTTCCCAGATTTGTTGTTGTGGTCGTTTTCCAAATTCTTCTAGTTGCAATACCAAATTCGACCTGTTCCTGTTAAATGATTGATGGAAGGATATTTCAGATATGATATTGCTGATAAATTGATTGTGAGAAATCCAATTTGGTAATAGGAATCATTTTTAATCATATCGATTGTAACTTCTCTTTTCTCTATGGGTATTTAAATCATAACAGAGATCAGAGAATGGGGGGTTATTATGGGGATTCATGATGGATGATTAGAGAGACAATTAGATGGATTATTAGATTAGAGATAGATAGGATAGGATAGGATGAATGGGATAATTACTATTGAAATTGTAACTTTGATCATTGACTCTCGCTGTTGAAGCAGAGCACGAACTTGCTGTAACGATTATGCAATAATGAATATATAAATACAGTTGCAGTTCCTTCACATCTCTTGAAATAATCCAACGGTATTCACCAGCGGCTAAGGGCTTGGCTCCTAGTGGATATACTTGCCGTTCCTGTACCATACAGTGTGGTTTGCCTTATTTCTGATTTCTGCAAGTGTGGTTTGTTTAATGATTACTTTCTGCAATTGAATTGCATTGCTATTATTTTCCCTCATAACAAGATCATTGCATTCTGCAAGTGTATTTTTGTGTCGCTCATTCTAATTACAGAGCTTCGCTGTTCATTTCAGTAACTTAGTTTTGCTGTTCATTGCAGTCACATAAGTGTTGCTGTCTATTTCTATTATATAGCATTGCTGCTCATTTACTTTCTGCAATCATTTAGTTTTTCCTTTTAGCATTCTTACAGTTAGTATAATTATCTCATTTCCATCAGTTGCAGTAGTATTATTGATTTAATTCATTGCCATTTCCAATTGGTTATTTAGTGTGTTGTGTGTGAGATCAACAACTATAAAGAACATTGTCTATTGCTGTCAAAGCTCTCAGATTGAGGATCTTATTTATGCTTGATTAGTTTACATCAGTTAAAAGAGGAATGAGTTATTGCTACTGTATCCTTGAATGATAATTGTTGTTACTTTGTTGAATGAATGATTTAGTTTTAGAGCATTGAGTTTCCTTTAGTTTCAAGTGAGATTTATTAAAAATATCTCTTTATTATTGTATTTGAAAGATCTATACTACATTTTAAGAAACATTACTCTCTGGGATTATAGCGTGCACATATTGTGTACACTCTTGAAATAAGAGGACTTGCCCGAGTTGATAATTAATGTGGGATAAATAGGAGTTTTAAAAGGCACCTTTTAGCACCCAACAACGACATCCTTACCTATCTATGAACCCATAAATTCACCCCCATCTCAATCGTGATGATGGAAGATGTATACAACGTCAATCCCCTGTTTCCTACTCATCGATGATGATATTTATTATCGTGGTGTTGATATTGTCCTTTGTCATTGTCTCACACACGGTGAAGCTAAGAAAGTCCTAAATTCTTGCCATAGCGGCGCTTGTGGTGGCCACCTCTCTAGTATGGCCACTGCCTAGAAAATCATGCGCGATGGGTACTTTTTTCCATCCCTCTTCGGCGATTGCATTGAGGCAGTCAAACATTGTCCCAATTTTCAGCTATTTCCCCAAAGGCGCGAGCTCCACCTACTTCCCTCCATCCTGTCATATCAGCCAATTCCTTCTGCAAGTGGGCCATTGAATTTATGGAATATCAAAATCTGTCTGCTAGTAACCACAAGTATATTATCGTGGTCGTCAACTATTTCACCAAATGGGTTGAGTCCATGCCAATGTTCAACAACATTGCGGCTACCGCATCTCTCTTTTTCTTTAACCATGTTATTGCTCGATTTAGGGTTCCTAAAAAATTGGTCTCTGACCACTTCTGAAATTTCTTAAGATAAGATATGACATGAACTATCCTCTTTGTTGGGATTTGAGCACAAATATTCATCGTATTATTATCCCCAAGGTAATGGACAAGTTGAAGCGGTCAATAAAATCCTTAAAACTATGCCTCAATGGATGATGAAAAAGCACCAAACCAATTGGAACCTTATGCTCGTCCATGCTTTGTGGGCCTATATAAATTATGTTTAAGTGACCATCAGGTTTACTCCTTTCCACCATGTTTTTCGCGAGGAGGTAGTCTTATCGATCGAGTGTGAAATCCTCTCCCTTCACCTAGCCGTTGAACTTATCCCCGACACCCAACCTTTAGAACAAAGACTTATCCACCCTCAAGATTTACCACAATCCTGCCATTATCGATCAAGGGATTCCTAGGCCCTTGGGAATTTTCGTGAGACCACCTCACCCGGTTCCAAAACCATTAGGCAATCCAAAGCTCAACCAATGAAAGAACCCCATCACATGTTGGCTATCCAAAAAAGGCAATACAAAGAAAAAACCATTGTCACACATAACAAAACCCATGCCAATGCCACCAATACAACAAAATACACACATGCATGCCAAAACTAGCAAGGAAATCATACATGCAACTCGATACCTGGAAGTAATATTGATGTAGCTGCTTGATCCAACTCTTCCTTTCTTGATCCTTTATTTCCTTTGTGTTCCTTTCTCCAATGCTAGCATTCTCCAAGAATGATCTAAGTGTGAAATATGGAGAGAGAGAATAGAGAGAGCTCCAAGATACAATTTATAAAAGGTTTTGAACCGATCCTCAAAAGCCTTTTTATTATTGAGGCCTCTATTTTCTTCAATTGCCTCCTCACATGATACTTGTGAATTTTAACCTTCCTTTTCTCATATTTTCCATTATTTTCATAAATAAAATGTCGATTAATGCCCCTTTTCCTTTTCAAATCCTTTCCCAATGCCTTTTCCAATTTCCTTAGCCATAATAAACCAAATGAACACCCACTAGGATGTTTTTCCCAACATTCGGCTTGGAATATGTGTCCCATGACTTGGGTCTTATTTTTCCTTTATTAACTTTATTGCATGAACTTTAAAGTTGGGGTTATTACATATTGACTTTTACATCCTTTGGTCTCAAAATTTCTAGACGATTACGTTAATCATGAGTATGTTTGAATATGAATAGCGGATTCAAACAGACCCATTTCCACTTATGTGAGAGTGTCCATTTTATGCCACTTTTGTAAGAGATGATTTTTTTGTCTTGTTGAAGGATAAGTCTCCGTGGGAGAGAGTTTTTTATAGGACAATGCCTCTTTTTAGCAGAGACATTACAAATCAAGATGAGAAATATATCCTTATGTTGATGATTATCTTCCATGTACTCATTATCTTTTGTTGGGACTAATGAAGCAACCTCCCCATTAATGAACTAGGGCCCAGAGAGTAGTCCACACTGGATGAAGTTTGTTATCACATCTTGTGTATGATTGCTTCATGGTTATTTTCTTCTTTTTTATGTTGATGGATTGGTGAAGCATTACTTAAAAATTTGTTTCTCATGTTTTCACACACAAATATAAGTTTTAGTAAAAGGTCCTGCAAATGAAAATTTTTGTTTTAAGAGTATTTCTTAAAAAAGAAATTGGTTTAAGTGGTATCAAAGAAATATGACCATTTTTTCAAGACTTCATGAGTTGAAAAAAATTAACCATTGCATTCACGAAGAGAATTCAGAGCTTAGAAGGCTTCTACAATATGCAGAGGAAGAGAAGCAGAAATTGATGCTCATGTTAGAGCAGGCTAAGGAGGAAAAAATGGGAGAATGTTCCACTACAAAAGGAGAGTTGGCCATCGTAAGATGACCAAACATCATGAAAAAAATTGAAGGTAACATATTCTCCTTCTTCTCATGATTTTATTTATGTTGGAAGCATTGAAATACTTATTTCAGGGACTACCATGAGACTCTTCACCAATATGGGGTATAAAGGAGGAGAACTTGGTATTTAAGGACACGAAATTACTTGAAAAATGGAGGTTATAAGCATGGCTTAATTTGTAGGATTGGGGTATATTGAAAGAGAATTTTCAAAGGCAGCAGAAGCAAGGGATTCCTCAAACAAATAATCCAATCCATTTCCAAAACCATCGATGAAAGAGGATGTTGAAAGCACATCACAATCTTCCTGTGATAGTGAACATTGCAAAGGAAGAGCTAAGGCAAGTATTTCTTGCCAGGCTTGCACTATAGACAACCAAGCAAGGTATACAAAGTCTCAGTATTCTGATGTTCATTTTTATTACAAGAAAATTGATTATGATGAGAAAATCACATGGCATAGAAAACCATGTACCTTTGGTTGTTTGAATAACCATGTTGTTTCCAAGTGTTGGGAAAATAATGGCAGTGAGGAAGAGGCCAAGACATGAAGACCCCTCTGAACATCAAGGAAGAAATATGATTGGGAAAGTTTGGGAAATAAATAAATTTTGCAGCCATTGCAAAAAGAGAGGACATCAGAGAGCTACGTGTTGGAAGCTCCCATCCAAATAAATGACGAAAGAAGGACAGGAAGAATGTGAAAGCACCTGTGAAGGAACAAGTCAATGAAGCAGTTCAACAAGTGAAAAATTTAATTAAAGAAGACCCATTAACCTAGTTGGGTGAGAGATGGTGGAATCAAAACATTCTTAAGTAGTTGAGCATGGCCACATTTGTAAATCAGATGTTGGAAATTCTTTTGTAAAATTGGTGAAGTATTTTCCATCACTTATGAATGCAACATGGTTGTGTTGTGGATTTGGTGCACAAGTGTACCAATCCACACTTGCTTAAGAGGAGGGGTCGCTACCTCTTAAACTTCTGGTCACAGGCAGATAAACAAAAGAGTTAGCAGGTTAGTGAACATGCTATAAAAAAAAACACACTAGATAATGATATAGTATGCATATGTAGAGAGAATACAAGACTAAACTAAACAAATACACGAAATCTCATATAGAGATAGACAAAACAATAATACTAGTGGCAGCGTCAATGTCCCTGTTTATTTTTTGCTATTAAGGAGAAAGATAGTACGTTCACACACTTGCCAAGGGGACCTTAGAAATATGGAGTTCTAAGACCCGATGAAAGGACGTTTATACCTCTTAGCTTCCTGGTGCAAGGTCTCTCTCTCTACTCCAAAGGATTGGAGTTGTTGGATGGCCAAAAATTGAATCGCCTCTCTATTTCTGCTCCAGATTACACACTGCTGGATTGCTTCAAAGAAATTTTGGCCAGCATAACAATGTGCTCTCCCTTTTTTAATCTCATGGTGGCCTTTTATAGATGAATTGAAACTCTCCTTCCCTCTCTTGGTACATTGATGGATGCTGACCCAAGAGAGGGGTTTGATTCCACTATGTTCCACATGATTCAATTGTGTACTCCCTTGAGGTCCCAAGGAGGCTTAGGCGGCTGTCCTTGGGTGGCCAAAAGTGTGGGATCATTTTCCTAGAGTTTGCCTTATGGTCTCGGAAAGTGACTTCCACCAGTATCAGGTCTACGCAGCATTTTGAGGTAAAGTCGCGCAAAGGCACGCCTATCAAAGAAAAATGTGTATGAAGGCACATTCTGCTAGTATCTTGACTACAAAATTTGAATTTTCTTCTAGACCTTAGAGATCTTTAAATTTTTTCATATTCTCTAATGTACCTCAGCCCTGTAAATCCTTCTGCCTAACATTTAATAATGTCATCTTTTCTTGTCCGATTTTCTAGTGATAATAGTTTCCCCCTAATGTTTGAGGTCTAGGAAGAACTATATAGGCGAAATACATTATAGTTTCTTTTCTGTATACTCTGTGGAGAGAGAGAGAAACATGTGTGTAGCAAGAAGTTGGAAACGCCTTATACCGGGTCGAAGAGCGACCATATCCTGTGGGAACCCTGCAAGAAATGGTATGATACAATAAATACAATTTTTCTATGAGGCGGGCATGTCCCATGCTCGTGATGCTTTGGCTAGCTAAACAAATCTATTTGACAGATGTAGATTATGTCTATGTCACTAGTATGGTAGTGATCTGCTAATTTCGTTGATGACGACGATTGTTGACGCACTCAGGGGCGTTATTTCTTTGAAAATAGGTGGAATGTGGTACCCACATGCATAAGATTGGTATGGCATATAAATTCTCATTGTATGCATGTGTGGATGAGTGGGACCTTCCCGTGTAAGAATTTCTGAAAGAGATGCTTTTAATGGCGCGGGTATTTTACGAATTTGATCAAAGTGCAATGGTTGTAAGGTACGATACCATCTTGACATGAAATCTTGTGTCGTAGTCGAATGTTAGGAGGATCGATGACATCTGTGGGAAATGATGACTCCCCTAGTACCACCCTAGGATATCCCTTTTGTGGTGTGTAATATCCCAAATTAGGGAATTTTTACAACAATGAGAATATCTTAAGATATTCTAAAGTTGGAGATCCAACAATACGTAAACATGCCAATGGAGTATCAGTGATACATTAATACCAATAGTTCCGGAATATTCACATAACCGTTACATTAGATTATAGCAGCAACAATGTATACAAGATCTTGAGGAAATGATCTCTCAAGCTAGGCAATGCAGCCTCAATAAAACATATACATGATAAATGGAGAAATACTGCAACATGAAAGAAGCCATGGCTATGACTGCACAGTTTATGGAGTATAACTGATGCAAACTAATGTAAATACATGAATATAGAAATGTATAGCTCAAAAAAATATGGGGGAGCAAGATCTCAACCCCTGGATACAACAATACACAATCCTTAGAAGGATTGGCTGAAATATACACAAAATGGCAAATCTGCAGAAATGACGGAGTTGTTGGGCAGCAGTTGCAACTCAGAAACTGAAAATGGATGAAGATAGCTGATGATGCTGCAATTGATGGCTGAATCTCATCCAAAGGATCTCTTAGGTGAAAGGCTGATCCAATCCCTGAAGATCTCACCCTCCAAAATAGTGGAGCAAGTCCCCACTGCAATTGCACTAAAAAATAACGCAGTCTAGAGAAGGGACTACGCGGTTGGTGAATGGAAGTGCTTGGCTTGATACCAATGATCTGCAATAAGCTCAGGAATATCCCTCACTAACCTCCCAAAGGAATAGAAGTTCCCTCATCTGAAAGATGAGCCAAGGAAATGGTGTTGTGGAGTCCTCCACTGCAACATCCTGCAACACAAAGTTATCCTGCTTCAGGAATAACGCTATGATTGAAGGAGGTGGCTTTTGCCTTAAGCCAATAAATGTGGAGAATGAATAACAATCCCTCAAGAGGCATCTCAAGAAGGAGAAGGAATCCTAAACAGGAATTCCCCAAGAACTCTGCTAAATAGCAGGGGAATGCACAATGTCTGAATAGACAATGAAATCAATAATCCAAATCATGAACAACAATGGCTGCCTTGCCCTCCTTTTAAACAAGTGAAAGCACTCTCTCCATGGGCCCCATTCATTAGGGTTTCCTCCATCAAATTTCCTCTTCCTCATTCACACTACGTTGTCTTCCAAAGTGATCCACTCCTCCTATGGCAGCGCCATTGACTTGGTCAAACCTGATCTTGTCTTCATGCATTTGCCCCTGTTCACAATTGAGGGTGAAAAATAGAGCTACTTTGATGATCCCTTTCACATTATGAGGTATTTTATTCAGGTTTTCAATGAGCATGGGCTTCCTTACCCATTTATTTGGCTGCTAGGTGATAAAGACAAAATTTTAATATTCCATTTAGCTATGTGCTAAAATGGGAATATTACAGTCCTCCCCTCCCAAATGTTGCTTGTCCTCAAGCAACTGCAAGGATAGAACTGGAAAATATCCACCCAAGGCATGGAGGCTGAAATGTGTTGAGGAACGTCTTCCCCACATGGATCCTCCATCCCCCAAGAAATCATCCATACAAAATGAGTTACCTCCCAACATGGCAACTCCTGAAAATCATCTTCCACCTTTCGCTCCTGCAATATAGGTGGGCTGGAAATCTGACCTTGGTAGAAAAAATAACCTACCCCACACTGTCCTCCTCTCCACTTAGGAAAAGTGTAGAGTATATGTTGTTCTTGGGCTGCAACAATGTTTCCCTCAAGTGGCAAGATGAAGACTAGACCTCCAAATATCTCTTCTCCAACGTTATGAAACATGTTGGCACAAATCATCTCATATGTGATGAGTTGGAAATCACCATCATATGGCATCCAATCAATCATATGGCTCACCTCAAATGGAAACAAATTTTTTGCTGTAGTGGCCACATACTCTCTCATTCTCCCATTAGAACATGCAATGCAAATAATGTGGGAGATCTCTCCCCCAAGGGACACATCCAACCAATGTGCCATTCCCCCCATCATGCTCCCAACAAGTATAAAAACAACAGCAACATAAGGAACCATAACGAGAACCATGCTTGCTGTCATGTGTAGCAAGGGAGAAGGAAAATGTTCCCTCAATTGTAACCAACGCAGTTTGACCCTCAACTGCAAAAGAGTGTGATAAAAAGTGTGGCTTCTCAACCACTTGTTTGCTATCCCACTCTCCTCATATGTATGGAGGAAGTGAATGATGTATGGTTCAAGGTGAGCATGTCATACAAAATACATTTCCTCCCCGAGTCCTCCTAGGGAGTGGTCACCAATATTGCTCATGGCCTCAAGTACACCATGGGGTCTAGAAAAAGGAATTCTCCTCCTTGGAGCAAAATCTTGTACATGTATGGTTAAGGGATGCATATATACATTATACAAATCATTATGAAAATAAACAATACCCTTACCATAAGTCTTTCTCATGCAAATGGAGTGGCCCAAAGATGAGTCTCCTCTCATCCTCAAAGAGAAAATAGGTGGCTATGAAAACTCCTCCAAAGAGTTATGTATCTCCTCCATCTACACATGATCCATGCATATCCTCATATGGTGATATGTCAATATCATGCAAGTAAAATGATCCTTGGAATACTCCACCAACAACCCGGAGCTCCAACATGGATCTATCCTCCATAGTGACAACACTGATGATCCCTTATGAAGAACATATGTCACATGGCCCTCCTCTCCTTTGACATATCCTATGCCAAAGATGCAAGTTGGAAGGCTACTATCCTTCACCTGCTGCTTCTGCCACAGCGCAGAATCTGAAATGAGTGTGGGTAAAGATGATGTTGAGAGAATGCCTCTCTTCTCCTTGAGCCTACCCAAGACTCTCAGCACTGTAAAAATACCTCCCAAGGTCTCCACTCCTCTGAAATCACTGAATGACTCCTCAAAATGTGAAGAATATCTCATCCTCTACTGGTCTGGTGGTCTCCTTGGTGAAATGCCTCTATGCAATGAGACATCTTCATCAAGAGTAGACTGTATACATGAATGGACAAACTTGTCCCTACTCTCACTGCGCAATCCAGTCTCCCTCTCTAGTGCATCAACCTCATGAAATAGATAGGGGTGTGTGCTCCTCATCACATGGTGCTGGTCATCCTCCCTATCTCCTCCTGGTATCTCCATGGTTCCACACCTTATCATCAATGGCACATGTAGAACATGAGTTGTGCCTCGATCTCCACATATGAGATCCTGGGGGATTTCTTGAAATGATACAAGAATCCCTCTAGTTGGAGCAAGAGCTCCTCCTTCCTCTGCATGCGGTGCTAGATCAGCTCCAGATCTAACAACGTTGTTTCCCTCAGCTTCCTCAACATGAATGGCCAATCCTCCAATAATGTTGCTGAAAATATGGAATTTATCCCAAGGTGGAAGTAATTCTTGATCTTCAAAGGCCAAGGAGCATCCCCTTTGCACCATGATAGTGCCACCTCCTACTCCTGCAACATCATACAAGAAATGAGAGAAAATATACACTTTCTCTCTGAAGAACAACCCAAGCAACAAAAGTTTTTGCTGCTTCCTTATACTCTCATCATACAAGACATGTGATGAAGACATAGTGAATGATATGAATGTTGCATCATCACTATGCATCCATACTCTTTGCTGCTCCATGATCCCAGCATCCTGCCACATCTTCTCCATCCTCATACCCTTGGAAAGAGTGTATGCCAAGTGATGGCCAAACTCCTTCAAGAGTAACCAGCGCATCCAAGCCTCCTTCTACCCGGTATCATAAATTTGCAAGTAGCTTACCAGCTTCTTGCTCACTATCCACATCCACTCAATCAATTATGGATGTCTCCTTCCACCCTTCATCTTGGTACTCCTCCCATGAGGGCTACCATCACCCCAAATCATATTTCTGCATTTCATGGGATCTTGAAATGCAATCTTCCCAAGGATCAATTTGACCCTATAAGGACCCAAATAGGTGGTAGGAAAAAACCTCCCATCATGATGTGCATGGCTCAAGAAATGTCCAACACAATCATGAGAGATGTTATCCATTCAAATATGTCCTCCATCTTCTATCTTCTCTTGTGATAAGGGAAGAACCGCCTCAAACTACTGAAGAATCTTACACTCTAGGATGTGTGGGAGTGCACCTCCACTGGAATCTCTCCTTGAGATCTCCTCCTCATGCATGGTCCTCCAAACCCAAAGAGGCTTTGGATCTACTGCCAGTAGAAGTCTCTCTTTGAGCTGTGGCATGCTCATTGAGAGAGTGTCATCTAGAGAGGAGAAAGAGTTTCTTATCTCTAGATGTCTACTCCTTCTCACTGCTTCCTTCATGGCTTCCTGAATGAAGCTGTCCTTTGAGTGCTCACATGAGAAATGGATCCTCCTTTCTTCATCACTTCTCTTGTGCAGAGCAGTGCTATTCTGCTGCTCTAGGTCAACTGCATGCAATGATGTAGACCCATCCAAAGTGTTTGATGAAATTACAAGAGATGTATTTTTAATCATACCTTGGTGAAATGCGGAAGTTCTTATAGGGCTGCAAGAGTTTCCTCCTCATAAGTGTTGGCCTCCCAAACTATTGAAGATGAAGGTTGCTCCTCCATGGTCTCAACAGCGCTGGTACATGCCTCATCAACTAGTGGTGAGGGCTCCTCCCTCCTTTTTCCAAATATTCTGATCATTCTTTGAGAAAAATCAACAAGAGTTGAAACCCTTGCATGGCTTAGATGGCTGACCCACCAAATATTTGCTTCACCTTCAAGGTGCAGTGTTGCAAATTCTATAGCCTCTCTGTCTACTACAGGATGTAGCAGGAATAAATCCTCTATATTCTTCACCCAAACCTTTTCCGCACATGTGAGTGATCCATCAAATGTGGACAATAGAAATCTATTTCCTCTCATCATCCCATGGCTGTGGGGTCTTCTCTCTTCTTTCTGCTAAATAAATTGTGGTAAAGCCAGGGTCTCTTGGAAGGCTCTAGGTTTAGCTCAGTATTCAGCAAGGTACTCACTTAGAATTTCGAATTCCAAGTGTTCTTCATGCTTCTGGTCTTCTTCTTTGTGAGAGTAGGGAGTGCATGCTCCTTCCTCTTCTCCTTCTTCAATCTTCTTGACCTCCTTGGAGAGGTTCTCTCTAGATCTGAAAATTGATGAGAGCAAGCTCATCTTCTTCATCATATTGATCTTCTTTGGCTGAGACTCACGGACTGAGCCAGAGATCATGCTCTTATACCACTATAATATCCCAAATTAGGGAATTTCTACAACAATGAGAATATCTTAAGATATTCTAAAGTTGGAGATCCAACAATACATAAACATGACAATGGAGTAGCAGTGATACATTAATACCAATAATGCCGGAAGATTCACATAAAAATTACATTAGATTATAGCAGCAACAATGTATACAAGATATTGAGGAAATGATCTCTCAAGCTAGGCAATGCAGCCTCAATAAAACATATACATGATAAATGGAGAAATACTGCTACATGAAAGAAGCCATGGCTATGACTGCGCAGTCTATGGAGTATAAATACTGAAAACTGATGTTGATACATGAATATAGCAATGTAGAGCTCAAAAAAATATGGGGGAGAAAGATCTCAACCCATGGATACAACAATACACAATCCTTAGAAGGATTGGCTGAAATATACACAAAATGGCAAATCTGCAGAAATGCCGGAGTTGTTGGGCAGCAGCTGCAACTCAAAAACTAGAAATGGATGAAGATAGCTGATGATGTTGCAATTGATGGTTGAATCTCATCCAAAGGATCTCTTAGGTAAAAGGTTGATCCAATCCCTGAAGATCTCACCCTCCAAAATAGTGGAGCAAGTCCCCACTGCAATTGCACTAAAAAATAATGTAGTCTAGAGAAGGGACTGCGTTGTTGGTGAAGGGAAGTGCTTGGCCTGATACCAATGATCTGAAATAATATTAGGAATCTCCCTGACTAACCTCCCATAGGAATAGAAGCTCCCTCCTCTGAAATATGAGCCAAGGAAATGGTGTTGTGGAGTCCTCCACTGCAACACCCTGCAACACAAAGTTATCCTGCTTCAGGAATAACACTGTGACTAAAGGAGGTGGCTTTGGCCTTGAGCCAATAAATGTGGAGAATGAAGAACAATCCCTCAAGAGGCCTCTCAAGAAGGAGAAGGAATCCTAAAAAATAATTCCCCGACAACTCTGCTAAACAGCAGGGGAATGCACAATGTCTTAATAGACAATGAAATCAATAATCCAAATCATGAACAACAATGGCTTCCTTGTCCTCCTTTTAAACAAGTGAAAGCACTCTCTCCATGGGCCCCATTCATTAGGGTTTCCTCTATCAAATGTCCTCTTCCTCATTCACACTATGTTGTCTTCCAAAGTGATCCACTCCTCCTATGGCAGCACTGTTGACTTGGTCAAACCTGACCTTGTCTTCATGCATTTTCCCTGGTTCATAGTTGAGGGTGAAAATTAGAGCTACTATGATGATCCCTTTCACATTATGAGGGATTTTATTCAGGTTTTCAATGAGCATGGGCTTCCTTACCCATTTATTTCACTGCTAAGTGATAAAGACACAATTTTAATATTCCATTTAGCTATGTGCTAAAATGGGAATATTACATGGTGAGGGGTAATCCAAGGCATCGCTTCCTTTTTGGAAAATAGGAGCTGGAGTCGACAAAAAGGAAGCCTGAACCAAACGAGAGACTCACTGATGCAAGAGATCAAGATATTGGGCGTGATAGGTTTAACATAGGCATGATGGCGAGGGGTGGCTAAAAAATGATAATGGGGATTTAGTGGCCCAAGGTCGGAGTATAAAAAGAAGTTTGGAGGTAGCCATAACTATTTCTAATGAGGAAATCCCTGGAGTCGGTAGGAAATCCAGGGTGGGTACATGTTGGTTATGAATGTCATCGGGGCTTATGCGTGAAAGGTGTGATACTTCGACCAAGGGTGAACAAGGACTACTGCCATGGGATAAAAATGGATGGATGAGTGGGGGGACGATTGTTCACTGTTTGCAGTCTTTGTACACTTACCAAAAGAATGAAATAATGGGATCGGTTTGTACAAAAGACAGATATACGTGCCCCAAAACATGAAAGTGCTCGCTCATTGATGATGTGAGGAGGGTGCTTTTGCTACGGGTCTGGGCCCCATTGGTTGGTCTCTTTTATGGGGTTGATGAAGTGGATGGAAAGTATTGCAGATGGGCTATGCTGATGGGGTTATGATAGGCCAAATTCAAGGCACGGTGGTGCGCTTTCGATCTACTTGTAAAACTTGGTAGTCCAAGAAAGGGGTTTTATTTTGATATGGTAAAACTTGACTTCATGCATGGTGGGTGAATGTGCATGAAGTGCTTCCCGGGCTGAAGTAGCATGGCCATGGCGTCATGATTGTTCTGATATATGGTCCACTTTGAGTGATGGGCACCATGGAGGGGAGGATATATCGACCAACAAGGATGTTTATCATGTGCAAGGTGGGGAAATGATAAACATGGTCGGGTGCTTCGAACCTATGTTTAATTTCTTGTGTAGAAATGATGTCCAAGATATGAAGAGTTTTTCTGAGACTATCATGCTGAGGGAAGAATGATACCTGCTCTGATACTTTCAGTGGATGGAGTGATGGATGGTTTGCAAAATACCTGCAACAAAATACCCCAATTGAAAGCATCTTCTCATTCGAATATTATTGAAAACATTTTCTAAATGAACAAAAGATAAGAGAGGGCATGACTGTTGGCACTGAAAGTTATTTTTTCGAAGGTGTTAATGTGTGGAACCTTCGTTAGGCATAATGAAGAACTGGTTACTGTGTTGCTTGTGGTTTTGTGATCAGCTACTCCGAGCTCCAATTTTCCCTTGGGAGTTATTACTTGGCTCCTCGTTTTGATATCAGTTGAGCTTTCCCACGTATTGAGATCGCAGGGGACATTACTGGTTACTGCCCCCTGTCCAGGATCTCCCTTGTGTTCGCTCCTTGGCTTATTTTTGCACCATTGGGAGAATTGTCATAATTCTCTTGGTTTTATGGTTGCTGATGAGTCTAGGAATGTTGCACTAGATTGACCAGCATATTATGCTGTGGTGGTGATCCATTCTGTGCGGGGAATGGGGGATATTGGTCCCCTTTACCTTGGTTGGTATATGAGTGCTTGGGTGACTTTCATGATATCCAGGTTGTGATACATTCTGAGTAGAATCTGTTGGCTCCCTGTAATTTGCAAGATTGGCAAGAACAAGTAGTAGGGAACCACATCAAACCACTTTGGATTCCAAATACCTAGCCTTCTTGGGCTTAGAGAGGGCTCTCTCTATGTTTATGATTGACTGATTTATCTTTATGCTTATATTCTTCTGATTTTAGGCTAGTTATGAAGTTTTGGGGTTGTTTGTTTTTTTTGGTTGATTGTAGGTTGAATAGATAGAGTGTGGGAAGCTTAATCCATTGGGCTATGGAGTCATAAAAGGGTTAAATTGTACATCAAGTCTTCAAGGGTTTTTATAGGGAAAGCTAACTATATCAAATGGATCTTCTTAGGTAAGATGAATATGAGATGACAACAAGTTGTGAATTTAAGTAAAACTAAAGGGAAATTAAGGATCCTTTAGCTATACTTCAACAAGAAAATACTTTGAGATAACAATTTGGTAAAACTAAAGAGAATAACCCCTCTGAATTCATTATTTAAACTTCACTAAGAAAGCCTCAAGACGACAATCCAATAATACTAAACAACAGTTAAGAATTCTTTAGTTATACTTTCAGATAGAGAAAACATTCAAGATAAACAGTTCAGTGAAATTAAAGAGCAAAACAACTCTGAATTCTTTAACTAAACTTCAAAGAAGGCATTTAAGATAAATAGTTTAGGAGAAACTAAAGAGCAGAACACCTTTGAATTATTTAGTTAAACTTCACTAAGAAAACCTTAAGACAACAGCTAGGTAAAGCTAAAGAGAAGAACACATCTGAATTCTTTAGCTATACTTTGCAGATGAAAACATAAAGATAATAATAAGAAACAGAGTTAAGGTGCCCAAACAACATATCTCAATCTAAAATTTATGTTCTATTATCAAAGAAATTGATGTACAATATGGAAAACAGAGGAGAAACATTAACAAAGAGGGATAACATCACCACTAACATAGCTCAAGAATCATGTGAACATGTTTGTATTACTGATGTCCAGCTCAAAAACAATTACAATGCTCTAGTGCAATAATATTTGCAACTTAGAGTTTGATCAAAATCCAACTTTGCAACCAACCAACAATAATAATGAAAAATACATGTAGTATTTAACTGCAGATGAGGAGGTTGCCCTAATCTAGGGTGACAGATTTGCATTTATTACAGAGTAAATGATGTTTGACAATTGAGACCATGCAAGGCTCAATGCCAAAATATCTCTAATAGACCTATTGTAGTAATAACTTTCTAATTTACTGCTGAGCTAACTTTAAATTATCTTTGACTTATTTGCCTTAAAACATTAACTTTACAATAACTTCTAAACTGCTGCTAAAATATCTCTGAATGTAATATTAATTGTAGATGCCTTCATTTAAAGCAAAATTAGGTTGTAGGTGGCCAATGCATTAGGGTAATTTTGAGGTCTAAAATGGGCCTCCTAAGGAAATTATAAAATAATAGTGGAAATAATAAAATAATATTTGATTACATCATCAAATTTTAGAGGGAAAAAGAGGAAAACTACTTTTTCAACTCATATTCGCAACTTATCTCCCAAATTTTTTAATCAAATTTTTAGCAAGAGTACTCGTTGGATGAAAAATTTAATTCCTCATCCGAGGAGTACCTATGTTGCATACTCTCGATGGACCCTGCTGTTGGGGTCCTGTGATTTGGCAGAGTGGCATACCAAATGACAAGGCAACATCAGAACCACTTTGGAATCCTAGGATCTAGCCCTCCTGGATTCAGAGAGGGATTTCTCTATATGTGTTTTCAAAGGATATATATTTGAAGCTTATGATATGATATTAGGCTAGTTATGGAGCACAAGGGATTTGTTTGTTTTTGGTTGGGAATCATTAAATGAGAAGGTCATGTGAAGTGAAGAATGAAAGAAGTGTAAGGATGTTTTAGCATGGGAAGATAGGTCAAAAAACAGTGCTAAACCATTAGGATATGGAGTCATAAAAGGGTTTACTTTCACAACAACTATTCAAGGGTTTTCAAAGGGCAAGTCATCTATATCAGAAGATATTTTAAGTTGAGTTTGTGGTATGAAACATTAAGGAGTGAGGTGAAAGAAGAAATATGTAAGAAAACAAAGGGTAGACTAAGATCAGGTAAGGAATTTAAACCTATCATGCTTTTGACATACTCTTAAGAATAAAACATTTAAGATAAACATAAAAAGTCACTTAAGATCAGGTAAGGACTTTTAACCTATCCTGATTTTGACACACTCTTAAGGGAAATCTTCAAAACAGTTGTTTAAGACTAAACAAGGGACGATGCTAACCATAAACTTCCTTGATTAAGAATCTACTTAGCATGAAATGAAAATATCATTCAAGAACAACATCTCAAGTTCTACTCAGCAAGATATGGGCTCACCAACATTCATTGACTGGTTATACTCTATTGAAATCATTCCCAAACACACATTTAGAAGAAAACATAAAGATAAAGATTTATCAGTGAGAGCTAGGGTACTTTGTAGTAAATCCTACTCTATATTTGCTGTTCTTTATCAGAGAAAATGGACAGTATGGAAACATAAGGAAAATAACAATTACAGTAAGAAAAACATCACCAATGATTTAGATCAGGATCCAGTGAATCTGCTTGTCTATTGATGTGCAAGACCAGTTACATACTTTGAGTCCAATGGCTTCTTACAGTCTAATACTTCTCTTCCCAGCCTACTATATTACAAATACTCAGTAACTCTTACTCAATAACAATTCAAACAGTTAACAATTTTCCAACCATTACAATGAATTTTCTATGAATACTTATAGGTGCAAAGAGGAAGAGTGATGTAGAAATGGTAGTAAATATTAATTAAGACTGAGTGGGAGAAGTATTCGGATGCCCATTCTGCTTAATGACCGTTGCATTAACTGATTGTACCATTCAATAGTTTTTTTTGACTTGAGGAACATCTGGTAGGTTGGTAATAACTCCAAACTGCGTGCTTTTGGAGATATCTTCTGACTACAGTAACTCTAACTTAGCTTCTGGGATAAGTTAGGTGAAACATTTGGTTATAAGGCCACCCATGCCTTTATAATAACTGTTCTGACAGTTTTGGAGTGTTTTCTTTGTATAGTAACTGTTGATCAGTCTATGTAGGTGAAGAGTAGGCTACAGGTGGATTAGGATATTCTGGAGGAATGACTGTGCTATGATGCTGTATTCGAGGCTACCTTTGGCCTAATCCTTCTTTACTCTCATCAATAACTGTGTTTTTAGGCCTGATTGTGCTTTTTGATATTTAAATCATATTTAACCTTTATGTCCTTTGCTGACTGTATTAACCTTAATTAATTTGTCTTTGACTGTGTTTTATTCATAAACTGTGGAATAAGCCTTTAATCTTCAACTTTATGCTTAATCCTTTTATCTTTAATCTCTGTCTTTACTGTTCTTCTTTTGTTTTCTTTGTCAGTGTACAAGTGGCTTTAGTGCACTGGAGGGTTTGATTATATAACCAGTGCTCATGAGGCACCGGTCAAACCATGAAATTAACCTTGGTAGTCCCTTTCTTCGTGATTTTGCCTTTGTTTAGACCATGAAGGGCGTCACCTTCGGCCCTATCTCTTTATGAACTGTGGGAAGGCTTTTTGGCTTTAGAACCACCATCGAACCTACATATAGACCAAAAAACGTTAATAAAACCTGCATTTTTCATGGATTAAACTGCTTTAGGAGTTCGGGGCGTCGGAACGATGTACAGAGGAGCGGGATATGCAGGAGGAGGAGGAAATTCCATGGCGGAAAGGAAAAACCTGTGAAAATAGGGTTTGAATTTGTATTTCAATGCGAAATGATGGAGGTGTTTTGGGAATACCACTGGCGGTTTTCGCACTGCCGATGGGTGGTAAGTGGTTTATCGCGAAACGAACGCGATTCCATACAGGGTGCGACACCTGTCCATCCCAATACCAGCCATTTCACATAGGTTTGGGTCATTAAACCCTGACACCAAAATCCACACGAAATCGAACGTGGGCCATTGGATCTGGGGGTGTAGATCCAACAGCGGAGGATCGGCGCGACAGGTGGAAGATGCTCGGGCGAAGAGGTAGTGGAGGCCAGGTGTCGAGGGGGGATTGGGAGATGGTTTCGTTGGTGGAAGGTGGGGCTGAGGGGTGACGTTGGCTAATTTGTCGCGGGGTGAAATTTGGGGATGAACGATGGCCGTGGGATCTTTGAAGATCAACAGTTGCGAATCTGGTTGCAGGGGGACTATAGAAGTACAGACCAATCTTTTAGTCGGGTGCCTCCGTAGTGGATCAGCATCGTCGGATCTGGGAGGATTCAACAGTTTTGATCTGCCGAGAGGAAGCAAAGGTGTCGAGTAGTGAAATGTGAATGGGCGGGGTTGAAGTGGTAAGATCTTGCGGGAGCCATTAGATCTTGATGATCGACGGTCATGATAAAACCATGGGAGAACATATGTGGGGGATGGGGAAGTGGATGGATAATAGGAGGAAACCCGATGGCCGTTAGATCTTTGAAGATAAATGTTTAAGATTTGTCGTGAGCACAATCATTGGGGTGAGGAATTTTATAAGGGAAAGGGGGTTTTTAAAGGAAAGGTGCGGGAATATAAAGGGGAGGAGCTTAGGAGAAAGGCGCAGAGACAAGGTCCTGTGGAGGAAGAAAGGACCGGGGGCTAAAGTAACGAGGGCTGGGGGCTAACACCCAGTCACGGGTGCAGGTTTTTATGGCGGATAAAGGGAAGGGAGCTTAAGCGAAGGGGGCTTAAAGCCCGATATGTAATATAGCAGAAATAAGGTTAAAAAGTGGGTTTTTAAACCTTTTGAGGTTTCCGATAGGGTAAAAAGGATAGATTAAACCATAAAAAAGGGGTCTTTATAGGTTTAAAGGGTTTTTATGGGAAAATGAGGGTAAATGAGGGAGGAAATGGGCCTTTTTAGAGGAAAAATGAGTGATTAGGATAGGTAAACATGGATGAAAAGTGGGTGAAAATGAATTTATGGAATGATGGGAAATGGCTCTATAACATTTTTCTTTGGATATCAGCATGACTTCTTTGAATGCTCTTTTGAAGGAAACAACAGTGAAGATTACTCTCAAGTCAGAAGACACCAAAAGGCTTCAAGAATGAGTAATTTTCTCTGAAAATAATCTCTTGAAGGCTTAAGAACATATTTAGCCATCATTTTCTGTGATAAAATTTACTAATGGCTAACAGTGGCTCCACTTGGGGATGGCAGCTCCTGGGAGGTGTCAAGAACCTCATAACTTTTATCTCTAAAATGTAGACCTGTGCTTTATCCTTAAAAACCTTTTCTTCTTTGATCATGCTATTTGAAAAAATGATCAGTATTTATCACAACTAGATGATTTCTCCCAAACATTAATCTACCTACACAGCCTATTTTCCTAACATTTTTTCTTCATAAGGTGCACTTAGCCTTGCAAACCTTTGAAATCAACATTTTATTTTGAAAATAGGAAAAACTAATCTAAATCTACCTTTATTTCTCCATGAGTTCAGATTAAACAGTTGAACTCATAGCTTCTCTACCTAATCTACTATCTGTCAGGATTAAGCTATCTAACAGATCGACATTCTCTACATTCTAAAACAGAAATTGAAAACACAGTCAAACCAGGATTAAGCTGTCTGATTTGCTGTGATGGCTATGACATAAAAACAAACTGTTCATAGACCTTTATTTGCAGAAAAGTAACAAAACTTGGAAGGCTTAAGATCTGAAAACAATGAGAGTCCTTCCTTCTTACTTTCAGCTCTGATTTTGATCTTTTTGAGTTGTCTTCTTCTTCTTTACCTGGTTCAAGTTTTCAGCATGTTAGAACCAGTCTTCTTTATATCTTTGGCTCAGATTTTGATCTGATTAGAGTCATTCTTTTCTTTTTATTATTTGGTTAAGATTTTGAGCATATTAGAACCAATTCTTTTTCTATTCTAATCTAATCTACTGATAAGCCAAGATTAAATAGTTTGGCAAATCTTCTTCACTAACCTATCAGCAGTAAATTGAAATCTATCTAGTCATGATTAGGCGGTATGACTAAATAGCAGTGCTTTCTTTTAAGTAGTGGCATTTAGGCTTGCACACTTTCAGACTTTATTTCTTTTTTGGTATGGGGCTGTACCTTTTTTTTAATATCTGCCCTCTTTTCCTCTTTTCTATTTTTTTTTTTTTTCTCCTTTTTTCAAATTCAAAGCAGAAAAATAAAAGAAAACTAACTAAATTCTCACAGGCTGAGCTTTATTGACACTCCTACCTACCCTAATCTAACTCTGAAATATTTACATGTTTAGCTGATGAATTCTCTTTTCCAATACATCCAGTCAATCAGATGGTTCCATGACTGGTCTTTTCTCATCTCTTTGAGTAGGCAGGATAGACAGGGCCACTCCCATCTCACTTGTTGCTTAGTAGTAGTGTTAAAAAAATTTGTTGCATTTGGAGATACACTGCTTCTAACAAGCTTTATCCCTTCTTCAAATGTCTTCAAAAATTGAGCAAAGGGGTCTTGAAATAATACCTGGTTGGGAGTATTTGACAGGTAAGTTTCAACCAGGATTATTTTTTCTTCCATTGGATCAAGAAAAAGATTCCTTTGAGAAAGAAAATCTTCCTCATCTTTATTGTGATCTGAACTGGAGGGCTCATCATATACTGCAGTGTTGTCCTTTTTCATTCCTGGTATGCTCTGATTCTATGGACTGTACTCTGTGAAGAGATCATCATATTCTTGAGTAGGGGTATCTTTTATTACCTCAATCCTCTAAGGAGAAGGCTCTTTATATTCATCATGCTCAAGAAATTCTTCATTATTTTCCTCCTCAACCTTTGAGCTGTAAGACTGCTGATTCCCAATCACATGGGAATTGTTACTGATGAGTTGTAATGAAGCAGAGCAAATATTTAGAGATTATTCGCCCTCTTCTACATTTTTAAAGCTTTCTTCATCAGTATCATGAATAGCCTGCTTTGGCTCATTACTTTCTTGGAGTAGGTGGAACTGATCTTCCTCCCACAAATCTAACAATGATGGTCCTGCAAGATCAACTTCTGTTTGGAGAACATCATCATCAGAAAGATCAAAATTAGGAAAATCATTAATGTAAGTAATGTCACCAATCAAACATACTGGATTATCAGCAGGTCCTTCTTTGTTCTGATCTACAAGAGAAATTTCTAAATTTTCACAACAAAGTTCATTAGGTGAATGGGAAAGAGTGTTTGTTTTATAAAAGATTTCAGAGGCTGGGTGTTTATTGATAATCTGATCAATTTCTTCTTCAGTCAAAGGGGAAGATGTTTTTGTTTTTCTCTGAGCAGAAGTACAACAGTTCTCTATCTCTTGTGAAGACTGAATTTGAGGCTAGATGTCTTCTTGAGCCTCTTCTGGTGAATCAGTACTTGTGCTTGCAGGGAAACCTTGAGGGATGTCCTTTATTCCTTGATTGATTTCTTCCCCAACTGATTCATCTAGGTTCTTGTGATAGTTAGGGTGCATATGAAATTCTTGAAGGGCTTCTAACAGATATTCAGGATGCATATTAACCAAATCCTCATCATTATTTAACAGGTATTGCATGATGTTTTTAGATTGATCACAACAGTTTGCAGTCCATGATAAAGATGAATGGTTTTATTTATATTTTTCATAAAATAATTGGTGCATGTCTCTTTAAGAAAACAAGCTCCTAGGTTCTAACCATTCATACCAATCGCTTGCCTTTCCTTCTAATGTTGCCATGAACATTTTCATAAGACAGTCCTCATGCCATTCAAATTTTAACCTCCATACATGTATATGAAACTTGATGAGATGTAACAAAGGGTCATCAAACTTTTCATCTTGAAAAACAGGCAGGTTTTTCATCCAATCTATTTCAAGCATTTTGTGTGGGAATCCAGGGATATGATCTCTACTCATTGGGGCATATCGCCTTTGTATCCTTGGTGTTGGAATCACGATTGCCGTTAGACCAAAACTCGCAGGCATTAGTCTCCGCTACAATTGCCAGAGTTAGGATCCACGAGAGGCGATTAGTCCATGTCGTGAAACACACGGGGAGCATTGAACCCAATGTCCAACAATCTCCCCCCCAACGCGAGCCGGGTGAGTTTCGAACTCGAGACCTGTCGCTCTGATACCACTTGTTGGAATCACGATTTCCGTTAGACCAAAACTCGCAAGCATTAGTCTCCGCTACAATCGCCAGAGTTAGGATCCACAAGAGGCGGTTAGTCCATGTCGCGAAACACACGGGGAGCATTGAACCCAATGTCCAACACTTGGATCCATGTTTGTAAATCATAAAGGGTCACTGAATCTATTCAACCAGTTTAGAGTCTTCTACCAGTGGATTCATTTGGTATTTTGGGAGTTGTGGAGTCACCAGGTGGAGGATTTCAAAATTTTTGAGATGAGTTGCTATCCACCATCAGCAATTGAATACCAATCTAAGGAGGTTGTGGGTCTTCTGAGCTCTTAAGGATATAGGAAATGTGATTCACTCAGAATTCCCCAGTATGGTTGCCATTATGTTGGGGTCCTGTGATTTGGAAGATTGGCATACCAAATGACAAGGCAACATCAGAACCACTTTGGAATCCTAGGATCTAGCCCTCCTGGATTCAGAGAGGGATCTCTCTGTATGTGTTTTCAAAGAATATATCTTTGAAGCTTATGATATGATATTAGGCCAGTTATGGAGCACAAGGGATTTGTTTGTTTTTGGTTGGGAATCATTAAATGAGAAGGTCATGTGAAGTGAAGAAGGAAATAAGTGGAAGGATGTTTTAGCATTGGAAGATATGTCAAAAAACAGTGCTAAACCATTGGGCTATGGAGTCATTAAAGGGTTTACTTTCACAACAACTATTCAAGGGTTTTCAAAGGGAAAGTCATCTATATCATAAGATCTTTTAAGTTGAGTTTGTGGTATGAAACATTAAGGTGTGAGGTGAAAGAAGAAATATGTAAAAAAACAAAGGGCAGCCTAAGATCAGGTAAGGACTTTAAACCTATCCTGCTTTTGACATACTCTTAAGAATAAAACATTTAATATAAACATAAAAAGTCACCTAAGATTAGGTAAGGACTTTTAACCTATCCCGCTTTTGGCACACTCTTAAGGGAAATATTCAAAACAACTGTTTAAGACTAAACAAGGGACAGGGCTAACCAAAAAATTCCTTAATTAAGACTCTACTTAGCATGCAATGGAAAAATCGTTCAAGGAAAACATCTCAAGTTCTACTCAGCAAGATATGGCTCACCAACATTCATTGACTTTTTATACTCTATTGAAATCATTCCCAAACACACATTTAGAAGAAAACATAAAGATAAATATTTATCAGTGAGAGATAGGGTACTTTGCAGTAAATCCTACTCTATATTTTCTATTCTTTATCAGAGAAAATGGATAGTATGGAAACATAAGGAAAATAACAATTACAGTAAGAAAAACATCACCAATGATTTAGATCGGGATCCAGTGAATCTTCTTGTCTATTGATGTGCAAGACCAGTTACATACTGAGTCCAATGACTTCTTACAGTCTGATACTTCTCTTCCCAACCTACTATATTACAACTACTCAGTAACTCTTACTCAATAACAATTCAAATAGTTAACAATTTTCCAACCATTACAATGAATTTTTTGTGAATACTTATAGGTGCAAAGAGGAAGAGTGTTTTTGAAATGGTAGTAAATATTAATTAAGACAAAGTGGGAGAAGTATTCGTATGCCCATTCTGCTTAATGGCTGTTGCATGAACTGATTGTACCATTCAGTAGTTTTTTTTTACTTGAGGCACATCAGGTAGGTTGGTAATAACTCCAAAGTGCGTGCTTTTGGAGATATCTTCTGACTACAATAACTCTGACTTAGCTTTTTGGATAAGTTAGGTGAAACATTTGGATATAAGGCCACCCATGCCTTTATAATAACTGTTCTGACAGTTTTGGAGTGTTTTATTTGTATAGTAACTGCTGATCAGTCTATGTAGGTGAAGAGCAGGCTATAGGTGGCTTCAGATATTCTGGAGGAATGACTGTGTTGTGATGCTGTATTCGAGGCTGCCTTTGGCCTAATCCTTCTTTACTCTCATCAATAATTGTGTTTTTAGGCCTGATTGTGCTTTTTGATTTTTAAATCATCTTCAACCTTTATGTCCTTTGCTGACTGTATTAACCTTAATTAATTTGTATGTGACTGTGTTTTATTCATAAACTGTGGAATAAGCCTTTAATATTCAACTTGATGCTTAATCCTTTTATCTTTAATCTCTGTCTTCACTGTTCTTGTTTGTTTTCTTTGTCAGTGTACAGGTGGATTTAGTGCGCTGGAGGGTTTGATTATATAACCAGTGCTCATGAGGCACTGGTAAAACCATGAAATTAACCCTGGTAGTCCCTTTCTTCATGATTTTTCCTTTTTTTGGGCCATGAAGGGCGTCACCTTTGGCCCTATCTCTTTATGAATTGTGGGAAGGATTTTCGACTTTAGAACCGCCATCGAACCTGCATATAGACCAAAAAACATTAATAAAACCTACATTTTTTGTGGATTAAACTGCTTCAGGAGTTCGAGGCATCGGAGCGATGTATAGAGGAGCGGGATATGTAGGCAGAGGAGGAAATTCCATGGCAGAAAGGCGAAACCTGCGAAAACAGGGTTTGAATTTGTATTTCAACGTGAAATGATGAAGGCGGTTTTGGGAATACCACCGACAGTTTTCACACTACCGATGGGTGGTAAGTGGTTTATCGCGAAACAAACATGATTGCATACAGGGTGCGACACCTGTCCACCACAATACTGCCCATTTCACGTAGGTTTGGGTCGTTAAACCCTGACACCAAAATCCATGTGAAATCGAACGTGGGCCGTTGGATCTGGGGGTGTAGATCCAACGACGAAGTATCAACGTGACAGGTGGAAGATGATCAGGCGAAGAGGTAGTGGAGGCCAGGTGTCGAGGGGGGATTGGGAGATTGTTTCATTGGTGGAAGTTGGGGCCAAGGGGTGACGTTGGCTAATTTGTCACGGGGTGAAATATGGGGATGAATGATGGTCGTGGGATCTTTGAAGATCAATGGTTGCGAATCTGGTTGCGGGGGGAATATAGAAGTACAAACCAATATTTTGGTCGGGTACCTCCGCAGTGGATCAGCGCTGTCGGATCTGGGAGGATTTAACGGTTTTGATCTACCGAGAGGAAGCAAAGGTGTCGGGTAGTGAAATGTGAATGGGCGAGGTTGAAGTGGTAAGATCTTGTGGGATCCGTTAGATCTTGATGATCGATGTTCATGATCAACCCATGGGAGAACATATGTGGGGGATGGGGAAGTGGATGGATAATAGGAGGAAACCCGATGGCTATTAGATCTTCTAAGATTAATGTTTAAGATTTGTCGTGGGCACAATCGTTGGGGTGAGGAATTTTATAAGGGAAAGGGGGTTTTTAAAGGAAAGGTACAGGAATATAAAGGGGAGGAGCTTAAGAGAAAGGCACGGAGACAAGGTCCTGTGGAGGAAGAAAGTACCGGGGGCTAAAGTAACAAGGGCTGGGGGCTAACAACTGGTCACGGGCATAGGGTTTTATGGTGGAGAAAGGGAAGGGGGCTTAAGCCAAGGGCGCTTAAAGCTCGATATGTAATAGAGTGGAAATAAGGTTAAAAGGTGGGTTTTTAAACCTTTTTAGGTTTCCGATAGGGTAAAAAGGATATATTAAACCATAATAAAGGGGTCTTTATAGGTTTAAAGGGTTTTTATAGGAAAATGAGGGTAAATGACAGAGGAAATGGACCTTTTTAAAGGAAAAATGAGTGATTAGGATGGGTAAACATGGATGAAAAGTGGGTGAAAATGAATTTATGGAATGATGGGAAATGGCTCTATAACAATTTTCTTTGGATATCAGCAGGACTTCTTTGAATGCTCTTTTGAAGGAAACAATAGTGACGATTACTCTCAAGTCAGAAGACACCAAAAGGCTTCAAGAATGACTAATTTTCTATGAAAATAATCTCTTGAAGGCTTAAGAACATATTTAGCCATTATTTGTTGCGACAAAATTTACTGATGGCTAACACCTGCTACACGAAAAATGAGAAATACATTAAAAAACGTGATTGTAATCACATTTTTCATGTGCTACATGAAAAATGAGAAATACATGAAAAACATGATTACAATCACGTTTTTTAATGTATTTCTCATTTTTCGTGTAGCAGGGTCCATCGAAATTATGCAACATGGGTACTCCTTGGATGAGGAATTAAATTTTGCATCCAACGACTACTCTTGCTCGAAATTTGAGTAAACAATTTGGGAGAAAAGTTGAAAATATGAGTTGAAAAAGTAGTTTTATTATTTTATTATTTTTTAATATTTTTACCCTTTTACTTAAAATATGGTGAATCATCCCCATTGGTTGACATCATCATCTTTCATCCTATTGGTTCTTATAAAGTTTATTTTGGTTGTACATTTTTCTTAGGAGGCCCATTATAGACCTCAAAATTCCCCTAATGTGACTGTGAAGAAGTAAATGGTGAGTGGCTTTGTCATTTGGCTCTGTATTCTTCATTGATTTATCCTCTAATTTGTGTTTAAATCCTGCTTTGTCTTTTTCTTAATTATGTTCCTTTAACCCTGTCTTTTAACTTTAACCTTTGACTGATCTTTTATTCCTTTTACCTTTTACTGTCATAGTGAATCTTCTACCTGTCACTGTTCTGTGACTGTGTTTTTCATTTGTCTTATCTCTGCCTACACAACCACTATATAAATTATCCTTTTTCTTTACCCTATCTTTTGAAGACACCTCGTTGTCTTTGGAGTAATTGTATGATCCTTATTGATCATGATCCATTGCTTCTTCTGATTGTTCTTGCGCTCCTATTCCTCTAATAAATAAGGCTTCTAGATCGTCCCCCAGAGAGCCTATTTTAAACAATTATTGGAATTAGAAATGAAAATTATGCATTTTATGATAAATCGATCACCTGCAAAATTAAAACAATTATTAAATAAAAATGGGATCTCGCAGGGAGGCAATATGGCTTTGAGGATCTCGGGAGGTCTATGGACAGAGTCCAAACAATGGTGGCTTTTTGTTTCTACGTTTAGTTGTGACCTTCCGGGTCTTTAGAAACATTGCAAGGGTTACATGGTGCCTCGAGGCTTATCGCAACAACACAGGGTTTTAAAATATAAAACAGGGTTAGTGATTTTGATTTTATGGTGCAGGGGCAGTTTTCGTTTTTATCGCAAGGTCAAAACCAGTGAGGCGGTAATTTTCGTGGGGATGCGATGAACTAAAGAGGCGACACATGGAGGGAATGAGGGGTTGTGAAACTTCCCATTTCGCAACCCTCCAAAGGTTTTCACCATTGGGTGGTTGGGGTTGCAATAATGATCGTGGGCCATCAGATTTGATGGAGCAGATCGGACGGTGGTCGGGTGAGAATGGATCATCGGTTGACTTGACAGGTGGGGTCAGGATTTGAAATGACATGGAGGGCTTAAATAATAAAGTGGGGTCGAGGTCATATTTAAAGCGGAGGTGCTTAAATATAAAGGCGAGTCAGGCCTTTGAATGTAACGGGGTCGGGATTTTAATAAAGAAAGGTTTATTAACATGGGACCCAGGTTTAAAATTTATTTCAAAAAAATGTAAACATGGGTTTTTACATTGTTTTGAATGAACAGAGGTGAAAGAGTGAAGGGAGTAGGGTTTTTAGTGAGGAAAATGGGGATTTTTAGCATAGGAAAAAAACGGTTTTAAGAAGGGGCAAGGCTAAATGAGGGGATTTAGGCTCAAACATGGGATTTTCAGAGCATGAGAGTGCTGGAGAAGGAAAAATGAGATATAATGGAGAGGTTAAAATGAAAATGATGAAGGAAGTGAGATTTCTGAAAATAATTGATAATGATAATCAGGCAATATTATTTTCAGTAGACTGTAAAAAATACACAATCATCTAGTGATACTGTAGAATATAGGAGACTAATAGTGGTTCCAGCTAGGGAGGGCAGCTCCTTTAGGAGGTGTCAAGAACATTTATAGATCAGTAGCCTGTTTGTATTTGGTTTATTTTCATTCTGTGATTGCTAATCTGCTGCAAATTTTTGTGACTGTGACCTTTAAAATTTCAAAACCATGCTTCCTACAAATTAATTTCGCCTACCCATCACCTACTCTAACATTTTTTCTTCATTTATTGGGTGCATTTAGACTTGCAAACCTTGACATCATTTTTATTTTGAAAACAAACTATCTATTTCTAATCTTATAACTTCTAAAGGCTCAGATTAGACTGATGAGATTTTTTATTCTCTACCTAACTACTTATCTGCCAAGATTTAGTTGTTTGACATATTTTTATTCACTAACTATCAACATTAAATTCACAGCATGAATAGATCAAGATTAAGTAGTTTGATCATCTTGAATTGTGGCATTTTTGGACAAGCTGCACACAATTTTATTTTGCAAAAATTAAACTAAACTAAAGGCTTTGGTTTTGAATCTTTCATTTATCACCTATCCCTCACTTTTCTTTTTGGCTTAGATGAGGCTTTGGAACCAATTTCATTTTATATCTAGTTAATGATAATCCAAGGTTAAACAGTTTGGCAAATCTTCATTTTCTAACTTATCGGAAAAAATTCAAAATTTGTACAATCATGTTTAGATTGCATGGTTGAACAAGGCCTTCTTAAAAGTAGTGGCCTTTTGAATTGCAACACTTTCAGAAATATTCATTTTTTGGTATGGGGCTTACCTTTTCTTTTTATCTGCCCTCTTTTCTTTCTTTCTTTTTGTATCAATTTTTTCTGAGATTTTTGTTTAATCAATGTTATATATAATGAAGAAAACTTAAACTAAGATTCTTAATTGAAGTAATGTTTCAACATCCTGCCATTGACAGGACCTCCAAACAATTCTGTTCCATCCATTTTTTGTAAGAAAAATGCATTATTACCTCTTGCAGAATGAATGGTGTATGGACCTTTCGACAGGTTGTCAAACTTTCCATGCTTGCCTTTGTCCTGTCTTCTTGAATCCCACTTCAGCACTTTGTCTCCAATGTTAAAATCATCTGCCTTGGTCCTTTTTTCAAAGATATTCTTGATATTTTATTGTAACAATTCCATTCTGTTGTACACTCCTTTGGTTTGCTGCAGCTGAATAGTTTGGTTTATTATTCTTTGTATATCATTCTCTTCAGACTGAACCTCTTGAATGATCTTCATTACTAGCACTCCCAAGGTTGTTGGGAAAACTGCATCCATTCCATAGAATAGCTGATAGGGTGACATATCAATTGATTTATTATTTTTTAGCTTGTCCGCCCAAAGTGCATGAATCAATTTGTTGTGCCGAGAATTTTTATTTTCCTCCAACAAATTTTTAATGATGTTCACCAAACACTTATTTGAGGATTCAGCCAACCCATTACCTTGAGGGTAATAAGCTGCAGAGTGCCCAAAATTAATGTGATATTTGTGGCAAATATCCACCATTTTCTTGGATTTGAAGGCAACATCATTATCAGTAATGATTTTCCTAGGACAACCAAATCTAGATAGAATGTTGGTTTCAAGAAATATGATAATTACTAAGTCTGTGGCAGTCCTAGAAGGAATGGATTCTATCCACTTTGTAAAATAGTCAGTTGCAGTAAGGATCCATTTATGTTGGGTAGAGGAGGAATGGTGGATTTCTCAAATGAAATCTAGACCCCATTGTTGAAAAAGAGCTTCAACAGAAATTGGATGTAATGGAAAAGGAAACAACTTTCTTTTTCCCTCAAATATTTGCCACTTATGACAAGAAACTACCATTTTTTGGATGTCTTAAAAGAGGGTATGCCAATAGAAACCAACCCTAAGGATCTTATTAACAGTGGTTTTCCAAGAGAGGTGACCTCCACATTCTCCTTCATGAAATTCATGCATAATCATATCTGCATCTTCTTTAGGAAAACATTTAAGCAATACACCACTGGAATTTTTCAAATATAAAGCTTTATCCAGAATGCAAAAATTTACATCTTTTAACTTCAATAATTTGGACTTTGTTTTGGACAAACCAGGAGGAAAATTTAGATTAAAAAGCACATACAGTGTGTCTGCATACCAGGGAGAAGTTAGGAATGCTTCCTCAATGGGTGGAGTCGCCAGCTCCTCTTGTTCATCCAATAAGTGAATCATATTGATGTCTAGTGCTTGAAAATTTGTTTCAGCCATTAGTTTAGCTAGGCCTTTTCCTTTGATTAACTTGGTGGGCTTTATTTCCAAATCATATTCTAATATGACAGCAATCCACCTGCCTCTTTTCCCATTAGGATCTTGTGTCAGGATGTCTTTAACCACTATATGAGGCACAAATGCAATGATGTGTGAATGCAGAATATAGACTTTGAAATCCTTTAGTGCTTTGACGAAGGAAAAATCCTCCTTTTCCATGATATTATATTTCATAGGTGCATCTCTTAGAGCTTGGCTAAAAAATGCCATGGGCTACTCCTGTTCTTTCATATATTTCTGCAGTGATACAGTAGCCACTGTGTGTTATGATAAAATGGAAAAAATGAAGAAATATTTGGTGAAGTCAGGGCTGATCAAGACTGGTGTTTGTGTAAGTGCTTTCTTCACTAAGTCAAAAGATTGTTTTGCTTCCATGGTCCATTTGACTCTTGATTTTCTTTTGAGAATGCTAGTGATGTTTCTCAGGATTTCTACAATGTTTGGTATGAACCTTATTAAGAAATTTATCTTTCCAATGAAAGATTGCAACTCTTTGATATTTCTTGGGTGACTGATTTGAATTTTTCCCTCAATCCTCTTTGGGTCAATCTTGATCCCTTCTTCAGATATGATGTGGCCTAGAAGCTTTCCTCCTTGAAGGCCAAATAAGGATTTCTTGGGATTCAAACATAGGCCATACTTTCTTTATTTCTCAAAGACCTTTCTCAGATGAGAAAGATGCTCTTGAACAGTTTTTTAGTAGACTGTGATATCATCAAGATATATTACAATTAAGTAACCTATTTATTCTAAGAAAGAAATATCCATTGCTCTTTGAAAAGTAGCTCCAACATTCATTAACCCAAAATGCATTTTTACATACATGAAGGTGCCCCAAGGTGTGGTAAAATTTGTTTTGTGCTGATCATTTGGATGTACCAGCACCTAATTGTACCCTGAAAATCCATCAAGTAGAGATATTATTTTAGAGCCTACTACCCTTTGTAGTATGTGGTCCATTTTTGGTAAAGGGTAGTTTTCCTTTAGGGATGCTTTATTTCAATTTCCGAAGTCTATGCAGAGCCTAATTTCCCCTGTCTTTTTCCTCACTAATACAAGATTTGAAACCCATTATGAGTACCTCAGTGGGACTATTATTCCGGAATTATACATTTTCTTTATCTCTTTCTCAACCAGTGGCATTTGGACAGGGTTTATTCTGTACATCTTTTGTTTAAAGGGCATCTGTCTTTCTTTGAGTGGAATCTTGTGTTGAATGATATCAGTATCATAGGACTTCAAGTCTTCATAGCTCCAGGAAAACACATCACTGAATTCTTTGAATTGTTCAATATATTTCTATTTTATAGGAGCTGGCAGTGTTCTTGATAGTTTTACCATTTTGGGTTCTTGCTCATTGCCTATATTTCACTCTTATACATTTGCTTCAGTGGATTCCATTTTTGGCTTTCTAGCAACATCATTAAAATCGAAAAGTTCCTCTAGAGGTACCAGTCCTCTTGGAAGGGTATTATCTCTTAAATGCAACACTTCAAATTCTTTTTTTTCTAGATCTTTACACAGTTCTGCCCCATGTGGGTGTTCTTCTGCTAACATATTTATATCAACATTATGAGTGGAATCCTCCTTGCATGTTTGTTCCTTAGTAGACCAGTCCTCTTCATGATTTAAGTCTGAATCTGGCATTTCAAACTCATCTTTGGACTACAGGAAGTCTTCAATTTGTTTGTCACCTTAAAAAAATTTCCAACATCTTATATTATCAGGGACTGTTGGTCTGTATTTAACCTTTACTGTGTATTTTTTATTAGCATGAGGTAGTTGACAAGTGCTGGCTACAAATGCTAGTCCATTGGAAAGGATATTTTGATTTCTAGTGACAAAGGCAAGATCATATTTTTTGAATGTTTTTAGGAGGTCAAGGGTAGTGTTCTCGTATGCTCTTAATCTATGATGTCTAGTTGAATATTCTCCCTTATTCTGCCTAATGAATAACTCGGAATCCCCATGGACAGAGATCCTTTTGGCTTCTAATTTCATTAGTAATTGTAGCCCTAGAAGGAGTGCCTCATACTCTGCTATATTATTTGCACATTGAAAGTTCAGCTTGTAGGAATGACCCTCTATGTGATTGTTCTTAGAGTTTTGTACCCAAAAAATTGCTCTTGATCCAGTTTTGCCACAAGAACCATCAAAACTCATGCTCCAAAGAGGTTCGGGTTCATATTCGTGTTGTTCATTTTCTATTTGGTCTAACTGTTCTTCCTCTTTTTCAGTTTTTTGTTCATTTATTGCTACTTGTTCATTAATGTTTTCATCATTGTAGAGGATAAATGAATCAAGTTTTGTGTGGACATTGTTAGCCATCTATAAATTATGTCATATCTCATGATGGCTAAGTGAGTCTTTCAGTCTGCAAGAAACAAATTTCATGCAAAATCTGTGACTTCTTGAAGCCTCTCTGTGTTCTTTATCCTCAAGAAATCCATTCCATTGATAGTATTCATTCAAAAATCCTTAAGAAGCCCTGTTTTTATAAAGGAGACTGTTTTCAGCCATTTTCTCCATCTTTTCACCTTCATAATTTCCTCCAAAATCCCTCCATTCCACTCATTATCTCACCTATCCTAACAACACTTGTCTTCTAAAAAGGTCACTTTTCCATTTATCTTTCCCCATTTCTCCTAAAAACCATTCAAACCTTGTAAAATCCCTTTATAATGGTTTAAAACCATTTTTTATGCTTATCGGAAACCTAAAAGAGGGCTAAAAAACCTTTGTTTTAAGCCTTTTTCATACTTTTCGAAATATTAGGTCCTAAGCCCCTGAGGGCTTAAGCCCTCCGCCCCTGCTTCTCATATAACCCGAGCCTCGTAACCGAGCACTAAAGCCCTTGGCCCTTCGTCATTTCCACTCCCGGTCACCTTATCTCTCCACGGGACCGTCTCCTCCACCTTATCTCCTAAGCTCCTTTCCCTTTATTATTTCCCGCAATCCCCATTTTCCTTTGTAAATATTCGATGCCCGACCTTCCCCCCCTGATCGGATCTGCACCGTCGGTCTGGCAGATCTGACGGTCATCAGGCCCCTCCCTGTTTCCCGCTTCCACAACCCCTCCATCCACCACTCTAGCCCTACTTTGATATACACCGTTGATCTACCAAGATCAACGGTCCACACTTAACAACACCTTATAATCCACCCATTGAACCTCCTCTATGCGACAAAACAACTGACGTCACCTGTTGGACCCCACCATCCATCCGCTGAGCTCTTTCAACCAATCACGCGCATTGTTAGCCGTCGATTTGGCTCCTCCAAATCGGACAGCATATACTCCTCTTCGTGCCCGATCAGCACAAAGCCTTCTCTCGTGCATATTTCGCGTGAAATAGGAAGTTTTCGGTGGGAAACGCGTCGCCCAATGTATGGTATCACGTTCGTTCGGGCAAATACCACTTACCACTTGAACGCCGCACGAATACCACCTCTGGTATTCCCGAAACCACTTTCACGTATTTTCGCGCCATAATTCAAATTCAAACTCTGGTTCTTCGCCTCTCCGCCATGGAACCTCCTCCGCCTGCATTCCACCTCTCTGCAACGCTTCTCCACCACCATACTGAGCCTCTGAAGCTTTTTTAGCCCAGTTGCAGGTTTTATTAACAGTTTGATTGTGTTTGCAGGTATTTAAATGGTGTTTAAGGGTTTTTACGGCCCTCCCGCAGCCTGTTAAGAAACTAAGGGTCGAAGATGACGATCCTCGACCCTGCAAACTCAGGAAAGGAGACATAAGGGGTTTAAAAATGTGATTTTGTCAGTAGGTCATGACTATCGGCCTTCAAGAAAACCCTCTATGAAAACCTCCAATGCGCCAAGCCACCTGTACATCAGCAAATAATAAAGGGTAAAGATCAAAGGAAGAAAAGGAAGATTAAGGTCTTAAAAGATGATTAAAAAGACCAAGGACATAGTTAAAGATGAACAGATCAGGAGTTTAAATCAATATATCGAGGATTAAAGACAACATGTTAATTTATGAAAGAAAAAGGCAAATTAGGCCTAAAGATAGCCTCGAACACATCAAAAGGGAGCAATTATTTCATTTGATAAACCAAAATGCCACCTGAGGCCTACTTTCCTTTCAAAGACACCTTGACAGCCATTCTACTAACAAACCCTCTTTAAAACTGTTAGAACAGTTATTAAGCAAACATGGGGCTGCAAAACCCAAAAATGACAGTTTTCTTGTCCTAGAGGTCAAACAGGGTACTTTAGACCAAGATAGCTTCAAAGGACAGGCCTCAGAGTTATTACCAGCCTGCTAGCTGGTTTCAGATTCAACTAAAAGTAGCTAAAGTGGTACAAGCAGTTATTGCTATGATTATTAAGCAGAATGGGCATTCTAATACCTCTCCCTCTCTGTTTTAATTAATATTTATTACCATATCTGCAACACTCTTCCTCTTTTCACCTATATGTATTCAAAGAAAACTCATTGTATAGGGTTGGAAAATTGTTAATTGTCAAACTGTTATTGAGTAAGATTTGTTGAGTAGTTGTAATATAGTAGGTTGGGAAGAGAAGTATCAGACTGTAAAAGCTATTGGACTCAAAGTATGTAAGTGGTTTTGGATATCAAATAGACAAGTAGATTCACTGGATCCTGATCTAAATCATTGGTGATGTTTTTCCTTATTGTCACTGTTGCTTCTTATGTTTTTCACTTTGTTCATATTATCTGATAAAGAGCAGGAAATATAGATTAGGATTTACTTCTAAAGTACCCTAATTCTAACTGATAAGCTTTATCTTTATGTTTTCTTCTAAATGTGTGTTTGAGAATGAATCAATAGAGTATAACCAGTCAAGGAATGTTGGTGAGCCCATGTCTTGCTGAGTAGAACTTGAGATGTTGTTCTTGAATGATCTTTTCACTGCATGCTAAGTAGAGTCCTAATCAAGGAAGTTTATGGTTAGCCCTGTCCCTTATTTAGTCTTAAACAACTGTTTTGAAGATCTCCCTCGAGAGTATGCCCAAAGCAGGATAGGTTAAAGGTACTTACTTGATCTTAGGCTGCCCTTTGTTTATCTTATATGTTTTCTACTTTCAGAAAGTGGTTTGTTGGATTACCAACTTGTTGTCTTTTAAAGTTGGCTTTAGTAGGAGTATTTCCCAAAGATGTCTATGGTTTTCCCTGTCCTTTGGCTTGCTTCAAAATCTGTCACTTTGAAAAGCTCTTCTTGTTTAGTGAAGTTAATAGATTCTTAATTGGTTATTAGCTTTGCTTCTTTCACCACACTTCTTAATGTTTCATACCACAAGCTCAGCTTAAAAAATATCTTCTGATATAGATGAATTGCCCTATGGAAACCCTTGAATAGCTGTTGTGCAAGTAAACCCTTTTATGACTCCATAGCCCAATGGATTAGCACTGTTTTTTGACCTATCTTCCCATGCTGAAATATCCTTCAATTTATTCCCTCCTTCACACTTCACATGAACTTCTCAGTTAATGATCCCCAACCAACAAAAAAACAAATCCCTAGTGCTTCATAACTAGCCTAATATCATATATGATAAGCCTTAAAGCATATCATTCTAACACACATATAGAGATATCCCTCTCTAAATCCAAGAGGGCTAGATCCTAGGATTCCAAAGTGGTTCTGATGTTGCCTTGTCATTTGGTATGCCAATCTGCAAAATCACAGGATCCCAACATAATGGCGACTCCGCTGGGGAACTTCTGAGTGAACTACATCTTATACATCCTTAAGACCTCAAAAGACCCACAAACCTCTTTAGATTGGTATCCAATTGCTAATGGTGGACAACAAATCATCTTAAAACATTTGAAATCATCCACCTGGCGACTCAACAACTCCTAAAAGACCAAAAAACTCCACTGGTGATCAGTAGGCCTGCTGATTACCCCTGGTTTCACAAAGACTCCACTGGGACAACCCACACTACCATCGAAACATCGTGCACACCCATGATTAGGAAACTTCAAGGATTAAGTTTTCTTGGTTAAATACTAGTTTTCCTCTAAAGATTTTCATATCTGGCTAACTTTATTTTCTGTGGGTCTAAATCTTAACATATTGGCTTAAAAAAAAATTCATACCAGAGCCTATCCTGACCCAAATCCTCCTGAAATAGTTGATAATCCAGAAATCATTCTTAGGAAGTCTCCTATATAAGGGATCCAACTATTATCAGTTCAATTCACAGAGCTAATTCTGTCCCTGAAAACCTTTCAGATATCCAAGAGATCCAAATTGACTTAGATTTTCCAAGTAATTTACCAAGAACTAAGTCACTTAATGCTATAGATCAGACAGACTTTGAGCCCCCAAGTTCACCCCAACATAGTGGTGACCATAGTAGCAATAGAGAAGCCACCCCACATGATCTTCATTTCATTCATAACTTTGGTTTCTCTCACCCCAAATCTCCTCAACAGTATCTTGTTGGTCCAAGAACTTCTGTTATTCATACACCCACTATTCAAACCACTCCATTCCATCATCCTCCTCCTTTCATAAACCCTCCACTAGTAAACCCCCCATTCCTCCCACAAAACCCTATCATGGCTACATGGTATGCTCCTCTAGTCCTTCCTTTAAATTTAGTTGTCTTACCACAAGGTTACCAGTCCAAAATTCCTTTATATGATGCCAGCAGTTCAACTACTGCTTCACAACATGTGGACAAAATGAATGATTACTTTGATAGGAATGAAATAGGTGATGAGACTATTAAACTCAGATTTTTTTCTCAAAGTTTAGGGGGAGAAGTAAGAAAATGGTTCAAAATCTTAGCCCCACAGAGCATCAATGATCTTCCTGCCTTTCATCAACTATTTATGAACAAGTGGGAAGTCAGGAAAAACCCTCTCCAAATTCTGTCAGAATATGTGAATATTAAAAGGAATCTAGTGGAAGGTGTACATGAATACTGTGCTAGATACAATAGGGTGTACAATGCCATACCAGCTCATGTGAAACCTCCACAGGGCCTAGCTTTGATGAAATTTACTGATGGATTTGATCCTGAAATGGCCTACCAACTGAGGGAAAAGGAATACCTCACATTAGAAGATATGCAGCAAGGGGCAGTGAGCGTTGAGGCAAATTTGATTGCCAAGAGAGCTAGGATGAGGACTGAAAAGAAAGTGACATATAGGGAAGACACTGCACCTTCCACATCTGACTCAAAATTAGACCATCTAGCCAATAATATGGATAGGTTAGCAAGAATGATGGAGAGGATGGTTGTCAAAAAAAATGCTCAGAATAGGAACCAGCCTCAAAATCAGAACCAAAACTTTAGGAGAAACCCCCCTCGGATTAGACAAAGAGATACTGATCAACAAATCAGACCTCCATTTCAAGAAAATTATGTTGATGAGGATGAGGGAATGATAGAAGAGCCAGAGGGAACTGATATAAACATGCTGGGAGTAAGTAATGAAGACCCTGCCTTTTTCACAAAGGATGATCAGGCCACATATACATATGATGATAATTAAGGCTTAGAATCTGAAGACTATAGGCAAGGCTTTGAGAATTCCATCATGGAGGTCCATAGACAATATGACCTCAGGAGAAAAAAGAACCAAGAAACTCCCCAAACAAAGACCTCTGAAAATGCTGTTAAAAACAGATCTGAAAGGGTGGTCAGAAGGGCTGCTGAAAACAACAAAACAACAGCTGAAATTTCTAGTAAAAATAAGGGGAAAAGCACTCAAACCACTGATAAATAGAGTGTTGACCATAACAGCGCTAGCACTTCAGCTAGTACCCCTGTAAAAACAGTTTTAACTGATATACATATTAAAAACCAACAATTTTATTTTGCTGATAAGTTAGTGACTAACAAAATAGATTTTAGCCTTTCAAAGAATCAGTCCCCTTTCAATTTGGAAAGTGAAATTTCTAAAATCAAGATCTCTGTCCCCCTCACTGAGTTAGTCACTCAAGATGTATATAAATGTCAGGTGTTAAAGGCTTTGAACATAGAAGAAAATAATGATTATGTCAACCTAAATTATGATCAACCAGCCCTTTTATTTGGTCCTAAAATTGAAGGAAAGTTCCAAGAAGGAGTGGTCCCTCCTTCCTATGTCAGTTTGAATATCCATGATAAAATTTTACACAATGCTATGCATGATTCAAGGGCTTCACATAACCTCATGCCCAAAGTAATCATGGAGAGATTAGGCCTTGAGATAACCAGACCATATAAAGGTTTGTATTCTTTTGACTCCAGTAGAGTAAAATGCTTAGGTCTGATTAAAGATCTTTGTGTAAACTTGACCCAGATCCGAGCCAAATGCATAGTGATGGATGTGGTAGTGGCTGTTGTGCCCCCCAAATATGGTATGCTTCTTTCGAGATCATGGGGTGTTAAGCTTCAAGGTACCATGCAAGTGGACATGACATATGCCAGTATCCCTGTTTTCAGCCAACTTAGAAGACTTTATAGGGAATCATACATGAAATTTATGGTGAGTAGTCAAGAAAAATCAGAAAATTCCCCTCTTTATTTTTTCCATACAGACCTAGACTCATTCATTCTTTACAATGATGAAAGCTTTGATGAGCTAGAATTGGAAAGTGAGCAATCACCCAACATAACAGAAAACATAGGAGGAGAGGATAAGAAGGGAGAGGCTCTCAAACAATTTTCCAATTCTGAAAGTTACAACAAACAACACAGAGAGTATGAACAACCCACTGTCCACCATCTTAGTGAAAATCATGAGAGTCAAGAAGAAAGGCCTCAACTCCATGAAAACTTTAAGGAACAAGACCAACATAAACATGCTGCAGAACCCATAAAACTACATAATGACAGTCAGAACACACAGGACAAAGGGGACAGGAATGAAAACAACAACAGGGCCGAAAATAGCCCTCTTTGGAGTATGAGTTTTGATGGGTCTTGTAATAGAACTGGTGCAGGAGCAGGTGTGTGGCTTCACAACACAGAGAATAATTACGCTGAAAGCCATTCATACAAGCTAAACTTCCAATGCACAAATAGCATAGCAGAGTATGAAGCACTCCTCTTAGGACTACATTTACTGAAGAAATTAGGAGCCAGGAGGATAACTGTTCATGGAGATTCTGAATTGATCATTAGACAAATAAATGGAGAGTACACTGCCAAACATCCAAGACTAAGAGCCTATAGAAATGATGCCATGGAACTTTTGAAAACTTTTGAGGAATATGAACTTGTTTTTGTCCCTAGAGACCAAAAAATTCTTGCCAATGGTTTAGCTTGTGCTGCCAGTTCATGCCAAAGACCCTATGATAACAAACAGTTCACAGTCCAAGTGAAATATAGACCAGCTGTCCTAGACAATGAGAAGTGTTGGCAGGTCTTTGAGGGAGATAAACAGATAGAGGACTTATGGCAGCTCAGAAATGATTTTGGATTGCCAAATTCATACTCAAAGTATGATAAAGACTGTCTTAATGAGGAACAACCTATTGAAAAAGAAACTTCTCCCATTGCAGAAATAAATCTGCTAACCAGAGAGTTTGAAAATCAAACAAAATAGTACATAAACTCAGAAAGAGAAGACATAGAGGTACTACAGTCTAAAGACAAAGGCTTACCCAAAGGACTAGCACCTCTAGAAGACTTGTTTGATTTTAATGATGTTGCCAAGAAACCAACAATAGAACCCACTGAATCTGATATTGAGGAATGCAATATAGGTAGTAAAGACAAGGCTAAAATGATAAAATTATCTAAAACATTGTCAACTCACATGAAACTGAAATATATTGAGTTGTTTAAAGAATTTTCTGATGTATTTGCTTGGAGCTATGAAGATTTAAGGGCATATGACACAGAGACCATTCAGCACAAGATACCACTTAAAGAAAACTAGAAACCGTTTAGGCAAAAATTACGCAGAATAAACCTTATGCAGTTACCTCTCGTTGAAAAAGAAATTAGGAAAATGTATGATGCTGGAATTATTGTCCCTGTGAGATACTCAGAGTGGGTATCTAATATTGTAGCTTTTAGAAAGAAAACAGGAGAAATAAGGCTCTGTGTTGACTTTAGGAACTTGAACAGAGCCTCATTAAAGGACAACTATCCCTTGCCTAAAATGGAGCACATCTTTCAAAGGGTAGTTGGTTCCAAGAGGATTTCTTTGCTAGATGGATTTTCAGGATATAATCAAATATTGGTACTCCCTGATGACCAATTGAAAACAACTTTCACTAATCCCTGGGGCACTTTCATGTATGTGAAAATGCCTTTTGTATTAATGAATGCGGGTGCCACCTTTCAAAGAGCTACTGACATTGCCTTCTCAGAGGAAATAGGCTACTTCATTGTGATTTATTTAGATGACATTACAGTCTATTCCAAAACAGATGAAGAACACCTAGTACAACTAAGAAAGGTCTTTGAGAAATGTAGAAAGTATGGGCTATCCTTGAATCCCAAGAAAACATTGTTTGGTCTCCAAGAAGGTAAACTTCTTGGTCATAACATATCTGAAAAAGGGATTAAAATATACCCAAAAAGGGTTTAATGTATATTTCAAATTAGTCACCCCAGAAACATCAAAGAACTTCAATATTTCATTGGAAAGATCAATTTCTTAAGAAGGTTCATACCCAACCTGGCAGAACTCCTTAGGAACATGTTAAAGAAAGAGATAGGAGTTAAATGGACCTTAGAAGCAAAGAAATCCTTTGAACTGGTCAAACATGCACTTACTCAAGAACCGGTTCTTATCAGTCCTGATTTCACTAAGGACTTCCTCATATTTTCATTTGCATCATAACATACTGTGGCTTCTGTCCTATTACAGAAAAATCCAGAAGGACAAGAGCAACCAATTTAATTTTTCAGCAAGGCATTAAGAGATGCACCTCTGAAATATAATATCATGGAAAAACAGGCCTATGCTTTGGTCAAAGCCTTGAAGGATTTCAGAGTTTATATCTTGCACTCTCACATTATTGCATTTGTGCCTCATGTAGTGGTAAAGGACATTTTTTCACACGACCCTGATGGCAAAATAGGAAAGTGGATTGTCGTGATATTGGAATATGATTTGGAAATTAAACCCACTAAACTCATTAAGGGTCAAGGCTTAGCACAATTAATAGCTGAATCTAACTTAAAATCACTTGACATAAACATGATAGATGCATTAGATGGGCAGGAATAATTACCAACCCCACTTATTGAGGATCATTTCCTCAATTCATCTTGGTATGCTAATATTTTGTATGTGCTTACTAATCTCAATGCCCCTCCTGGTATGTCTAAAAAAAAGGCAAGGTTTTTGAAGTTAAAAGCTGTTAATTACTGCATTTTAGATAAATGTTTATATTGAAAGAATTCCAGTGGTTTATTGCTTAAATGTTTGCCTGAGATTGATGCAGATAGAATCAAGCATGAGTTTCATGAAGGAGAATGTGGAGGCCATCTCTATTGGAAAAACACTGCTAATAAAATCCTTAGAGCTGGTTATTACTAGCCCACCCTCTTTCAAGATGTCCACAAAATGATAGTTGCCTGCCAAAAATGTCAAATATTTGAAGGCAAGAGGAAACTGCTTCCCTTACCATTGCAACCAATCACTGTTGAAGCTCCTTTTCAACAGTGGGGCCTAGACTTCATTGGGGAAATCCATCCCGCCTCATCTGCCCAACATAGATGGATACTCACAACCACTGATTATTTCAGGAAATGGATATAAGCCATCCCTTCTAGGAATGCCACAGACTCAGTTATCATAAAATTCCTTGAAGGCCATATCCTGTCTATGTTTGGATGTCCTAGGAAAATTATCATTGACAATGCTGCTGTATTTGGTTCTAAAAAGATGGTTTATTTCTGTCACAGATATCAGATTGTGCTTGGTCATTCCACAACTTATTACCCTCAAGGTAATGGGCTAGCAGAGTCTTCCAATAAGAGCCTGATAAAAATAATAAAGAAGCTGCTGGAAGAAAATCAGAGGTCATGGTACAACAAGCTAGTACATGTTTTATGGGCAGATAGATTGACAACAAAGAAATCAATTGGAATGTCTCCCTATTAGCTGGTTTATGGAGCAAATGCAGTTTTTCCTACCAGTTTACGAGTGCCAGTGATGAAGTTGGTCCAAGAAATACAATCAGAGGAAGATGGCATGATGAGAAGGATAAATCAGACCATACATATTTAGCAAACCAGGGAAGAAGTTTATAACAAAGCACAGAAAGTACAAGAGAATATGAAAAAGCTGTTTGATAAGAGGACAAAGGCAAGTGATTTCAAAATTGGTGACAAAGTACTCAAATGGGATTCCAGGAGAGAATATAATGGAAAACATGGCAAGTTTGACAATTTATGGCAAGGCCCTTACATCATTCAATCTGCCATTGGTCATAATGCATTTTTTCTGCAAGAGATGGATGGAACAGACCTTTTTGGAGGTCCTGTCAATGGCAGGATGCTCAAGCATTATTTTTGTTGAAAATATCAGTTTTTCATTCTCCACTGTAAATACCATTGCTTTATTTTGTTTTTGAAAGAAAGAAAAAATGAAAAAAAAAAATACAAAAAAAATAGAAAAGAAAAAGAGGGTAAATTAGAAAAAGAAGAAAGGTACAACCCCATACCAAAAAGACAAGAAAAATCTAAAAGTGTGCAAGCTTAAATGCCACTACTTGAAAGAGCACTGCTATTTAGTCATATAGCCTAATCATGAATAGATAGATTTCAATTTACTGCTGATAGGTTAGTGAAGAAGATTTGCCAAACCATTTAATCTTGGCTTATCAGTAGAATAGATTAGGATAGAAAAGAATGGTTCAAACATGCTCAAAATTTGAACCAAAGAATCAAAATAAATATGGCTCTAACAAGCTCAAAACCTAAGCCAAAGAAAGGAAAAAGACTGGTTCTAACATGTTGAAAACTTGAACCAGGGAAAGAAGAAGAAGAAAGCTCTAAAAAGATCAAAACCAAAGCTGAAAGAAAGAAAGAAGGATGCTTGTAATTTTCAGTTCTTAAGCCTTCACAATTTTGTTTTAATTTTTTGTAAATTTCAGTCTATGTGCAGCTTGCTTGTATGCCATAGTCTTACAGAAAATCAAACGGCTTAATCTTGGTTTGACTATGTTTTCAATTTCTGTTTTAGAATATAGAGAATGAAATCTGTCAGACAGCTTAATCCTGACAGATAGTAGTTAGGTAGAGAAGCTAATGAGTTACTCTGTTTAATATGAACTCATGGAAGTTACAAGGGTAGATTTAGATTAGTTTTTCCTGTTTTCAAAAGAATAAAATGTTGATGTCAAAATATTTTCAAGTCCAAGTGCACCTTATGAAAAAAAAATGTTAGGAAGTAGGTTGTGTAGGTAGTTGTTTGGGGAAAGAAATATGTTTTTTAATATAAGTACTGATCATCTTTTCAAGCAGCATGATCAAAGAAGAAAAGGTTGTCAAAATGAAAAGCATAGGTCTACATTCCAGAGATAAATCTCTGAGGTTATTGATACCTCAGAGGAGCCGTCATCCCCAAGTGGAGCCACTGTTAGCCATCTATAAATTCTGTCATATCTCATGATGGCTAAGCGAGTCTTTCAGTCTTCAAGAAACAAATTTCATGCAAAATCTGTGACTTCTTGAAGCCTCTCTGTGTTCTTTATCCTCAAGAAATCCATTCCATTGATAATCTTCATTCAAAAATCCTCAAGAAGCCCTACTGTTATAAAGGAGACTGTTTTCAGCCATTTTCTCCATCTTTTCACCTTCATAATTTCCTCTAAAATCCCTCCATTCCACTCATTATCTCACCTATCCTAACAACACTTCCTTGTCTTCTAAAAAGGCCATTTTTCCTTTTATCTTTCCCCAGTTCTCCTAAAAACCCTTGAAACCTTGTAAAATCCCTTTATAATGGTTTAAAACCCTTTTTTATGCTTATCGAAAACCTAAAAGAGGGCTAAAAAACCTTTGTTTTAAGCCTTTTTTGGACTTTTCGAAATATTAGGTCTTAAGCCCCTCAGGGCTTAAGCCTTCCGCCCCTATTTCTCATATGACCCGAGCCCCGTAACCGAGCGCTAAAGCCCTTGACCCTTCATCATTTCCGCTCTCGGTCACCTTATCTCTCCATGGGACCGTCTCCTCCACCTTATTTCCTAAGCTCCTTTCCCTTTATTATTTCCTGCAATCCCTGTTTTCCTTTGTAAATATTCGACGCCCGACCTTTCCCCCCCTCGATCAAATTTTCACTGTCGGTTTGGAAGATCTGACGGTCATCAGGCCCCTCCATGTTTCCCGCTTCCACAACCCCTCCATCCACCACTCTAGCCCTGCTTTGATCTACACCGTTGATCTACCAATATCAACGGTCTGCACTTAACAACACCTTATAATCCACCCATTGAACCTTTCCCATATGCGACAAAACAACTGACATCACGTGTTGGACCCCACCATCCATCCGCCGAGCTCTTTCGACCAATCGCACGCATTGTTAGCTGTCGATCTGGATCCTCTAGATCGGACGACCTATACTCCTCTTTGCGCCCGATCAGCCCAAAGCCTTCCGTCGTGCATCTTCCGCGCGAAAGAGGCAGTTTTCGGTGGGACACGCGTTGCCCGACGTATGGTATCGCGTTCGTTCGGGCGAATACCACTTACCACCTGAACGTCGCGCGAATACCACCTCTGGTATTCCCGAAACCACTTTCACGTATTTTTGCACCATAATTCAAATTCAAACCCTGGTTCTTTGCATCTCCACCATGGAACCTCCTCCACCTACATTCCACCTCTCTGCAACGCTTCTCTGCCACCATACTGAGCCTCTGAAGTAGTGTTAGCCCAGTTGCAGGTTTTATTAATAGTTTGATGGTGTTTGTAGGTATTTAAATGGTGTTTAAGGGTTTTTACGGTCCTCCCACAACCTGTTAAGAAACTAAGGGTCGAAGATGACGATCCTCGATCTTGCAAACTCAGGAAAGGAGCCATCAGGGGTTTAAAACCGTGATTTGGTCAGCAAGTCATGATTGTTGGCCTTCAAGCAAACCCTCTATGAAAACCTCCAATGTGTCAAGCCACTTGTACATCAGCAGACAGTAAAGGGCGAAGATCAAAGGAAGAAAAGGAAGATTAAGGTATTAAAAGATGATTAAAAAGACCAAGGACATAGTTAAATATGAACAAATCAAGAGTTTAAATCAATCTATCGAGGATTAAAGACATCATGTTAATTTATGAAAGAAAAAGGCAAATTAGGCCTAAATATATCCTCGAACACATCAAAAGGGAGCAGTTATTTCATTTGATAAACCAAAATGCCACCTGTGGCCTACTTTCCTTTCAACGACACCTTGACAGCCATTCTGCTGACAAACCCTCTTTAAAACTGTCAGAATAGTTATTAAGCAGACATGGGGCTGTAAAACCCAAAAATGACAGTTTGCTTGTCCCAGAGGTCAAACAGGGTACTTCAGACCAAGATAGCTTCAAAGGACAAGCCTCAGAGTTATTACCAGCCTGCTAGTTGGTTTCAGATTCAACTAAAGGAAACTAAAGTGGTACAAGCAGTTATTGCTATGATTATTAAGCAGAATGGGCATTCGAATGCCTCTCCCTCTCTGTCTTAATTAATATTTATTACCATGTCTACAACACTCTTCCTCTTTGAACCTATATGTATTCACAGAAAACTCATTGTATAGTGTCGGAAAATTGTTAATTGTCAAACTGTTATTGAGTAAGAGTTGCTGATTAGTTGTAATATAGTAGGCTGGGAAGAGAAGTATCAGACTGTAAAAGCTATTGGACTCAAAGTATGTAACTGGTTTTGGACATCAAATAGACAAGCAAATTCACTGGATCCCGATCTAAATCATTGGTGATGTTTTTCCTTATTGTCACTATTGCTTCTTATGTTTTTCACTTTGTTCATATTCTCTGATAAAGAGTAGGAAATATAGATTAGGATTTACTTCTAAAGTACCCTAATTATAACTGATAAGCTTTATCTTTATGTTTTCTTCTAAATGTGTGTTTGAGAATGAATCAATAGAGTATAACCAGTCAAGGAACGTTGGTGAGCCCATGTCTTGCTGAGTAGAACTTGAGATGTTGTTCTTGAATGATATTTTCACTGCATGCTAAGTAGAGTCCTAATCAAGGAAGTTTATGGTTAGCCCTGTCCCTTGTTTAGTCTTAAACAATTGTTTTGAAGATTTCCCTCGAGAGTATGCCCAAATCTGGATAGGTTAAAGGTCCTTACTTGATCTTAGGCTGCCCTTTGTTTATCTTATATGTTTTCTACTTTAACAATGTTACCGATGAAATAGGTAACCGCAATGTTACCTACTTTTTTTTGGTAGCATAAAAAGCACCCGATTTTGAAAAGTGGTGATGCAGAATCACCATTTTTTTTTTTTGTGCACATTTTTGACACTCTAAAATTTTTATTTATGAAGTATGAATATTTGTTTTAAAATGTTAGTGATTTTCATGCTAATTTTGAAATGTATTGATGCAACATCAACTTTTTTTTTTAGAGCGGTGATTTTCATGCTAATTTTGAAACGTATTGATGCTGCATCAACCTTTTTTTTTAGAGTGGTGATTTTCATGTTCGTAATAAAACACAAAACTTAGATAAAAAAAATATATAAAAACAATAAAAAAAACCAATAAAAATGTAAAAAAAACAAAAATAGCTCGTAAAAATAAAAAATTTAAACAAAAATAAATAAATAAAAAACAAAAATATTTGAAAATTATATCAAAGGAAATGACAAAATTTGAAAAAAAAAACACATAATTTAAAGAAAAAAAACAAAAATTGACCAAAAAATTAAAAAAAAAAAACATCAAAAACATTTTTTTTCTAAATTATTAAAAAAAACCATATAATAATATATATATATATATATATATATATATATATAAAAGATTAAAAATAATTAAAATCACAAAATTAAAATTTGGATAAAAAAAATAAAATAAAATAAAAAATTTAAATTTAAAAAGCTAAATTAAAAAAATAATAATAATAAGAAAAAAATTTACAAATTCTAAAATTAACAAAAAAAACAATTAAAATTGAAAAAAAAAATTAAAATAAAAAAAAACTAATCAGCCCTCGGCCCAGGCAGGGCCGTGAGGCCTGCTGTGCCGCCCCCGTGGCGCTGCCCGGCCAGCCCCTGGCGCCCAGCGGGCGGGGTCTCCGCGCAGCCCCGTCCGCTGGGGGCCGGGGGCCGGCCGAGCGGTGCCACAGGGGTGGCCCACCGCCACCACCACCACCAACCGCCAGCCCCGATGATTTTTTTTCAAATTTTTTTTTTTTAATTGATTTTTTTTTATAATTTTTTTATTTAAAATAAAATTTGTTTTTTTTTTTTTAATTTTGTTTTTATTTTTTTTTCAAATTTTATTATTTCTTTTGTTTTAAATTTTATCATTTTTTTTTGAAATAATTTTTATTAATTTTTTTTTTTTTAATTTCATGATTTTTCTTTATTATTAAGTTTTACGTTTAGTTTTTTAGTATAATGTCATAAAATTTAATAAATTTTGTATTTTTTTTTAATTTATTTGGATTTAATATTGTTTTTTAAATATTTTACTTTTTTATTAATTTTTTTTTGTTAATTACATAAAATTTTTATATTTTTATATTTCAATTAAAATTGTGTATTTAAAATTAGATTTTTTTTAATTAAACTTAATTTTTTTAAATTAATTTGTTTTTTATTTTTAATTTTTATTTAAATTTTTTTTTATTTTTAATTTTTTTCAATTTTCCATTTTTAATTGATTTTTAAAGTTTTTCTTTTAACAATGTTTTTTTTTTTTTCTTTTATATTTAAAATTTATTTTTTCTTTCAAAATTTATTTGTTTATTCATTTATTTATTAAAATTTAATATTTTTGTTTTTAAATTTAATTTGTTATTTTAATATTAACTTTTTTTTAATTTAATAAAATCTGATATATATACATATTTTAATTTAAGTTCATATATATATTTTATTTTTTATAATTTAAATTTAATTTATTTTTTATAGTTTATTTGTTTTTTTAATATATATTGTTTTAAATTTAATATTTTCATTGTATTTTATTTTTATTTTTTATTTTTAATTAATTTTTCATTTTTTTTACTTTTAATTTAAATAATGTTTTCCTTTTTTTAATATTTTTATATTAAATTTTTAAATTTATTAAAATTTAATATATTTCCTTAAATTTAATTTTTTGTTTTAATTTTTTTTTTTTTTTTTAAATTTAATAAGCATTTTCTTTTTCTTTTTTAAATTTAATTTCTATATTTTATTTTTTATAATTTCCTTCTTTTTTTTAACTTGTTTTTTTTTAATTTAATATTTTTATTTTGTTTTTATTTTTATTTTTTAATTTCTATATTTTTTTAAATTTTAATCTTAATTTTTTTTTGTTTATTTTTTTAAATTTTTTCCTTCAATTTTAGGTTTTTTTTAATGATTGAATTAAAATTTTTACTTTGTTTTTATTTTTATTTTTTTTTATCTTCATATATTTTTAAATTTTAAGCTTTTAAATGTTTTTATTTTTTTAATTTATTTTTTTTCTTAAATTTTAGGTTTTTTTTTAATGTTTGAATTTTAAAAATTAAAAAATGTTACTTCTATTTTAAAAAATGCCAAAAGTATGACACAATTTTTTTTTTTGTTATTCCAGCATCAACTGGTTTTGTTTTGAGGGTGTTTTTTCAATCCTTTTTTCAAGAAACAATTTTGTTTTTACCATAATTTTATAAAATGTTGAAATTTGACCTTAAAAAAAAACGAAGTGCGTTCTGGAATACAGACTTTTTGTTTTTTGGGTGTTTTTTCATGTTTTTTTAGTCTTTTTGGGCTAGAGTTCCTGTTTTGAGGTCAGTTTACCTATTTGATCGGTAACAGTGTTCTTTCAGAAAATAGTCTGTTGGATTACCAGTTTGTTGTCTTTTAAAGTTGGCTTTAGTAGGAGTATTGCCCGAAGAAGTCTATGATTTTCCCTATCCTTTGGCTTGCTTCCAAATTTGTCACTTTGAAAAGCTATTCTTGTTTAGTGAAGTTAATAGATTCTTAATTGGTTATTAGCTTTGCTTCTTTCACCACACTTCTTAATGTTTCATACCACAAGCTCAACTTAAAAAGATCTTCTGATATAGATGACTTGCCCTATGGAAAACCTTGAATAGCTATTGTGCAAGTAAACCCTTTTATGTCTCCATAGCCCAATGGATTAGCACTGTTTTTTGACCTATCTTCCCATGCTGAAATATCCCTCAATTTATTCCCTCCTTCACACTTCACATGACCTTCTCAGTGAATGATCCCCAACCAACAAACAAACAAATCCCTAGTGCTTCATAACTAGCCTAATATCATATCATAAGCCTTAAAGCATATCATTCTAACACACATATAGAGAGATCCCTCTCTGAATCCAGGAGGGCTAGATCCTAGGATTCCAAAGTGGTTCTGATGTTGCCTTGTCATTTGGTATGCCAATCTGCGAAATCACAGGACCCCAACATACATTATAGAGAGGGGAGTTATCAAGCTTTTCTTTACTGCTGACCGTGTATTTCATGTGAGTCTCCCTTTTTAATCTTCTTGGTTGACTAAATAATGGTATGGTAGCATAGGTCATATCCATTTGGAGGGTGCCTTGCAGTTTGGCTCCCCATGAGCGTGATAGGAGCATTCCATACTTGGGGGGAATGTTAGCTACTAAAATATCCATTACTAGGATTTTGGCTGGTATTTGTGCTAGATTAACACATAGATCTTTGATCAGGCTGAGACATTTAACTCTACCGGAGTCAAAATAGTACAAGTATTTTTATGGTCTAGTTATCTCAAGGCCTAGTGTTTCCATAACTACCTTTGGCATGAGTTTATGAGATGCTCCTGAATCTAACATGGCATTGTGAAGGATTTTATCACGAGTATTCAAACTGACATAAAATGGAGGTACACCTCCCTCTTGAAATTTGCCTTCTACTTCATGACCAAACAGAAGTTCAGGTTTTTCATCATTTAGGTTCACAGTATCAATATTTTCTCCTATATTTAAATCTTTCAAAACTTTGGATCTATATACATCTTGGCAAACTAATTCAGTAAGAGGTATGGAAATTTTTATCTTAGCAATTTCATTCTCAATACTGAATGGCGTCTGTGTTTTTGGCAGATTTAAATAAGTTTTATCAGACATTGTTCAATTTGGTAGGGCCTTGAAACTGAAACATTAATTCAAGATCAACCTTAAAATCAATTCAATCAATCTAAGGAAGCATTGGAACCTAACTTAAATATTTTAGAGGCCTAGGCTAGTGACGTGTTTCAGCATTGTTAAACCTAGTAGTTGTCGTTCACCATCTGGCTTTTGACAACACTAGTAAGGACTTGTGCTCCCCGTACCATTGCGTATATAAAGGGATACCCTCATAGGTTTAAATCATTTATCCATAGGAAGCCGAGTCTATCGCCCTGTAACCGTGATACACTGAACACAACATTCGGGGAGACTACCTGCATGTACGTCAAGTCCTTGGTCATTTCTTTTTCATTTGATCACCAAGGTGTATATGGTAGTTCACGGAAACTTGGTTCACCCTCTTTCTTAGATTACTTGAGTAGTCATTTTGATCTTTTCATGACTCTCTAAAAAAGAAAAGATCATCGAGCGCTTGTCCTTTCACGCTCATTTCAACCTGAAAGTGATAGTCACCTTTTGCTTGTTTCTCGACTCTTAAAATATGAAACGACAGAGTTTTGTTTCAATGTCTTAAAAAACTAACTGCCCATGAAATATTCCTAGTTAAAGTTATCTTCCTTAGCGTTCTGTTTTACGGTTGTTTCCAATGGAAATGTTTCCAGAGTTTACCAACCAAGGAATCCCCTCTGAAGGGAATCCTGGTCCTTTTCCTACTTTTGGAAATGTTGGTGCTCCTTATATGGCAACATTGTCCCTGCCTGGGTTAACTGTTGGTTTTCTTGTGTGGTTATTCTCCACCTCTATGGTCTCGAGTATTCTGCCCTCTGTACAACCATCCCATCCACCTGAACAACATCATGTTGATTCTAAGGTGGAACTCTCCCCTTCTTCGCCTATTTATTCATCCCCCTCTTCTACTTCTCCTGGTGAAAGTCTGGATTCTAGTAGCCAGGTGGCTAAGAAGAAGAAGAAGATGATGAAAAAGAAGAAGTCAGATAAGAAAGAGGCCAACCCTACGGCTATCGTGCCTCAGACACCTTCACTTGATAAACCATCCAACCTTCCATGGAAAGTCAAATTCCCTTGCATGTTGTGAAAATGTGACTACCTTATTCGAGACTGCCCTGGCATTCCCAAGGTACTTGAAGCGTGGTTCGACGACCGTCCAACGTTGCCTTTGGCTTCTCGAAGTCATATTGGTGGCACATCTTCGACTAGCCATGATAAGACTCATATGAAATAGGGTAAGATCACCAATCCTTGTAAGTTGTGTGAAGGGAATCACCCCATTCACCTTTTTTCATAAATGGATGAAGCCACGAGAGTGTTGGAAAACCATACTCTATCTGCACCCTGCCTTCCGGTTGGTTACTTGAAGCTTTCTTTGAGTCCCCTGATAGTTGCTTCAACGATCGGTCAAGAGTCATCCTTGGTCGATCCCGTTCCCTCGGAAATTAAAATTCACGAATCCGTTCCCAACCATCCATTGGTCGAGGAATCGGTCGATTTGATCCCACCTGTGGTTCATCAGGTCTTTTCCATCGAGAGCGGATCCCACTCCCCTCATGTTCTTCTTGTTTGTTCAGATTCCTAAGACTTGGAGAAAGATCCTCCCGTCCCTGTGACTCAAGAAGTTGCTCTTCCTGCTCCCACGTCTGTGGTCTAGGAGGATGCTCCTCTTGCTCCGGTAGCACTAGGGGATGACCATCTGAATTTAATGGTACCCCCTCTAAGTAGTTTGGTCGCTTCCTTCAATTGGAGTCGATTTGCAAGATATCGTCTTCCTTCTTACATGCCTTTTGAGATTACGGTACAGGCCTATGATGTGGCCATATCTAGCATGATTATAGATGAAGGCGTGTCTGTTAGTGTTCTATCTTCAACTACTTGGAAATATTTTGGTTCTCCACCGCTTGTGCCTGTTATGCAGAATCTGTTGGCTTTTAATAGAGGAACCAGTCAACTGTTAAGGATCCTTCCGAATTTTCCTATTACTTTGGGAGGGAAAATTTTCTATATAGACATGATGGTGGTCGAAGGTCCCTTGGATTTTAATCTACTCTTGGGGTGCGACTATGCTTATGCCATGGGTGCGCTTGTCTCTTCCCTCTTTCGTGTAATATATTTTACAGACAAAGTTCGGATCATGTGTTGAATCTTTAATTAAACTGAGAGGGGGGGGGGGGGGTGAATCAGTTTAATACATACATAAGCCTTTTAAAATTTTCACCAAACTTATTTAAAACTTACTATGTGAACGGTCTTAAAATGTTGCAGCTAATATTAAATTAATGTGACACCATACTTATGTTGAGAGCAGCAAACAATTAAGCAGATTGAAAGAATCACATCAACACATAAGAAACACACATAGAGACAACAAATGTAAGTGGAAACCCATAAAGGGAGAAAACCACATCTTATTATTGTTGTGATGCAAAGGCAAGCCCAACTCCCTCTCTCATCAAGTTCGCAGCACCAAATCCCGCGGTGAGGCTCCTTTACCCTCAATTCCGTGTTACAACTTGCAAGGAAGCACCAACTCCTCTAATTTTCCCAGCACCAACCCACAGGAGGCTCCAACCTCAATCAGCGACACAACCGCGCTCATCAAGTCACAATTTGACAGGAAGCTCCAACTTCCCTGACTTATCAAATCGAATGTTTGCTGATTTACCTCAGACATCGGCTCTGTTTCCGTAGCTTCTTTCCTCGCTCTTTCTTTCTTAATCTTCTCTCTCGTGGCAATACACTTTCTTCCGGTGTGGCAATACACTCTCTCATTTACTTTCTCTGCTTGGGTTCGCTTCTTCCTCCCCCTTTGACATCAATGGCAAGGGGTTTGAATTCTTAGTGTAGCTTCTATTCTTTGATGCTGTGATTTTATCCTTTTCCAATTTTTCGTGCATTTTCTTTCTTTGAAGTTTTCTGACTTTGTACGCTGTTGCTTATGCTTCACGTCAGGTTCACCATTCTTCTTCTGCACCACTGACCCTTTTGCCTTTTTATTGATTCTTTTATGCTGACTGTATTATTTCCATAATCCCTTTGATCCTGAGGACCTGTTTTCATGCTTCCCTTGCTGGTTGATCTTTCCCTGAGAATGATATTTTCGTTTTTGTTTTCCCCCTGAAACTGTGCTTTCTCTTCATATTAGAGAGTAGCATCTACAGATACTACCCCTAGTCCGTCTCTCAAGTATTCAAATGACTCTCTAGCAAGTGGTTTGGTAAATATATCTGTTGTTTGTTCTTTTGTTGGTACATACCGCTACCATCTTCTGAGCCACTTGTTCTCAAGTTGATTTGATTGGGATTATGTTTATTTTTGATAGCCATTATGATTTTCGTACATACTTATAGCACTCGTATTATCACATTTGATTGAGATAGGTTCATCAATGCTTACCTTCATTTCTTTAAGAGTTTGCTTCATCCACATGACTTGTGTACAACATGTTGCTGCTGCTATATATTCTTCTTCTGTTGTAGACAGAGAGATAGATGTTTGTTTCTTGCTTAACCATGCCACCAGAATTTCTCCTAGATAGAAAGCACCTCCACTTGTGCTTTTCCTGTCATCCACACAGCTGGCCCAATCTGCATCTGTGTATGCTGTCAAGGTGAAGCTTTTGCCTTTAGGATACCAAAGTCCATACTGTGTTGTTCCTTGTAGATATCTGAATATTCTTTTTACTGCCATAAGATGGTTTTGTTTAGGTGCTGCTTGATGTCTAGCCACCACTGCATCGCTAGCATATGTCCTGTCTTGATGCACTTGTACAAATGTAATTCATCATGGATCTCAGAGAGTTTTTGATTCATATCACATCCATCATCACATTTAATTTTGCATCCCGTGATCATGTCATGGGAGTTGACATGTGTTTAATGTGGCCCTCCATTTTGCAATTTTTCATTTCTTTCAAGTATTTTTCCTGTGAGATGAATGTACCTGTGTTCTTTTGTTGAATTTGAAGTCCTAAGTAGAAACTGAGCTCTCCAATCATAGACATCTCAAACTCTGTTTTCATCTCATCAGAAAACCCTTTTGCTAGTTCTTCTCTGTTGCTTCCAAACATAATATCATTAACATATACTACAACAATCAGGAGTTCATTTTCATGGGCTTTTATGTATAGATTGTTGTCTAATCCGCCTCTCTTAAAGCCTTGTTTTTGCAAATATTTATCCAGTCTTGAGTACCAAGCACGAGGAGCCTGTTTCAGTCCATATAAATCTTTCTTCAGTCTGCACACATAGTCTTCTTTGTCTGTCAATGAGAAGCCTTCTGGTTGTTCCATGTAGACTTCTTCTTCTAAGTCTCCATTCAAAAATGCAGATTTTACATCCATTTGATATACCTTGAAGTCTTGGTAGCATGAAAATTCCAGGAACATTTTGATAGCTTCCATTCTGGCTACAGGGAAAAATGTTTCATCGTAATCAAGTCCTTCAATTTGTGAGTATCCTTTGCAGACCAGCTTGGCCTTATTCCTGATTACTTGTCCTTGCTCATTCATTTTATTTTTGAATACCCATTCTGAGCCTATGACATTATTCTCAGTGGGTCTAGGAACTAATTCCCAGGTATTGTTTTTCTCAATTTGGTCCAATTCTTCATTCATAGCATTTACCCAAGACTTGTCCTTGCTGGCTTCTTAAATCTCTTTGGCTCAATTTGTGACAACATGGCTGTGTATACCTCTTCAGTTTGTTCTGTTAGCTGCCTTCTTGTTTGGACCCCTACTCTCTTGTCTCCAATGATCTGATCTTCAGGATGGTTCTTCTGAGTATATCTTGAGGGAGCTTTAGAACTTAGCTCTGTATCTTCTGTTGTCTTGCTTGTTTCCTCATCATCTTGGTTTTCTTCTTCATGGTTGTCTGATGGATTGCAACAGTCAGTATCTCTTGTATTGTTTGGAAGTTCTTCATCAAATCTCACATCAATGCTTTCTACTATTTTCCGAAGAGTCTTGTTGTAGCACCTGTACCCTTTAATTTTGGATGCATATCCTAGAAATATCCCTTCATCTGCTCTTGCATCAAATTTTCCAAGATTTTCATCATTATTCTTTATGTAACACTTACTTCCAAAGATTCTGAAATGTTTGATTGAAGCTGGCTTTCCATGCCATAGTTCATAGGGAGTCTTGTCACTGCTTGGCCTTAAGTGAGCTTTATTAAGGATATGCACTGTTGTGTGTACCGCTTCTGCCCAAAAGGTTTGAGGAATATTATTCTCTTGCATCATGGCTCTGGCAATTTGTTGAACAGATCTGTTTTGTCTCTCTGCTACTCCATTCTGCTGAGGTGTCCCTGCAATAGTAAATTGTTGTTTTATGCCATGTTCATTGCATAGGTCCGCAAAGTCATAATCTGTGAATTCACCTCCTCTGTCTGATCTGATGCATTTCAGCTTGCATCCTGTCTGATTTTCTGCTAAAGCTTTGAATATTTTGAATTTTTCCAGAGCTTCCGATTTATTCTTGAGAAATGCAACCCATGTCATTCTGGAGAAATCATCTATTATCAACATGAAGTAGGATTCTCCACTTGGTGTTTTAGTTCTTGCAGGTCCACACAGATCCATGTGCACAAGCTGGAGTGGTCTTCTTGTTGATAACTCCTCTTTGGCTTTGAAGGATGTGCGTGTTTTTTTGCCCAATTGACATGATTTGCACATGGTATTAGAAGGTCGCTTTATTTCTGGCATGTCTCTGACAGCTTTATTCTTGCTTAGTCTCATGATGTGATCGAAGCTGAGATGTCCCAATATTTTATGCCATAACCATGACTCCTCAAGTTTGCTAAGATGGCATGCTTCATCTTCCTCTTTCACAATGTAAACATTTCTCTCTGTTCGAACACCTTTGAGCAGATTCTTACCTGTGGTGCTTGATCTGACTTCACAATCTTGTGCTCTAAAAAGAACTTCACAGCCTTTGTCACACATCTGACTGACACTTAGTAAATTTTCTTTCAGCCCATCTACAAATAGTACATCTTGGGCCTTTCCTCTGCCATTTTCTATGCTGACTGAGCCTTTTCCCTTGATCTTACCTGATTTATCATTGCCAAAAGTAACATTGCTAGATTTATTTTCATCAAGAGTTATAAACTTGCTTTTGTCTCCTGTCATGTGTTTAGAGCAGCCACTGTCCAAATACCATTGGCTTTTCAGATCTTGAGCAGTTAGAGCCAGGTCACACTTATTCACCTTCTTTATCCACTGGAGGCACCCTTTTGTTTGGTATCTTTTGTGAGGTGATGAACTACATCTTCTTAGAGGAAATTTGGAAGGTATATGTCCAAATTGATTGCATACACAACATTTGATCATAATTTTTGTAGAATTATGAGTATGAACATAATTTATTTTATTCATAAACCTTCTTGAGGTGTTAAACATCAATATTTGTCCATACTTTCTACACTTAATGATTTTATGGCCAAATTCCTTACAATAAAAACAGTAACCATAGAAACTATTTGCATACCTGATGTAAGGTTGACTCTTCCATTTGTTTGCTTGGGGCAGTCTCTTCAATGTTTGCATCTTTTGCTGGTTTTAATTACTCCTCCTTGCATGAAAATATGCAGCAATGTGTCCCAGCTTGTGGCATACATAACAGGTGGCATTCTTCATTGGAGGGAAGAATCTCCTTTGATGGTTTCCAAATTGTACATACTCAGGGGTCTTAGTAATTATTATATTCTTTGCTACTAGTGGTTTCTTCTGATCTCTGTCTTCCTTATTACATGTTTCTTCTTTTATAGGAATTGTTTGAGTTGCTTCATCATTCTTATTTGCTTTTAAAAAAATATTCTCTCTGTCAACCTTTTCTTTGCCTTTACTTGATTCTCCTTCATAGCCTATTCCAGTTCTTATCATAGGGGATCTTTGAGCAACCAGAATTTCATTCAACTTACTATAGCTTGTTGTTTGAGAAGAGTTTATAACCACTTTCCTTTGAGCATTTTTCTTTAGCTTCTTCCTGAGACATACTACTTATTCTTCCAGCTTCTCTTGTTCTCGAGTTTTATCCTTGATTTGCTGAAGTAACATATCTTCTATCTTCTTGGTTTCTTCAAGTTCTATCTTTAGCTGCTTGAGGACATCTGAGTTTTGTTCTTCTCTTACATACTTGAGAAGAATGTCCTTTTGTTTTCTGCATTTCAGTTTGAGTCTATCAATTCCCTCCGTAGTACTTCTTAGCTCCCCATGTCGACTTCACCTTCTTCTTCATCTTCTAGTAGGAGTCCTTCAAGTTCTTCTATGGCCATCAATAAAAATTCAGAGGTTCCTTATTCACTTGAGGGTTCATCCGAGTCTTCAGATGCACTGCTGTCTTGTTGAGCATAGAGGGATTTTCTACTAAATTTCTTTACTTTCTTCCAGTTCTTTGATGTATTTTTCCCTGATTCTTGAGCCTGATTCTTTACTTTCTTGTGAGGACACTTAGCAACATAGTGTCCAACTCTTCCACAGTTAAAACATTTGAAAGGAAGTTTACCTTTGTATTTACCTGAGCCTCTATCCACCCTTGATACAATTTTAATTTCTTTCTTTTCATCCGAGCAAGAGCATGTTGTCTCCTCTTCTTATTTCTTCTTTCTCGTTTTTAAAGGTCGCCTTCCCTTGTACTTGTTTCCATGTGGGATTTCCTATCTATTTAGCTTTGTTAGATTTCCAAGTAGCTGGTTCATGGTTAAGGTCTCCCAATTAGTTGTTTCTTCTATTGCAAACACCTTGGGATTAAACTTGGATGGAAGAGATATTAGAATCTTTTGCACAATTATACTTTATGGCATGGTTTCTCTAAGAGCTTTCATATTGTTAAAAATTTATGCAACTTTTAGGAAGAAATTGGCAATGTCTTCATCATCATTCATTTTTAAGTTTTCAAACTGGGCTCTATAAACTTGAAGTTTGGAAGTATTTACTTTCTTGTCCCCCTCATGGATGTTCTCCATAGTATCCCACATTTCTTTGGCAGTGTCTTTGTGCATTACTTTGATAAACTCTGCTTCACACAATCCATTCAGGAGGGCATTCATGGCTTTTGCGTTAGCCACAAAATCTTGTTTTGTTTCTTTCTCTGTGTCAGTTGCCTTTGGGGCATATCCTAAGTCCATAACAGCCCAGACTTCTATTCCTAGAGACATTATGTATGTCCTCATTCTGATTTTCCAGAAAGCATAATTTTCACCAGTGAAGAGAAGGGCTTTATTGGTTGAGCATCCTTCTTTACTAGCCATCTTGGGAAGCTACGATCTCCTTTCAGTTGTTAGACTTGTACAAAGGAACCCGCGCTGATACCAATTGTTGAATATTTAATTAAACTGAGAGGGGGGGGGTGAATTAGTTTAATACATACATAAGCCTTTTAAAATTTTCACCAAACTTATTTACAGCTTACTATGTGAACAGTCTTAAAATGTTGCAGCCAATTTTAAATTAATGTGACACCATACTTATGTTGAGAGCAGCAAACATTTAAGCAGATTGAAAGAATCACATCAACACATAAAAAACACACATAGAGACAGCAGATGTAAGTGGAAACCCATAAAGGGAGAAAGCCACATCTTATTATTGTTGTGATGCAAAGGCAAGCTCCAACTCCCTCTCACCACTATTTTTCTGCAGGCACCAACCTACAGGAGGCTCCAACCTCAGTTGCTGATTTACCTCAGATATCAGCTCTGTTCTGTAGCTTCTCTTTCTGCTCTTCTTTTCTTAATCTTCTCTACCTCACACTTCTATATTCTGCCTTCTCTAGATTTACTCTCTCTAACCTCTCTTATGCATATCCAGTTGATATTATATATAAAGTTCCTCACATGACTGTTTGTATTTCACAGAGAATTTGGAGTGAACAGTCCTGACTCTTTGGCTTCTGTCTTCTCATTCCTTTTTCCAACTCATTTTTAAAATTATAACAATATGTACAAATTTACAGTGGGATTTTTCTTTTTCTTTTGGACACTTGCCTTTGCATCACAAACAATATGAACCAATTTAAAATATTACATTTAATTACAATGAGAACTCCAGCTCACTCATTCAGCCTTTTGGATCTCTGCGCATTTGTCTTTTCTTTGACTGTGTTTGTCCCTTTTTCTCCTCTGTATGCTATTCTGTTTATAGCTGTTGCGTAACTCTTGTATGTATGTAACTGCACTTTAACTCTGGGAAAATTCCAACGCTTTACACACAGCAAGTGTCTTGTTGATTTGGTGAGTTTCGCAAGCGGAACATACATACACCACAGCAATTGTTTTATATTAACAATCGCCCTCCACCTTAAGCCGAGGCCCGTGGATCCACAGACCACGCGGCATATTTCAATACAATCGCACCCGTTACATAAAAAAAATCTCAGCGTTTTATAACACCTTTTTAATAACACAGTACTCAAAATATTTATCATGAACCATCAACAATAAAACCCTTTATAACCTTCTTAATAAACCCTGTAATTTATATTAATGAAAAACTATGAAAAATTTGGGCCCCATAGCTGTATAAACCTTCCGCTCTATTTTCCGAGTCAAGCGTTATAAACATTAGTATAAGGGTTCGATTCCATTTAATCAATATACTATCATATATCTGGGCCCATTTTCCATGCTTTCCGATGCTATACACTACTTCTTGACTTCTTCCGATTGCGATTGATCGCAATCACAATTTCCATTTGAATGTACCAACATTCCAATATTCTGAAGCTCCGATTGTGATTACTCTGATGCGATGCGATTAATCGCAATCGCAAATTCCATTTACATGTTCCGATGCCCCGCTTTAACTCCAATTGCGATTGGTCACTGTTCATTTAAATGTGCCGATGCGATTAGAAATGGAACTCAAACCTGTTAGATCATAATTTATAGACCCATTGGGTCCGGGCTTCAATCGCAATCGCAATCTTTTAACATAGTGCTCCGACGTTCTGCTTCTTTTCGATGCGATTGATGCATTGCTTCCGATTGCGATTGATCGCAATCGCAACTCTTAGTTGCATGTTCCGACACATATCAATTATGTTTTATAAACCCATCGGGTTCGGGTTTCATCGCAATCGAAAATATTTGTTAACATGTTCCGCTGCTTTCTTCGATGCGATTGGGAAAGGGTCCCGCCATATAAAAACTTTTGTATTATGCGCTCCATATAACTTAATAAATATGCTTTGGACCTTTGATTCTTTTAAATTCGGGCTCAATAAAATGAAACTTATATATGTATTGTAGGTTGTATTCCCATCGGGTCCGGGCTTTCAATCGCAATCGCAATTTTCTGTTGTTTACATATTCCACTGCACAGTTTTTCTCCGATGCGATTGGGAAAGGGTCCCACCATATGATACTTTGATTCTTTGTGAAATATGTAATGTGATGCATATATATGTAAGTTTTATGTTTCATCTTTGGAGTATCCTCCAGCGGGTTAAGCGATTCTCGGAATTTATTTATATATATCCTTTTGCCTGGGTTACAGTTACCAGAATTTATATTTAGTGTTTCCACTAGCTGGGTAGTGATTCTCGGAATAACAGTCTGCCTCTGCCTCTGCCTTCGCGGCTTCTGTCACTAGAAATCTTCCTCTACTGCTATGATAACGGCTTTGTCTCTGCCTCTGCCTCTGATAACGGCTCTCCTCTATTTTCGCTGCCTCCATTGCCATCAATGAAAATATTTCCAACATCATGACCATTGATCAACTTTCATTCTTTGGTCCATAGGTGGTAGCTATCCCACCATCGTCCTTTCTGGGTCTTTATCCGCCAGTTGAATCTTCCCCTCCACGGGTTAATTATGTGGCCACTTGTTCATTTCCCTCATCCAGTGATAATTCGATCGAGTACCATCTACTGGGGGAATTTGATCACAATTTCCAAGATATTCTTCTCCCATAATATGTGAACCTCTTGGAAGCCATGACCTCTTATTCGTTATGATAAAAGGTCGACGGAGAAGAGTTATTTTTCTTGTGCCAAGCGTGTTAAAAAATGAAACAAGGTGTCATGAGAATGGTTCATCTTCTATGTCAACCTCGTTAACAAATGAATTAGGTCATGAGGATAGTTCTTTTACTGTGTCAACCTCATTAAAAAATGAAATGGGTTCCCTTTCCAATTGGAGTCTTTGTTTAGATCTCGTAAAATCCTAGTCGAGTCTTTCTCTTGATATCTTAATTTGAACCTTCATTCCTTCCACTTGTTAGTAACCAATAGTCTACTCTGGTGAATGCCATGAAGCTTCGAGGCATGTACCTCGAATTGAGTTACCATGCTGGGGGCATGCAAACTTTTTCAAGCACAGTTTATCTTCATTTCAAGCTTGTGTAAAAATGAAACCAACTTCAAGCAGAGTTTCCTGTTTTCAAGCTTGTGTAAAAATGAAACCATTCTTATTTTACCTCTCGTGATTGCCATTTTATCAGCCTGTTTTGCGAGATGAACCTTGGTTTTCTCATTCCATCGTTACCATCTGCTTGGCCGATCATACACCTTCACTTGATTGTTTTACCCATTCCTGAGGAACCACTATAATGAGTGGTCTTATTAGACATCTTCTTGACCTTTACTTGTTCTGAGCAGTTCCACCATCACCGGAACTAGTTGCTACCCTTAATACCACTTTTTCCTCCAGGAGGAGTCAAGTTTTAGCTCTTTTCTGACACTTAAAATTTGAAAATATTGCCGAGACTCTTGTCATTTTGAACTCGTTAAAGGCTGCAAAACGATATCTACCCAGTATATGTTTACCCCTTTTTTGGGCTGGGATAGATTATTTACGAAAAAGGAATACCTTAGCCTATCGCGACTAAGAGGTTCTCTCAGATTTTGTTTTCTACCTTTTCGGGTATGAGGGACTATTTACGAAAAGGGACCTTCTTGAGTTTTCTTTTCCGCTTCTTTTCAAACTCTCTAAACATGAAAATATGATGAGTTCTTCCTTTGTTAGAATCAAACCCTAAATGACATCGGAAATCGTCGCCATGACGTTCACCGAGTTCCTCCTTCCTAGGGCTCGTAAAATGTACTAGGATAGATTTTTCTGAAGGACAAAATTACATGACAAGCATATGCTATCCCCTTCAAGATTTTTTTTCAAAAATAATTGGGATACTCACCAGAAATGGTTGGGGAAAATGGAACCAGTTCCCAGTCATGTCAATAGTATGTCGCTCTTGAACATGACACTTGTCTGCATTTGTGTCGGGTTGGGGAAATCTCGTTTCGTCATTTTTGCCTCCATGGGTTTGGGTAATCTCTTTTGACCTCTCATTTTCTCTTTGCCACATCATCATGACCTCAGATCCCTTGATGTCAAATACTGCCAAATCCAGATTCGTGTTGCCGATATGTTCAAGATAAGTTTCTGATTGGAGTTTTCAACCTCCCTCTAATCCTCTATTCAGTCCTGATTCACCCTCATCATGTTCCTTTGTCTCGTGTCGATGATGTGAGAAACATTATGGCTCTCATTTGACCGTTTCACTTCCTGTCGACTTCAGCTCATTATCGAGGAAGTTGACCTAGAGACTCCCTTTTAGTACCTTGGAGCTTGCATGCCTAAATGTCAACTTCTTTGCATTCAATGACAGATCCGCATCATTAGCCTTCGATCGAGTGATTCTATAGGTGTTCAACACCAAATCATTGTTCACATTTCATGGATTGTACCTGTTGTACATTGAGAGCCATTGTCATTATTGGTGGTTTCTCTCATGCCCGTTAACAACTTTCATCATTGGTTGGTAATCAGGTGACTTTCTTTCATGTTCGAATTCAACTCACATATTCGCATGCTTGAATTTGTACTTTTTCGGGTCGAGATGGAGCATAAGACCTTGGGTTTTGTCTGATAAGATCGAGGTTGCAGGATATTTTGGTTTATCATGACTATATGCATGACTGTTTTGATTGGATGTTTGCGACCGTACCTGAGTCTACTTGTTGATCCTTACTGCTAGATGGTTGCGTCCATACCTCGAATCTCAGTTTTTATATACTCTATTATGGATGGCTACACCCATGCTGCATTTTCATGTATCAGAGATATCAGTTGTCTTTGTACTTGCAGTTCTTTTGACAACGGTGTTTGGTTCGAACACGTTCTCGTAAAGCATTTGACCCCTCCCTCTCTCTCGGGCCTCATGCTTTAAGGGGCATATATTACACATAATTTTGTCACCGTCCCTGCAATCCCCATCCTGCACATTGGAGGACCATTCCCGTGACTTATATGAAGTGTCATGCCTTGCAAAGACCATCATTGCACTCCTTGCCATGAGGAGAACATTTCCTCTGTTAACTTTTCCCTGAGCAGACCATCAAAAATAGATGTTTTTGGGTTGGCGCTGCCAGGCCATTATTTCCTCTCGCCAATGAAGGAAGTTAACACTGGGACTTGCACCCATTGGCTCTCTATCCCAGTGAGCTACTCGCACTAAGTTGTTTTTGGAATGTTTTTTAAATATAGAAGCAAAGTTTCCATGCTAACTACTTTGTGAGTGAGTCAACTTGGGTTGTTCGAATGCATAACCACAAAAAACTTCCTTTGGCCTCTTGTTTCCACCTTTTGGGGGAACCTCCCAAAGGATAAGGCCTCCTTTCCACCATTTGAGGGATCCCAACCTCCTCCTCTCCCTCTATAAATAAATCTATCTCACATTGATGCAACTAGCTGAACCATTATATATGAATAGATGAAGAGGAATTGTTGAATACCTTGATGAGATAGAGCAAAGAGAGAGACCCTTGTCGAGAGAGAGCTTAGTCTTTTGCCTCGCTACATCCAAATTCCTTGACGAATGCTCAAGATGCACTTCAATTGAACCCGCTGAAGGAGGCTGTGACGTCAAGGCTCTGGTTGTAATCTATTTCTTGCTCTTAATATATACGTGATTGGTGTTCTGGTACCCATCTTGTGTTGATGTGATTTACATTATGCAATATGTTTAATCTTCCTTGATTGATTAGCTAGTTATGAATGCAATTATTATCATGGATGTTGCTTTTGTCCATTAATCTTTGTGCAGGCACTCGAGTAGAATTTCTAAAGGATCGCGACGTGTCGGGACAAGGATCGTGAGACCTCTGCTGTAGCTACATCGATCGCGTTGGACTACATGTAGGAAAATATATCCCAACTCATTTCATTCTTTAAACTAGGAACCAACACATTAGCGTGTCCTCTTGTTGCTAGACCCACTCTAGGGCTAGAGGGATTGTCTCTGTCCGCAGAGAGGATTTACCTACTCAACAACATCTTACGGTGAACCACAGATGCAACAGTTGGAATCACATATGTGTAGCTACAACCCAAGAGGATATTATAATCCAATGAGGCATCAATGAATTCTATGTAAATACAAATAATATTTCCTGCAAGTGTAATAGTACAGTTGTGGAACATGCTAAGGGGCTGGGAAGGGTGATCATCCCAAGCACGCAAAATGATGGTGGATGGGGACAGATTAGGGACTTGAATTTCTTCCAAACAGAGGTGGAAATCACATAGGTGGATGCACCTTCATCGATGATACATCGTTGGACATGAGCATTACATATATTGACTGGTATTTGGAAGGCAATGGATGAGGGTAAAGGAGGATGTTCTGACTTGTCAACATCAAAGACGATTAAGCAATTATATGAAGGATTCACAGTGCCCAAAGAAGATAGAAGAGATTTTCTTTGGGATGGGTGCTTCTAGAGAACTTACAACAATGAGATGGCAGCAGGAGACTATGCCAAGTCATCTACTATGTTGTAAGTGTGGGCGGCTTCGACATAAGAAACATTTCAGCATAATGGCCCTTTCAGGATCTTGGGAATGATCTCTGCCTTAGGCTTAGGGATATGTAAGGAGACATTTGGTGTTAGAATGGACTCTATGGATACTTTGGTTTGGGACTCAATTTTAAATTTAGTGGGTTGCTTGTCATAATGGTGCGACCGGGTCTAAAGGTTGTCATCAGCGGTATTGACATCATCAGAGTTTATCATGAGAATTTGGTAATCAGGGGTACCAGAATGCTGAGGTTGAGGAGCGGTCTGACCTTGAGGTGGTTTTGCAACAACATATCCTTGCCGAGGGAAAGGATTAGTGAACATAGCTGATTGAGTTGGCACAGTGTTTGGAGGAATCGACGTGGTGGGTGGTTGTCCTCTGGACGCTGCTTGGGCTTCCCACAATTGGCACATCTAGGGTAAAAGGGGACAATCATGAGTATAATGGCCATGTACACCACCACATGAAAGAGGTTTGTTTTTATGAAGGGTCTTGTTATTTTTGGGTTGATTTCCCTGTTGCTGGTTTGCGATGTTAGACTAGTTCTCTTGGGGTACATTCGATTGATTACCTTGGCGACCCTGGTTATCCTGCGCTTGTTGGTTCTACTTTCCTTTCCCCTTATTATTTTTCTTATAATTTGGGGGATTATTCACACTCTACTGAGACACACCTGACCTTGAGGAGGCGGTGGCTGTTGTGGTAGAGGTTGAGAAGGTACAAGAGGCAGGGGTGTTGATGCCAAAAGGGATGGAGAATTGGGTTGTGTATAGGGATAAAAGGAGATAGGGTAACATTTGGGTAAATAGGTTGATTAAGAGCTGGCCCTAACATCAATTTATTGCATTTGCGAAAAGGCATAAGGCATGTTGTGACTGAGATACAAGTTTCCAGGAGGGGAATAGGTTTTTGAGGAACTAGTCCCCCCCCTGGGGGTAGCCATAACTCATGTGAGGAGTATCATATGGATGTTAAAGAGATCCAACGATACCGTCAGCAGCATGAGATTCCCCTGGTGCATTGGCACCAACATGTCTAGGAATATTTGGTAAAACTACATAAACAAAACCATACTGGGCGTTGATCAAGTCAAATTTTAACACAACCTGGAGAGCTTCTTCCTCAGACTGAGAAAAATGAGGTGAAAAATCTTTACCTATGGGGGCTAACCCATATAGACACAGTCATCGAATGTAGGAGCTGTACACAAGCTCCTTCTTCTACACCATTCCTGGACATGGTCAGAAAGGCAGGTGGCAGAAGATTAGGGGAATGTGGTCAAAAAATCGGTACCAATATCATAACGGACGGGTAATTGGAAATATGAAAAAAATGCTTTAGCAAGAGCCACTAAAGTGGTATGAGATGAGGTGGGCTGATCAACATACCACTTTTCAGCTTCTCCAGTGAGCGTGCGTTGGAAAAACCGAAGGCAAATGGAGTCATCGGTGATGGAATTAGACGAACACCACATATGAAATGAGAAGACATTATTAGTGGGGTCCTCTACAGTGTTTCCTTCAAACTTAGGAATGTTGGAAGGAATCTTAGTTGGCATAGTTGGCCAACTTGAATTGTGGATATGGGGTCATTGATTAACTAGCTAAAATCGAGAAGACTTAAACCTGCCATAAAGAGTAGCAAAGGAGTAGTCGGGACGATTCCTGTAGCGGTTCCACTAGAAGTGACTCCAGGATTAGGGCTAGAGTCACTGGAAGGATGGCCTCCTGCACCTGCATTGGCGCCCTGACATGGTGGTTGTTGATGAGCTCCATCATTAGACATATTTGGAGGTGTTATTGGTCACCTTTTTTCCTTCTTAAATATCTTTTTATTGCATTTTTGTTGTTATTTTCTTTTATGTTGCTAGTATAGGCGGTGATTAAGGCTAACATACTCTGAGTGCATAATATGAGGTCGAGTGCAGAAAATAATGAGTAATTGGCATTATTTTTTAATATTTTATCATAAAGAATTGAAGGAGATAGCAAGGAGAAATTATAGGAGGATTTTCCGCCCTCCTTAACTCTCAAAGGCAGCCAAAGGATCCCCGAGGATTCTCTCCAACAATTTGAATTCCAGAGGTAGCCAAGGAAATCAAAGACTAGAGTGCACTCAAATTATGTTTACTTGGATTCAAGTGGACTCAATCACTATTTTCAAGGGTGTTGTTGGTAGCTGCCCTGTAGAATAAATAGAGCAGATATAGAGCTAGGAAGGGGTCGATTTGTTTGGGAACTTTGCTACAAGCTATTGAGCTTTTGATTATTGTACTCAGTGATTAAACCTTGAGAAATGTACGAGACCATTCTTTCATGAAATGAGCAGACTAATTTCATTTTTTTGATTGAAGTTTCAGAGAGCTAGGCATGTGGGTTAGGGCCCAATCCATGTGCCTCAGCCTCTCTGTTGTACTTTTTCTTTGCTTGCTGTCATTCAATTAGATCTGCTTCCAATAGTTTCATTGCTGTTTAGTTTTGCTTTCAGTGTGCTGCTATAGGTTCCATTTTCTTATGAGTAATGGAATAGAGGATAAAACTCTAAAAGCTGTGGATCAAGACCTCCCTTCTCATCTATATCAATAGAGCTCGAGGAGGGTGAACCTTCCCACAGTCCCAAAAATTGATTTCTGTTCACTGTTTATGAGATTATAATAAAGTTGCTTTACCATTTTCAGCCTTCCTTTTGTACTGTATTTTCATGCATTTGTGTTTTTTTCGTGCATAGATCGACAGTTGTTTACAGGAATAAGAATCAAAGTACCAGGGAAGTCCATTTGCACCTCCCCGCTTCATTTTCCATCTTTGTTTTTACGCCTCCGTCGCTATTGTTGCACCTCCATTTCCCTCCTATTTATTTTATTGTAGCTACCGCCCCTTTAATTCACAAAACACTTAAAATTTCTAAGAGTTTGACCTTCACCCTTTCCTCAATAAAATTCTTGCGATCGCATTTTGCATCCCGTAGAAGCCTCCCTCTCATTTGTTTTCCATTCTTTAGCACTATTGCGATTTTCCCTTTACCCTACCTTTGCCGATTATCACGAAATATTCAAAAAAACCTTTAGAAACCAACCTTTCCCCATTCCTTTGAACTTACCGCAAATCCTTTCGCAAATCAAAAATCTCTTGTCCCATTTGGATTCTGTTAATACTTACCACTCTCAAGATCCAAATGCGATAATCCATGTACTGCCCGATAACCCTTCCACCTTATCATTGTTGATTAACTAAGGAAAATGTTCGAAAACCATTGGAAACCAACCTTCCCATTTTTTTCCCTTTAAGACTTACCTCAAATCATAATTCGCTTTTCCACTTGGTTCCCGTTAACACTTACCACTCCAAACGTCTAAAGCGATAATTATCCATACTTCGCCACACCGCAATCGCAAATCACATTTTTCATTTGGTTCTTGTAACATGTTCCGCTCCCAATGCCGGTGGCGATATCTTTGTCGTGCTATGCCACCGAACCTACCGCCACGTCATCTTGTTGCATTTTGCATTTCGCTCCTGATCCGCTACCCCTCCGGCTTTCTGATATTGCGATTGCGATATCACATATCGCATATCGCACTTTCATCCTCCCATCGCCATTTCGCCATCACACTTTTTAAAGCCTCCCACTCCAAAGGATTTTTGTGATATTATAAGTTTTAATAAAGTATAAACCCTCTTTCACACTTCTAAGCCTTATTTCATGTGTTTAGCCTTCCCTTAGCACCCTTAACCCCTTTTTCTACGAACTGCAAGCAACACTTTCTCAAGTTTAGCTAGATCATGGATAATGTTATCACTCAGAAAAATGAAGCATCATTTGACAAAGTCATATAGTTTCATGTGTCAAAGGTAGGGTTGTAGGGTTCATTTTTCATTACTTGGTCGAGGAAAATTTTTAATTTTTCTTATTAAGCTTACCCTAAGGTCTAAACCCACTCACTTTCAAATCCCCTCATGTCACATCACTCATAATTTTTTGGAAATTTTCATTTCCCAAGGTTTTAGTAATGAAATGGTCGTTTTAGCCAAGAAACCACAGTTTCATAGTGAAATACACTGAGGAATTTCACTTTTCGCTATGAAATCGTTGATACTTTCGTAGCGAAAACACCCATAAATGCACTAATAACGCTACAAAAATGAGGTTTCATGTATGCCATGTCAAATTAGTTGTTAGGTGTTAGAAAATAATTTGAAAGGGATAAGTTAGATACCATTTGAGTCAGTTAGGGTTAAGATCAAGGTACATGGTCAAGGTTGAACTCATCATCACCATTTTAGGCATGTATGAGTAATCATTGTGTTATGAGTGGGCATTGAACTTCAAAATATTTCCAAATTAAGTCATTTCTCATTCTTCATTCCTTCTTTGTGTGATATTGAGCTCTGGATAGAATTTCGTTAAGCCAAAGATGTGGCTAGTATTTTCAAAGGTTGCAGAGATTAGTGATCAAGCGAGGTAGAGAATTATCAAGCGAGGCAGAAAACTATCAAGCGAGGCTGAGAAGAAACTAAAGAAACTATGGCTAAAAAAATAAAGACAAATAAGGGTGGCCAATGTCTAAGATATGAGCCATCAGATATGAATTTGATCAATGAATACCCAAAAGCTATAGAAGTCTTCAGAAGGACAGGATGTTTACATTTTGTGAAAAAATACAAGGTTGCCATGTACAGGTTTCCAAAGAATTTTCTCTAAATTTTAGTGGAACAACTACTAAAGTAGGGAGGCTAAATCTTACCATTATACCAGAGGTCATTTTAGCAACAACAAGGATTCCAAGGGGACAAGAGAAGTGGTTCAAAGGGTTCAAATTTAACATGGAAGAGTGCAAAGAGTTTATCATGCCTGAAAACAGTGAAATGGACCTTACAAATGCCATTCCAAGAAGCTGCATGAAGGATAACTACTCAAAGTTTCTGCTTATCATCCAGAAGTATTTCACTTGTGAAGGGAGATACCATAAAGTCTATTCTTACCATTTCAAGCTTCTCCTACACTTTGCTGGTAAGATATCTCTTGATCTGCCTTTCTATTTACACAGAAGTTTAGCAAAAATGGAAGATAAGGTCCAAGAAAAATTTGAAGGAAGTGAAACTTCATTGTTTCATCATGGTTTAATAAAATTTCTGGTTTTAGATGAGCACCAAAGACTAGGAAGAGATTAGTCTTCTTTCTTATTTGTTAGTGGTTTTGAATTGGATACCCTTACTCCTACAAGAACACCTAAACCTAGGGGCATCCCATCACCTTTAGTGGAAGAACCAAGTGAGCCAGAAAGAGTAGAGAAAAGTGAAATAGTCATGATGGAAACAGAGAAATTACAGAGTTTTGATACACCCAATGTCCCACCTGCAAAAAAAAAATCAAAAGTTATCAAACCTGCAAAACAAAAACAAGCTGTGAGTAAACAAGGAAGCAAAAGGATTACAAGGATTTAAACAATGGCTTTAGAAGAAAAAACAATGGCTGTAGAAGAAAAAATAGTAGCTAAAGGAAATTTAGAAGACATTCTACATGACATTGATATTGAAGAGACTCCTATAGTCCAAGTCGAGGATATAGAGGAAGGTGGACAGAAACTTAAGAAAGCCAAACCTACAAAAAAGCTAGAGTTTGAAGGTGAAGATGCAGGTTTTATGTTCCAAGCAAGAAAGCCCATGACAAGGCATGCTAAAATACCTTTGGAGAGCAAAAAAGAAGTTCATCCAGCTATTGATACTGTCAAGCCACCACAAGGCATTATTGATCTTTCATCTCCTGCAGAAAAAGATACAGTTAGCAAGCCAAAGAAAGGAAAAGAAAAAGTAAGTGAAAAAACAGAGTTTGAACTCCTAGAAGAACGGTTAAGGTTAGCTAACCATGAAATTGTAGTTATGAAGAAGGAAGCAACAAAAAAAAATATCCAAAAGGTTTAATTTGAAAAGATGAAATAGGTGTGGGAAGAGTAGGTTGACAGTGTTTCCAAGACCCTATATAATACATAGCAATTAATCAAATGGAACATACCATTGAGGAAAAAGGCGAAACATGTCAGGAGAATGAACATGCACTTAAAATATACAAACAAGAAGTTGAAGGATTAGGTTAAAGACCTCCAAGAACATCTAGAGCTAATCCATGAGGAGTTGGAGAAGAAAGGTCTAAAAATGATAGTAGTTGAGGAGCCAATAGATCAACTCATCATCAATAAGGAAGAAACACCTCAAGATTCCTAGTTTGATTCTGGTTTATGTTTTTGAAGGTAAATGGCATGTTGGAAACAAATTTTTTATAGTTGGAAGAAACATTTTTGAAGCTAGAAAAAAATATGGAAATAACACATTTTTCAGTAGTTTTGTAGCGTTTCCTAGGCTTGAAGCCAGGAAAATGCTACGAAACCACTGTAGCTTTCTTTTTTCCTTTTGACCCATTTTGGGGAGCTTCTAAGAGGATGAAATCATATGGAAGATATGTCAAGACATGGGGAATACAACGTAGAAGGAAAGAATAAAAAAAATTGATAGTAAAGGGCATTTTTGTAATGCTATGAAAGTACGCTACGAAACTGTCATACTTTCATAGCATACTATTTTGAAGCTTTATAAGCAGTTTTTTGTGCAGTTTTTAATAGGTGGATACTTTCAAATGGTCAAAGGACTTGTTAGCAGTTATCCAAGACTTGAAGACTAGGAGATGAAGACAACTCATCAACCAAACCACATGTTGAAGATAAAGACCATTTTTCCTAAAAAGCAGGGTTTGTTTCCAGATTTAGAGGAGGCTAATTAATATGTCATGTAGTGATGAGTTCCATCACACCCTATTCGAACATGTGAAGGAATATTTGTCAAAGATGTAACTGATATGAGGAGATAAAGTAGTTGATGCAATAATGAACAATTTGAGTCCTATTAGAAAAAGGATTGTCAAATAGAATAGCTGTCATTTTCTCATCAAAGTAGATGTTTTATTGTTATTCAAGGTGTTATTAGGAAAAGTTCGATGAATCTAGCTAGGAGGCAGATCATCTTATTATGTAACAAGTCTATTAAAGGGCAGATATTCGAATCTGTAAATGGTTGGAGACTTTTTGGAAATATTGCAGCTTTATGTAAATTGACTGTTTTCAGTAATATAGAAGACTTTCACTTGACCAACCTGAGATTCTCATGGAGTTTTTAGTGCTTACTTGATATATATTTTCTATGTGTACCATTTGCAATGGATTTCATCTTTAATACTCAAAATTCATTCATGTAATGCTATGAATTCATTTATAGATGAATTGACTGTGTTATTTCATATTTTCATGTGTGTTTCACCTCTGCTAAAAACTCTTACCTGCCTCAACTTCCATTTCAAGTCAACTTAATACTGAATCAATAAATTTGTTGACTCCATAAGCCCAATGATTGCAGACTTATACTCTTTTCAACCTATACACATCACAAGCAAGTTGTTTTCTAAGTAGAGTTAGCCATCTAAATTCATATTTATTCAATATCATTAACCCCTTTGAGAGAGCCCTCTCAGACTAAAGAGGCTAAAATTCAGTTACAAGTTGTTCTAAAACAGTTACATGAATTTTTCTGATTAGTAGCCTATCAGGTGCAATTTTGTGATAACAGATAGTTGCATGGATAGAAGCACGGTAGATAGAGCATAAGATAAGTAGGGTTTGTTTAGTTGATTAGCCAAGTTAAGTGTGGTTTAGAATTAGTTTCCTTTCTGCCATTCCTTTATGCAAATTAAATTAGTTTCATTTCCGTCATTTCCTTTATGCAAATTAAGTTAGTTTCCTTCCTATCATTTCCTTCTAGCAATTTACTTTCCAGTTCTTATCATAGTTTAAGAAATAGCACCCTTTCGTAAAGCAGAAGAGGATGACATGAGCATAATGAATATGCTATGTATATAACACTATTACCTCCAAGTTTGTACGAACCCTAGGTTGATAAAGTAAAGTAGAGCAGCCCTTGGGAGTTGCAACACTCTTGGTGCAATACCACAACTCATCACTTTTTTGGTGTCATTGCCGGGGAGGTGTCTAGTAGATGCTTTGATTTTGTTTTAGTATTATTTTCTGCCTTCATTTATTTTCATGTTATTTCAGAAATATTGAAAAAATACAAAAATATCTAATTTTCATGCCTCGTAGGAGTAGGAATACTCAAAGAAAAACATTACCTAAAACCCCCACATCACCTCCTAGCCACCCTTCACTCTTCTTCAGTGGCAGTGAGATTGAACTTCCTATAGGAGAGCCTTCTGAATAATCCTAGGAACCTATTTGGGAAGAAAAAGAAGACCTTGGTCCAACTAAGGGACCTTATTCACCTATATTAACCATGGCTGGGATCCATAGAGCCTTTCCCATAAGAGAGGCAGATGGGGAAACTAAGATGAAAAACATTAGCCCCTCGGCTCTTGCACACTTCCATGGACTTACCTCTGAGGATCCTGACACTTTCATGTTTGAATTTTTTGTTTTCTATAGGACTTATGACTATACCTTTGATGATCATAAGTTGAAGCTATTCCCATCCATCCACCTGTCTTCTTGGGTACAACATCACCACCTGGGCACAAATGCAAGAAACCTTCAACAACAACTATAGATACTACTGTAGGTCCAAGGAAACTAAGGATGATATATTTAGGATGACTCTAGGGCTTGATGAATCCCTAGAGGACTATGAAGACAAGTTTCAATTAAACTATAAGAGAGCCAACTATAATTTTGATCCTGCATCATTTGAACTTTTACTTCTTCGAGGGATCAGAGAAGAGATGATAGAAACCTTGAATATGCTATCAAGAGGAGATATCTACCAACTTCCTTATGAAACAATCAAAATTATCTTCCAGAACCATTCTAGGGCATGTAGGAAGACGGGCAGAGCTGGCCAAAAGACATATAATACCCCTTCCTCTTCCACCTCCGTAAAAAATGAGATTGGAAACATGCTAGAGGACTTCAAGAGTGACATGTTGCACACCCTTGCTTTGCTAATGGACACAATGCAGGTCAAAAGGAAGCAAGAGGAAGCAAAGAGAGCCCTAGCCATATTCTGTCCTAGATGTACGCAGAAACACCCAAGAATTGAATTTCCAGTGAATGTCATGGAGGTTTTCTTAGTCTATGAGGAGAAGCATGCCACAGACAAGTTTCCCTCCTTACCTGGACTTAAGGTTGTATATCAAGGTGGGGAAGCAATGCCATAGCAACTCTGTTTCATCCACCAGAGAAGGCCTCAAGGCCCTCAGCCATATCAACAAGGTATTCAAGGTGCAACTTACTCTTACTATGACAAAAATCAGAAGGCACCCATGCAACCTTGGTATACCCCCACTCCTCCATCCTGGTATACACCTCCTACTTGGCCTTACAACCCTCCATATCATCCTCAGCCAGGGAATCAACAATTTCAGCAGTATGTTCCACAACAACCTCATTAGAATAATCCATCCAAGGGTGGAGGCATAAACACAATCAACCACCTGCTCTAATACCTCCACCCCAACCTCAATCTCAGCTTACTCATGCTTCTCCACCTAGGCTACCTCAAATACCTACACCATCCAATCCGAACCTAAACAACAGACATGCACAATAGGCTCCCAGTGGAGAAAAATCCTATCCAGCTTATGTTGTGGAGATACAAGAGGTTAATATTAGGTCAGGAAGAGTACTCCCAGCCAACCATCATCCATCTCCACCTGTAGAGGTTGAGGAGGAAAATTAAGAAGGAAACACTCAGATCCAACAATCTCTTTTTCTTGAGCGCTTGATCCACCCTAGTCAGTACACCCCAGAGGAGAGTGAACTTCTGGGAGAATTGGAAAATTTGTGTGTAAAGATACCACTTCTCTAGGTCATTAAGGATGTCCCTATCTACAATAGGCTCATTAAATAAAATTTCTTCAAGAGACCTGGGAGGAAGAAGAGAGATACTCCTACCATCAATGTGGTAGGACAATTGTCCGGCCTAATGTTGGGAAGAGTGATCTTTCCAAAGTAGCTGGACCCTGGTAGTCTAGTTGTTGATGTGCACATCGATGGTGTCATAGTCCCAAACACTCTGATTGATCTAGGGGCTGCCATCAATTTCATGACCAAGGAAACTATGTTGAAACTTAATCTCCAAGGGACTTTGAGGAAAACCACAATAGTTCTGCAACTTGCAAATCGGTCCACAGTAACTCCAGAAGGAATTGTTGAGGATGTTATGATTACCATTGAATCATGGGAGTATCCTAGAGATTTCTTGGTCCTGCAACCAAAAACCAAGTTTTAAAGGTTATCCTCTCATCTTAGGGAGACCTTGGTTAGCCACTGCAGATGCTTATATTAGTTGTCAGGCCAAAAACATGACTATAAAAAATGGGCCGTTGTCTAAATAGCTAGTGTTATACCCTCCATCCCAACATTCCATTGATCATGATCTACCTATATGGTTGGATGATGAAGAAGATGAGTCATATAAAACTTCCCCTATGTGTACCATAGATACTATTATTAGAAGGGGACAACTTGATGAAGAGGAACTCATCGACCATGCCATTCAAAACTAGTCCTCCACTAGCATTCCTCTCGAAACCTTAGTCAAAGAGTATGAAAGCCAACCTTGGATGGAAGCACACTCAGTTGAGTCAACCTATGAAACCACTAAGGCTATCGAGTTTTCCCCATCCATATCTCTTAAAATCAACCCAAACCTCTCGAATGAGGAAGAGAAGCAGCTATGCCGGGTTTTGAAAGAGAATCTAGATGCATTTGCTTGGGATTACAATGATATGAATTATGAAAAAGGAATTACTGACATCTATGTGAACTTGCTTATGTTATTTTATGCAATAGATCGAAAATATTGCAATTAACATAAACCACATAAGCCATTAAAAACACATTTAAAACATATCAACATGGAAAAATTTAATAAGGAGTTCACCAGACTTCCTGGCTACGTCTCCTGGTCCTTTAGCTTCCAGTGCTGACCTTTCTATTATGTCTTCAAAATTCTTTACAAACATGAGCTCGAAAACTGAGACTCAAATAATAAAATAGACTTTGCCATTGTGATCGGCTCAGAATTTCAGTCAAAATGAGTACCAACTTGCCTATGTTTGGCCATAGTGACTTGCAGACCCCCTGGAAAGTCAAAAACCACCTCTGCCTACAAGAAAAACACCTTTCTATGTGCAAATCCGCACTGTTTTTTGGGCGTCAGCACTTGCAAAAGTTAAATATAATTCAGTGGATGGACTTGAAAAGTTCCAAGTAGTAGCGCAACTGGCCGTAGCGCTGAGTTTTAAGTCATTGTTTATATAAATTTTGGAGGGGCATCGGGTCGAAACCCCCTCCCAACCTTTCTCCAACCCTCCGACGGTTTGATTCTATACATGGAAAACATTAATGTGATGCCTTAAACCTTCGATAAGGTTTGTTACGTACTCCGGCGATAATATATCATATTCATATCCGTTACAAATATATATTATATGCTATAGTTACATTGCAACATATATATTATATGTGCGGTTGCATTTAAAACCTTTGACTCCGTCCGGCGGTTAAAGTGGCCTGATCATAGATCGAGTCTGTAAAAGTCTGTCTATGTATTGTGTGTTCTATAAAACAACTCTGAGATAGAGTCTGCAACTTGCCAGGAAGCCTCCAGTATTGCTCGCTCATTCACTGAGTAGCTAATCCCACTGCAGTTTATCTCTGGAAAGAGATATTGCTGAGTCCATTGTAATCTGATCTCCATTGTAAAATCATTTCTGAAATCAATAAAAGAGAGAAAGTTTTTTTCCACATTTTAAGAACTGTAACTCTGATCTTTATGAATATCCATTGAGGTAGTACTATCTTATTTTTGATCGCCGAAAGTTCGCCAGAGGTTCGCGAAATCACCGAGGGACACGGAGTAGGCCAAACAAAGGCGAGGTAAGCCGCAGCAAGAGCCAAAAGAAGTGTGAAGATGATAGTAGGTTCGTGTATGGGTTCGCATAGGGTCTCTTAAATAAGCAAGAAGATACTCAGTGAGCCAGTCTGCCTGTTGAGCAGTTTGCAGTGCAAACCTATGTGAGAGGTCCCTGCAGTAAAAATTGGTATCAGAGCTAGAAGTCAAAGTTTGACTGTGTGAGATCTAGTTCGTGAAAAAGGTCAGTTCTTAAATTATCCTCTCTTTATTTTCTGAATATAAAATGGACACATTCAGAAAGTCAATGTCATTTAGAGAACTTGAAGAACAAGATAGGGCCACCCAAGACCCTCTCAGAGATATGTTTGCTAGTTCTTGTAGTCGTGTGTTAAATCAGTCCTGATAAAGTCTATTCTGATTTAGGTGTCTGGCATCTGCGAGCAGCCACCCGGATTTCAATAAAAGAATCCATTAGTTCTGTTAGAGAAAAATCTGATTGTGTTATGTCTATTCCTCTTCTTGATCCTAAGTCTCTGCAAGCAGAAGCTGCGAAGTTAGGAACTAAATTTTTGCATCTGGGCTATATTCGTGTTGACATTCATGCCCTCACTCACCAAGGATTAAACACATATGTTTTAGCTATTGTTCAGGATCTAAAACATAATAAATATACTGATTCCTTGATTGGAGGTATTATAGTTCCATTATCAAATGGACCAGTTTGGTTTGACTGTTATCCAAACTTTTCAGTCTATGTTTATGACGAGACCTTGTCTGACATTCTCCAGCTTCAAATCCAAACATCTGGGTTTGATATGAACAAAAAAAGAAATAGAATTTCTATACAGACAAGAGGTTGTTTTCGTCATACCAGTACATTGTCAGCTGCAGTGCTCCATGCCCCCAGCAAAGAAAGCAAAACCAGTGTCGTGGTCATGACAGACCCCAAAAATCAGAAAGTTGAACATCAAGCCATAAAATGGGAAGAACTTTCTTTTCCTGAACATTGGACCATTCCTAACCCAAAACCCATCTCTGCCAGGGTTATCACTTCTGCCGATATTGTAGAAGACCAGTCTAAAGCCGTCTTGTCTTTTCCCAGACAATCTATAATAGACAGAAGGAGGATCACTGAGATGTGCCAAAAGTCGCCATTGTATATACCACCAGATTGTACAGATACTACTTGTTCATCCCTTGTTTCTAATTGTAGTCATATTTCATTATTTGAATTTGCTCAGCTTGTAAATTTTCAGTCCCTGAAAGTTGACTGTCCCCAATGCCATTAGTCTGTAAATCTCCAAAACCTTGCTGCACTGGTCATTAGACATCAGAACCATAATCCTAGAACAGGTGAAGCTCCTCCTTCTACATCAGTCACTCCCTGTCCCAATCCTAAGTGTTCTGATATCCCATTTCCTCATGAAGACGAACATGTCCTCATGATGCATTTAATTCCCAGTCTTCAAGATGAAGATCCCAGACTTACATAAATATTCATGAATATGCAATCTCCCAGAGATAAACATGGCATAGGTTTTTACAGTCAAAAGGATGGATTGATTCCTGAGTGCATATTCAAGGATCTGCCTACTGATATTAAAAGACCATCTGTTCCTGAAATACAAAAGTTTTATACTTTAATGGATGGTTGTGAAAAGCATGTGATCCCTGAAAAATGGATGAAACAAATTTTGAATTGGGATCTCCACACTCATCCTCAAGAAGATGAGTTTGTTGTAACATACAACACAGAGGAGAAAATAAAATTAGCCTCTCAATGGAAAGAATATATGAATGAAAGAAATGTCTGGATTTCTTTCTATTCATGGAAGAATGCTAAAGAATTAGAGATAATTTTGATGACTGATTCTGCATCCTCCTCTGGCCATTCTTGGATATCCATAGATGGGAATAAAATTGAAACCTTTACCATCTTTCCTCCTTTCAAAGGAATTGTCCTAGGAGAAGGACAAAACACAACCAATGCCTATCCCATAGTACAAAAGGAGAATATTGTTGGGATAGAAAGGAGAGTCCAAACAGTCAGTGAGCAAGTAAATTGGACAAACACTGCTGTTACCGGTTTAGAGAAGAATATGGCTAAAGCTGTCTTTGTGAAAGATCAGATAGACCAAGTCCAAGTGTCTATCAATAATGTAAATAGTGCTTTAAATTCTGTACAGTACAATGCTTCAGTTTCTAAGGACTTTTGTTTATAGTCGTTAAAGAAGATTGATGATGTAGAGAGTTGTATAATAGAAAATTCCATCTCTACACGGCATTTAATTTCAAACTTGTCTAATAAGATTGAGAAAGTTGATAAGAAGAAAACAGACAAGCCTGTTCCTTCAGCCTTCCTCCACAAAGCAAAGCCTGTGTCTATTTAGAAGACCATTGAGCATTTTCCCCAGCTCATTCCTAAAGAGTCTGCTCCTGAGTCTCCCAAATTCAAAGTCACACTTGCCTCTTTGTTTGAAGAACCAAAGCTTGAAAGTCATGTCCTTCCTGTTTATGAACCTTTAGAAGCTCAGTTTACCAGACATTCTCCTCCTGATTTGAATGGTGTTGGAAAAATTCCTCCCAGAGAAACATTTTTTGATTCCAGCCGAAAGGAATGGAATATTGATAATTTGTCTTCAGCAAAAATTAGACAAGTTCTGGATCTTATGATCACAGAATATAAATTGATGTGCATAGAGGGAAAATCAGAAGTAGAGGCATGTAAAACTCTGATTCCATGCTTCACTGGAACTCTAGCCAGATGGTGGGAGCTAGAGTCTTCTCCTGCTTTAATTGCAAAGATGGAAGCAGAGGTTGTCAAATATGAAAATGGAGATGTGGAATTCCATCCAGATGGCAGACCAATCAATAACATGATCGGTGCACTCACTGCATTGATCCAACAGACATTCTGTGGAGATGAGCCAAATATTTCAGATCAGAATGAAATTATTTTGATGAATCTGAAATGTAGAAATATAAATAAATTTGAAGATTTCCATCGGGATTGGATTCAAAGAATCTTCCTGGTTAAGGACCCTAAGAATCTTCTTTGGAAGCAGGTTTACCTTGCAGCATTACCTTCCAAGCTTGTAGATATCTTGAATTTGCAAGAAGCCTTCCATTTTCCACTGGAAACATATACATGGGGTCAAATGTACAGTATAATTACTAAAGTTTTGATTACTTTGTGTACCAGTTCTAGGATAAATAAGTCAATTGATAAATTGAACAGATTTCCTGGTACAAAGTCATTTTGCAGCAAGTATGGCACTACAGTTGATGATCCCTTGGTAAGAAGAAGAAAGTCAAAGAAAAGGGCTAAGAAGACTTATAGAAGGAGTGAGCCATATACATATCATCGGACCACTGGG
>CM076570.1:987237179-987308241 GCA_034641835.2 Pinus albicaulis
TTGGTTGGACAAACGCTATGGAGCCTAAGAACAACTGGGGTTGAGTTACTAGTCCTGGAGCCCTCGCTGGAACAAATACTCTGGAGCCCTGAAGTAGCTTGGATAGAGACTAATCCATGACGGTTAGTGATGTCCGACCGTGAGGTGGAATCACTGGTTTGGGGTTGAGATGGTTTGGTCTTTGGAGCCTTGTTTTGGTGTTGATTGATGTGTTTGATAAAGTCTCACATTCATGCTTGGAATATGGCACGAGGGTGATTGGCTGAAGTGAGGCTTGGCTTAGCCCATCTATGGTCAGGTGGAACGTGGAAGTCCCATCTTCAGTTGGTTTTTACATTCAGTAATGAAGATCTCATTCCTCTGGTATTCAGTATGAAAATATACTAGTTTATATATGGATTTCATTGCTATTGTATCCATTGTATTTATGTTATTAATATGTTGGTTATGAGCATGTGTTCGATCAATGATGATGATCTATTCATGTTTTTTCCTGTAAATGAATACCCCATGTATCTATGGTAAATTTGATTGTATGATAGCTTATGATGTAGGGGAGAAATGCTTCTTAGCCATTCTCAGATTTGTAAGAGACCCATTTGTTTACATATGTTGTTTATGCATGTAGATGTTATGTTTGTGACATGTTTGATGAAATTCTTGTCATGGCTGGGTGGGGTCGGATGAGTTCCTAATGATGTGATTGCTTCCATATGTTTCTTTTAATGTTATTTACCCCTTCCTGAAGTTACAGGAAGTTTTCGACAGTGACTTGGGCTCAGGGGCTGAAAATGTGGCACAAATCCCGGAGCTACAGAAGAAAAATTCGTTGTTTGGGCATTAACCGCTACCTTGACAAGGCTAGCCTGCGGTTATAGGTTCTATAGATTCTCCCTTTCCCTTACAATCCTACGGCTAAGACTCAAAGGGGCTAAAAGTAACTCCCCCCTTAGGGATCAGGGCTCTGGAAGGTTGGGTTACCTCCTGGGGATGTAAATGATGCAATGTAAGGTGTGTTTTTAGTGTTTTCGTCAGTTCCACTTCCTTAAGGTAACCTAGGAAGTTTAATCTCATATTAGTAGCCTCTCATCACATGTTTACCTCGGCTGGCCGGTTACTTGGGTAGATGTGGGAAGAGTGTGTTACAGAGTGGTATCAGAGCCAGGTTGCATTATCCTTAGGCTTTGTGTGTTGATCGTGCATTCATGTCTATTGCATATGTGTTCCTCATGCTTATGTTCTATGTGATTTTTTTGTATGCATGGTGGTGGTGTTTGGTTATGTCCTCTTTGTGTGATATCTGATACCACAGAGTGGTATCAGAGCATGGTTCAACCCTTGGACTGGATGTGTGGTGTGTTGGTAATTTTTTTTATGTCGATTTCTTATGTGTTTTCATACCCATGTTGTATGTGGTTAATGCATCCATGTTGTGTTGACCATGGTGGTAGTGGTGTCACCATGGAAGTGCCTATGGTGTTGTCATCAATATGTTGTCATGAATTATGACTAATTGTGCATTGTTCTCGCTTATGTATTGTCAGTGTATGCTTGCTTACATGTTTCTACATATTGTACATGCATTGCTTGTTTATGCTAGGTACATATTGGTCATTCTTGCATGTTTTCCACGTATGCTTGCTTGTGTGAGGTTATATGTTGAACATGCATTGGTCATTCATGATTGGTTATACATGTCAAGTGGGTGCATATGGTCAAGTTGCATTGGTTTGGTTGAGGTTGTTGTGCATAAGGTCATTGTATGTAATTATGCCATCATGATGATATTGCTATGTTAAGATGCTAATGTGTTGGATGTGATAGAGTAGGAGAAGTAAATCATCAAAGTGAAGTTGAAACATTGGACGTTGAGGCAAGATCATATCGTCATATAAGTTGTATGCTTGGCATGTAGGTATGTGACTCATGGTTTTTGTAAGCATTAAAGTTACTTATATAATTCTTTTACTGCTATGGTTATGAGTATGCTTGTTATTATATTGTTGTTATGGTTACATACATGATAGATGCTAGTTAATTAGTGTGAGCATATGTACATGTCAGTTATTAAAGCATGGTATTAACTTGATGATTATGTTACATGTAATTGATGAATATGTTAACGTGTAATTAGCTCAATGACTATATTATATGTTGTTGATGATCATGTTATGTGTTAATTTATTGTTGTGGTATGCTAGTTAGCTTGATGATTAGGCTACATGTTTTTGATGAGTGTGATATATAGTTTGTCGTTGGTATATGCTAGTAACTTAATGATTAGGGTTATTTCATTAACACCTTGATGTTATGTGTATCATATTTCCTTGGAGTGGCTTATGTAGATGGTTAAGATTATTGTGTTCATGTATGAACCGATATAATTGTGATATTGTATTGCACTGATTTAGGATGATTGTGCATATGTGATTGTTATGTATGAATGAAAATTGATTATGAGTTTATGATGTGAAGTTAATGCTAGTTTGTTATTATTATGGATATCATGACCTTATTTACATTGAGTTGATGTGTTGTGAAGTTATATTGTGCTAATCTAGATTGATTGTGCAGATAAGATAGCATCCCCTAAGATACATCAAGGTATGAGTTTGCTTATGTCATGTACTTGATGCTTAATTGTTTGATTATGTCATATAGTTGGTGTATAAGTGATTTGGTGTCTATTATATCATCTTGTTTATTTATTTAGCATGGTATGTTTTCAAGTTGTTTGAAAGTTTGATTAATTGCATGACAAAATGGTCTTGTTTTAATATGGTTGTACTAACACACATGCATTGGTATGGATGATATGTACCTGAGTGTAAGTAGGTGATAGTTGTAGCATTATGTATTATAACTGATGAATGTGAGTTGACCAATGGATTATGACATGGTTGTTAGTCTTGGAAAAAATTTATTTCAAATTGATAGATATTTTTTCTTGATGTTGATACATATGGCTAACATTTGTGTTCAGTTACAGGTCAGTGTGCTTGGCTCAACCAGGTAAGATAACAAGTATATTGGTATATTTATTTATGTGTTTACAATTTTGTGGTTATGGAAATATGATGCAGGGGATTGCATGGTAAGATATCATCGTGAAATCTTGAATAAGGCTCAGGGTGAGCTTTCCTTGGAAGCATTGGGAACCATGGGGATTGATTCATGGTGTTTTTTGTAAAGTCGTGTGCTTTCTATATTTTGATTTGTTGGCGCTTGATTTGTGGTCTTGATTGTGTGATGGTATGTGTAGGTGCAGGCGTTAAGGAGAGCCTTTCTTATTCGCCCACATTTGTTTCTAACTCCGGAGGAGTCAGATTCAAATCTTCGTTTTCATTTTCATTCATCAAATTTGGAAAATTTGATTAATGAAATTACAATAGTCCAATGTTATATAAACATTAAAATAATATGATTTTTGGTTTTTTTTCTAAATAAAGTGCTCCTAACTATATCTCAATTTTTAAAAGCACTTTAAACTATTGCTTGAAACCCTTTTTGGAACATGGCATCAAAATGGTTTTGAACCAACATTTCGATCCTTTTTAACAATAATCGAACCTTTGAGCTTATGATATTAATCCACTTGAGCGACTATTTAATCTCTGGCATAAAACACTTAACTTATTTGGGCCCACATAACCAATGTTCAATAAAGAATTACAATTGCAAAGAACGTTGGGCCATACCTCATGTTAACTCTCTTGCAGCTTCCAAAGTGAACGCCCTTAGATCTTCTGCCTTCAAGATCGAATGCAAATCATGTTCCTTTCACCGCAGAACTTTATCACATAAAAAATACGCGATATGGGCAGTTTTTAAGCGATGACGTGTCCAAAATGTATTGGATCGCGTTCTATTTTAGAAAACCACTCCTCTGCAAAATAGGCGTGCGAGACCGGTAGTTTGTTCACACAAAACCACTTCTTGGAAAAACTGGTATTGGACTGAGTCTAATGCGGAACTCCCATTGCATTTTACTCCTTTCAAAACCGTCTCTCCATCCTAAAGGATCGATCGACCTTGATAGCAAATTAAATAGCAAAGTTCGATTGCAGGTTTAAAGCTCATGTGTTGAAATTTGAATTAGAATTGTATTCACCGGAATCGATTAAAACAACAACATTCGACCTCAACTGATATCGCTCTAAACGACAGAGCCTTCTACGCTACTTCAAACATATTAGATGTCAGATTAACAAGCTGCGTTCTTCATAAAACTCATCGATTCCTATTGAAACCCTTACATCCGAATCGGTATCAATTTTTGCAAATCAAACCCCACAAATTCTTATATAAAATCTAATCAATATCATAATTGATATCTGATATGAAAAGAACTACTTCACACAAAATAAGTGCGTATTTAATTTAAACAGACACTAATATCTTAAAGGTAATCAATCTCTCCACAGTATATGCAAAACCAATTTAAATCACGAAGGTGGAATCCTCTGGGGATTGCCAATACAAAGAAAAATTTATGAAATACTGCAAATTTTATTAAAATAGAGGTAAAACCTCTTGAACCCAGTCATCTACGGCCAACCCTGCTTTACTCTGTATCAGGGTTATATTTATAAATATTTACATGATTGTTCAGTTCCTTCTTGAGGACTGGTTTCTTCTTATTTAAATAAAGCCTAATTACAAAATATTGCTCTAATTCTATCAACAAAAACTAAATAGACTAACACAAATCAACTATTTGACTTCTTCAGTTACTAAACTAGCCCTATCTGCTCTAAGTGTAACAAACAACTAAGGTATTGACACCTTTGCTGGTACATTTCTTTGAACTTCTCGAGCCCTTCTAGTCACAACATGTGAACAACTCTTCACATTGCTGACTAGACTCTAATGCCCCTGCATCAGACTCCTGAGGAAAATTTTCTTCATGGGCTCCCGCCCATGAGCTCTTTCACAGAACTGCCCAAATTCTGCAACATAACTTCTGTCATCCAAGTAGCATATTCATCTAGTTAGCCCTTCCACTTGATAAAATGCTGGAAATATTCCTATCCTATGGTTCTCTTAAACACCTTCTTGTCTAAGATCTTCTCTGGCTGTAATGGTTGTGCTGTAGGTAATTTTTTTACCCACTCAATCTACTCTCTATCTGTTGGTCTTTCATCTGTGCCACCATCTTCATACCAGTATAAATCTGCAACATTAAATATTGGAGATATCCCAACATCAGGAGGCAATTCAATTTCATAAGCATTAGCAGAAAATTTTCTCAGTATCTTGCATGGCCCTATCTTTTTGAACTTCAACTTGTTATACTGCTTCTTTGGAAATCTTGCTTTCCTCAAGTGTGCCAAAACCAAATCACCAACTTCAAAATTAACTTCTCTTCTGCTCAAATCTGCTTAGCCTTTGTACTTGATGCTGCTGCCTTGTAGCTGCTGCTTTACCTGCTCATGTATTGCTTGAATATCTGAAGAAAATTCTTCTCCATCAGCACTCCTCATTTCTGCTTTTCCCAAGTTCCTTAGTTCAGATACTCCTCTCGGGTGCATTCCATAAACTATATGGAATGGACTCTGTCATGTGCTTCTGTTAGGTGAGTCATTGTATGCATACTCTACCTGTGGCAAAATATGGTCCCACTGCTTAGGATGCTCTCCTGCAAGACTCCTCAAAAGATTACCCAAACTTCTGTTCACTACTTCATTCTGCCCATCAGTCTGAGGGTGATAAGCCGAGCTGAAGCTCAGATTAGTACCAAGCTTGTTCCACAATGTTCTCCAAAAATGACCAACAAATCTGGTATCTCTATCAGAAACAATACTCTTAGGCAACCCATGTAATCTAACAACTTCTTTGAAAAACAAATTAGCAACATGAGTGGCATCACTGGTTTTATAACATGGGATAAAATGTGCCATCTTGGAAAATCTGTCAACTACAACAAAAATTGCATCATTCCCTCTCTGTGTCTTGGGCAATCCTAAAACAAAATCCATACTTACCATATCCCAAGGTCTGTCTGGAATAGGCAATGGAATGTACAACCCTGCATTATGGCTTCTTCCCTTTGCATATTGACAAATTTTACAGTTCTTCACAAATTTTTCCACTTCAGATCTCATCCTTGGCCAATAATAAAAATGACTCAGCTGCTCATAAGTTTTATCAGTACCAAAGTGTCCAACAAGTCCACCACTATGATTCTCTCTGATTAAGTTCTCCCTCATGGAACAATTTGGTATGCGCAATTGATTTCTTCTGAACAATAAACCCTCTTGCAAGAAATAATCCAACCATTGGCTTCTATCTATCAAAACAAGGTTACAGCATGCTTCGTATGCTTCCTTGAAATCCAAATCTATTTTATAGAGCTCTTTAAGAAAATCAAAGCCTACCACTTCAAATTGTGTTTCTTGAACAAGCAAGCTTTTCCTACTCAAAGCATCAGCTACCTTATTTGCTTGGCCACTTATATGCTTCAAAACAAAGTTAAAGCTCTGGAGATATTCAACCCATTTGGCATGTTTTTGATTCAATTTAGGTTGCTGCATGATATACTGTAAAGCGTGATTATCTGAGTATAACACAAATTCCTTAGAAATTAAATAATGCCTCCACTTCTTCAATGATTGCACAATTGCATAAAATTCTTTTTCATAAGAAGAGTACTTTCTTCTTGTTTCATTCAGCTTCTCACTGAAGTATGCTACAGGTCTGTCTTCTTAACTCAATACAACCCCAATGGCTTCTCCACTGGCATCACACTTCACTTGAAATGGCTTATTAAAATCGGGCAAAACTAGAACAAGCTTCTCAGTTATCTTCTGTTTCAAAAGCTGAAATTTCTTTTCAGCTTCAACAGTCCATTTGAATTGCTATTTGTCCTTCTTTATAGTTTAAATGATAGGTGCATTAATCTTGCTAAAATTCCTTATGAATTTTCTGTAAAAACTAGCAAGTCCATGGAAACTTCTTACCTCAAAACACTTCTTGGTGAAGGCCACTCCAAAATTGCCTTGACCTTTTCTGGATCCATCTTCAGTCCTTAAGTAGAAACAACAAAACCCAGATATACCAATTCTTCTTTCATGAATGAACACTTCTTTAAATTTATCAGCAACTTCTCTTGATATACTTTCTTCAAGACATAATTAAGATGCCTTAAATGTTCTTCCTTTGTTTTTTTGTAAATTAGTAAGTCATCCAGATATACTACTGCAAATTTACCAATAAATTCCCTTTACACTTCATTCATGAGCCTCATAAAAGTACTAGGTGCATTTGATAACCCAAAAGGCACTACCAACCACTCATACAATCCTTCATTCATTTTAAAGGTTGTTTTCCATTCATCACCTTCTTTTATCCTAATCTAGATGATATCCACTTTTCAAATCTAATTTTGAGAAATATCTTGCTCCACTCAAACAGTCCATTAAATCCTCAATTCTAGGTAGAGGAAATCTGTACCTGATTGTTATCTTGTTGATGGCCCTTGAATCAGTGCACATTCTCGAACCTCCATCTTTCTTCGGACTCAACACTGTAGGTACTGCACATGGACTCAAGCTCTCTCTGATTAAACCTTAGTCAACCAATTCCTGTACTTGCCTTCTCATTTCTTCATTCTCTGTGGGATTCATTCTGTAGGCTGCTTTGTTTGGCAGATTTGATCCTGGAATCAAATCTATCTAATTGTTGATTTTTCTTACAAGTGGTAATTCATCAGGAAAATCATCCACAACAATATCACAATAATTTTCCATCATTTCTTGAATTTCAATTGGCAAATCAGAAATTTTTGTAGAAGTAAGCACTACTCTAGGTTTGCAAACTAAAGCAAAATTTACCTCTTCCTCTTCAATCTGCTGTAAGTACTCTTTCCCACTCAACAATAAAGTCTTTGGATCAGACTTTCTGCTTGATGGTTCTCCTTCCTGCATAGGTATCAATGTTTGATGCACTCCATCCTTGAAAAACTTATAAGTGTTCTTCTTACCATCATGTACTGCTACTCTGTCATACTGCCAAGGTCTGCCCAGCAGTATGTGACACACATCCATAGGCATCACATCACACATGATCTTGTCCTTGTAGCTACCCATCTACAATTCTATTTCACAATGCTCTTTCACAATCAGCTGGTGTCCTTTATGAAGCCATGACACCTTGTAGGGTGTTGGATGTTCCCTTGTCTTCAATTTTAGTTTCTCTATCACCTTTGTAGAGAAAAAATTGTCTATGCTGCCACTATCAATGACCAATTGACAGCATTTCCCTTGGACTTTGCACACACTCCTGAACAAAGTCTTCCTCTGTGCTGGTTTAGTAACTTCTTTTGTTTGTTTTAACAAAACCTTATTGACCACAAAAGACTCTCCTTTCTCTGGTAGAATTTCTTCCTCTGTTTCAGACAACCTTGCTGCTTCTTCTCCAATCTGAGAAACAACTGAATTTCTACTTGTACCCATATTCTCTAGGCATTCATAGTGTTTATGTCCCAATTGGTGACATCTGTAACATCTCACTTCTCTTCCTCTATTTCTGCCTCCTATTCCTTTGTAGGAAATCCTTCTGCCCCTTGCATCACCTTCTGTGGATGCATTCTGAGGTGAGCTGCTACTAGCTCCATCTCTTGGTGCTGTAGAACTTCCTCTACCACCTTGACTTCCCTTTCCTCGGAAAGTACCTCTTCCATTGGCAGACTGCTTTCTCAGGAGTTTTTCTTCAGCTTTTAAAGCCATTTGGTAAGCCTTTTCTACTTTCTTGGGAGAAAAAATACCTATCTCATCCTGGATCTCCAACTTGAGACCATTTACATACCTGGAAACCTTCTCTGTTGTGTCCTGGATTTCTCCAACTCTTATACTTACTTTATAAAACTCTTCTATGTATTCTTTCACTGTCATCAATCTCTGTCTAAGATTCTGCATTTTTCTAAATAATGTAAGTTGATAATCACTAGGCAAAAACTTACCTCTCAGCTTTTCCACCATTCTGGTCCAAATCTTGATTGGTTTTTTACCAGCTCTCCTTCTCTCTGCTTGCACTCCATCCCACCAAAGTGTTGCATGTCCCTTCAACCTTGTCACTACAAACTTAGCTCTCTTGTCTTCAATCATTTCTTCATAATCAAATCATTTGTCCATCTCATTGATCTAATCTATCAATTCTTATGGATTCAATCCTCCTGCAAATCTTGACACTTTAATTCTAGGCTTGGATGTAGACCCCAGAACTAATTTAAGGAGTCTCATCTCAGGATTAATCTCAACATTCTCTCCTGCCTCTTCTTTAGCTTCAGGTTCACTGACATCCTCAGGATCTCTTGGGTGTCCTAATTCAATTGCTTCCAATCTGGTTCGGAACTGCTGCATGGTCTCCAATACTTTTGCATCGGCAACTAGCCTGCCTCTTCTTCTATGAGTAGCACCTCTGGCAATTCGGACAGCCATGCTGGAATTCTTCTTCTGGCTTTTGGAAGTCGGCTCAGTCTCTGCAAAATGTTTTGAAATCTGCTCTGATACCACAAGTGATGGTATATGTAGGTGCAGGCATTAAGGAGAGCCTTTCTTATTCGCCCACATTTGTTTCTAACTCTGGAGGAGTCGGATTCAAATCTTCGTTTTCATTTTCATTCATCAAATTTGGAAAATTTGATTAATGAAATTACAATAGTCCAATGTTATATAAAAATTCAAATAATATGATCTTTGGTTTTTTTCTAAATAAAGTGCTCCTAACTATATCTCAATTTTTAAAAGCACCTTAAACTATTGCTTGAAACCCTTTTTGGAACATGGCATCAAAATGGTTTTGAACCAACACTTCGATCCTTTTTAACAGTAATCAAACCTTTGAGCTTATGATATTAATCCACTTGAGCGACTATTTAATCTCCAGCATAAAACACTTAACTTATTCGGGCCCACATAACCAATGTTCAATAAACAATTACAATTGCAAAGAACGTTGGGCCATACCTCATGTTAACTCTCGTGCAGCTTCCAAAGTGAACGCCCTTAGATCTTCCGTCTTCAAGATCGAACGCAAACCGCTTTCCTTTCACCGCGAAACTTTAGCACATAAAAACTACACGATATGGGCAGTTTTTAAGCGATGACGTGTCCAAAATGTATTGGATCGCATTCTATTTTAGAAAACCACTTCTCTGCAAAATAGGTGCACGAGACCGGTGGTTTGTTCACACAAAACCGCTTCTTGGAAAATATGGTATTGGACTGAGTCTAATGCGGAATTCCCATTGCATTTTACTCCTTTCAAACCCGTCTCTCCATTCTAAAGGATCGATCGACCTTGATAGCAAATTAAATAGCAAAGTTCGAATGCAGGCTTAAAGTGTTAGCCACCTATAAAATTTGTTATATCAAAAGGTGGCTAAATAATTTTTGGAGCCTTTAAGAAACAAGTTTATAGCTAAAAATGTTATCTCTCAAATACTCATGAAGACATCATGCCCTGTGTTTAATCTTCACTGCTGTTTCCCTTTCAAACTCAGAAATTCGGTTGTTTTCCATGAAGAAAAGACTGCTGCCAAATCCCATTTTTCTCCTCCTTCACTTAAAACTAGCCTTCATTTTTACCCCTTTATTCCACATGGAATTCCTCTATTTTCCATTTATTCCCCATTCCCCTTCATAAAATCCCTTTTCACAAGGTTTAAAAGTCACTTTTGAATCTTGCCGAAACCCCCAAATCCATCAAAAACCTTGGAAAATTTCATAAAAAAATAAAGTTTTTGACTATGGGTTTAAGCCCCTTTGGGCTAAACCCTGAACCACTTCCCCTCATATGCCCCAGCGCTAGAACTGAGCGTTAATGGTCCCAAGTGCTTATCGCATCGGAACAAAACAAAGAACGCAAGTCTTTTTGCTTTATTCCGACCTCCGGTGCGATTAGCCCTTTGTTGATAAACCCCTGATCTTATCACCGCTTCACATAACCCTGGGCCTGCAATCGAGCGCTAAAACATTGTATAAACCCATCTTCAATGCATAATTCCCTTTGTAAGTTCATAAACCCACTTTTTCCTAAGTTTGGTCTAAACCCGCCATTTCATGTTCTTAATGAGAAGAACCGTTGATCTTTCCCGATCAAACGGTCATTATGATCTCGCATCAAAGATTAGTTGAAAGGGTAGATTGAAAAGCCCAACCATTTCTTCCGATACGATTGGCCCTTATACATTATAAGCCCTGGTCCCTTTGTTTTTCTATATACCCAAGGCCCCGCAGACGGGCGCCAAGCCTTTTTATACATATATCCCACTCCCGAACCATTTTACCTTTGCATTTCATAAAATTTTGGGTTTTCATAAGTATTAAAGGTTTTCCGCCAGTGTATATTTTGAAACCATATCCACTGTCGATCTGAAATGATCAGATGGACAGTGCTATATCACATCAGAGGTTACCATTGGCAAAATTTATTGTTTTATGTGCAAAACCCCGATTGGCGATCTCCCGATCGAATCCTGACCGTTGATCCTGTACATCCAACGGCTCATATTAACCCCGACAGGCCCGACCCCTGTGGGTCCTGCTCTCCCAAGACTTGATCTCCACCGTCCAAATCTCAGATCCTATGGCCCAGATTAAATCTGCCCTGCCACTCATCCGCCCGCGCATCTTACCAATATCGCGCTCACTCCGCGCCGTTAGATCTGAGACCCCAGATCCGACAGTTGGCGCGCATTTTTGCGTAACTTTAAGCGCGAAAGTTAATTTCCCGAGGGCTGCATGATATAAGTGGTTTCAAAAAGCCACGTGTCAGGCGGGGATGCATATCGCGTTCCAAAAGGTAAAACCACCTTCCCACCCTTCCGCAGCACGAAACCCATGGTTTTATTTGCTGAAACCACTCTTCCCCCATTCGGTGACCATGATTCACTACCACGCGCGTTCCTCCTCGACCGTCTTTATCTTCTAGCCTGGGTCAGGTCTCGACCATTTTCGTTCATTTCGCCCCCGCCCTCCGCCTTTTCCGTGCGTCACACAATCTCCGTCGTTGATCTCATGGGCCGATCTCATCCGACGGCCCACGATCATCCCAAAACCCCAAGTTTCATTTTAATGCTTTTCTTCCACCAAAGGGTATTTCAACCTATTTCCTTCGCTTCTCTTCGCATTTCCACTTATTTGTCATTATAACGTGACCCCTTCACGTTATATCATTACCATCGCTCCCAACCGTTGATCTCTGCAAGATCAACGGTCCTAACTTCAAATCTCCATTTCTTTTTCCAACAGCCTCCATTTGACCTCCGCATCAAATCTCTGTCGTTGGATGCATTCATCCAACGGCCACGCTCCTCACCAAAGCCTCTGAAGCAGTCCAACCCAATAACGCAGGATTTCTTAATTGTTTTTTGTATTTTGCAGGTTTTAATGGTTTTTTCCTTTATACAAAAGAAAAATATGAGAGCCAAGGGTGAAAATCCTGCAGGCCCTCACTTATCAAAGAGAAATCATTGAGCAGGGTTCAAATTCATGTTTCATCGATGCTTCATAGGCATTGATGCCATATGGAGCCTGTAAACACTTGCACATCAACAAGACACAGAGAATTGAAATGAACGAAGAGTATCAGTGTTGAAGACTAAAACGAAGCAAAACGAAAGATTAAAGCCTAATCCACTAATAAAACACAGATTTAAAGTGGATTAACAGTGATTAAAGACAAATCAAAAATATCTATCAGACAGAAAGGCCTTCACCGCCACAACAGAGGCTAATTATTTCCTCTCAGCTACCCAATGCCACCTGTAGCCTTAAAGTATTCAACATAGGGCTAAGTAAAGACCAAATCAGGAGATATTTGCATCAATACAGCTGAACAGTTAATTTAACCAAAGGAACTTATTGTAAGCTGTCAGCAGAAATTATTACAAGGATAATGAAGAGCCTTAAAAGTCAACAAATTCTTTCCAGCAAGCTTAATAGTTAATGTAAACCAATTAATACAGAAGAAATATCAGAATGTTCTCCATTAAGCCCCTCAAAGGCCGAGAAACAGTAAACTGTATTAATTGAACTTAGAAGATATTTTATCCCATTCCACCTCCTCACTTCTTCTATAAATACTTCTAAAGAAAATGAGATATATTGAAACTCTCTGAAATAATACATAGTATGTTGAAGTTGAAGAAGAAATTGGAGTCTTGGAAGTCCTGATGACATTGTTGCATGCTTGTTCTTGAGAAGGCTCTATCATTGGATCCATGAACTTGGCTGTTGGTGAAGTATTTTCGAATTGTTTAATGTTTTCCCCTGTTTTAATTTTGTTCCATAAATTCTTACTACAGTAGGATGAAATTTTTAGGCTAAGAAATGACTCCTGGAAGCACCTTAGACTTGTTTATCCTTCACTGTTTTATGTTTTCTTCTGCTGAGGTATTTTAGAGGCTTTAATTTTTCTCTTTAGTCCTCATGCTTGTTTATTTCTCTAATAGTTCGAATAGTTGGTTTCAGCATGATTTATGGTTCTCCCTGCTTGTCTGTTGCCACTTAAATACTTTTATTGAAGTGTCCCTTTGAAGTATCTTTGTTTTTAGTAAGCCAAGGAGGTCTGTTCCGATCTTGCCCTTTGTCCTTGCTTAAACAGTTGTCTTAAAGGTCTTTTATAGTTGTGATCATAGATGTGTTAGGCATTCCCTCTTTTATGACTGCAATTATCAGTGAATCTTTTATGTTTTCTAAGTCATTTGAAATAAAATCTTTGAGGAAATAGGGTGTTCCCCGAATCTTAGATTTCATTTTGAAAGTTGTCTTGAGGTCATTATTTGCTTAAAGAATGTTTGTAGAATTTATGGTTAGCCCTGTCTATCAAATATCTCTTTATTGTTCAAGTTATGTTTTCAAGTTCCCTTCTTTGAGAATTCAATTTCTCTTTTCAAATCATTGATGTCCATCTCATTCCAAAACCAAAGGATCCTGCGGCCAAGTTAGATTTTCCCTTTGATATCCCATATCCATTGATGAGTGTGTCATGGTCTCTTTCTGACTCCATTACCCAATGAAACTGGCATTTCCCCTTTCTATCTATCTTTCCTAGATCTTTTATATTCTGATGTATCAATTCAACCAAAAAAACAAACAAACACCTGAACTTTATAACTAGTCTAAAACCAATACTCAAAGCACACAAGATAAACCTTTGCAAACTAATATTTGAGAGACCCCTCTCTGAGAACAGGAGGACTAGATCCTGTAACTCTAAAGATTGGTTCTAATGTTGCCTTGTCTTTTGATTTCCCAAACTATCAAAACAAAGGACTCCAACATAAAGGCGATCACGGTGGGACATTGAGTAAAATATTTAAAAACAAAACACTCATTGTCCAGTATAACATAAGCAGCCTTCTTCAAGCACTACCAAGCATAATGGTAATCATGATAGGACTTATTTGAATCAGTAACAAACTAAGTAACCCTTAGGATTCTCATAGAACCTTATCAAACCTTGAAGGAATCAGTTACCAAGCCATAAGAGTGAAATCTGTATGTTTTGACACTTTAGCTAAGTGTAGAGTCGGATTTAGGACACTCTCATAACCTATAAGACCGAAAAAATCAGAAAAACCCAAAAACATTTCAGTTTGGCTTCATAATAAACATGGTGGTGGACCATAAAACCTTTTACCTCCAAAAGAGCTAAAAATTTCCACCTGGTGACTCCACAATCCTAAACAGACCTTAAGACTCCACTGGGGAGACCCATAATCTTTGTAAAATCATACAAACTCAGTTAGAAATCTTTAGGATTAAAGTTTTCTTCTTTTAAAAAGATCAGTTAGCCTCTTAAAGATTGTCATATTTGGTTAAAATTTTCTTTTAGTTGGGTCTGAAAAACACAGCATAGTGGCTCCTAGAAAGATTAATACTAGAGCCTACCCTGACCCAAACCCACCGGAAATTGTTGATAACCCTGAAAGTATACTTAGGGAGTCTCCTAAGATTAAATTTTCAACTATTTTCAAATCACCCTTGAGAGCTAATTCAATTCCTGAAAATCTTCCAGCTCTACACCAATCACAAGTCGACTTAAGAAATCCTTTTAGAACTAGGTTGCTTGATGATATAATTCAGATAGACTCTGAGTCTTCAATTTCATTCCTGAAACAAAGTGAACATCCTGGTAGTAGAGAAACCACACCACCTGATTTACATTTCCTTCTCAATTTAGGTGTCTCTCATCCAAGATCAGCTCAGCAATCTATCCCTGGTCCATCCACATCTGTTCATCCAACTACCACTGTTCAAAACACTCTAGTTCATCCCACCTTACATCTTGTAAATCCACCCCTTGTAAATCTGCCTTTCTTTCCAGCCATGGCAACATGGTATGCCCCATTAGTGTTACCACAACCTCTGCTTCCCTTACCAAATGATTATCAATCAAAAATCCCTCATTTCACTGCAAAAGAGTCTACAACAGCTCAACATCATGTGGACAGGATGGAAGATGCATTTGACTACATGGAGATAGAGGAGGAAACCATTAATATGAGGATTTTTGCCCAAAGTCTAGGAGGAGATGTAAAGAAATGGTTTAAAATCCTACCTCCTAATAGCATCAATGATCTCCCTACTTTGCATCAAACATTCATTAACAAATGGGAAACCAAAAAGAACCATCTCCAAATATTAGCAGAATATAGCAGCCTTAAAAGAAATCTAGGGGAGAGTGTTCATGACTATTGCACTAGGTTCAACAGCATTTACAATGCTCTTCCACCTCACATGAAACCTCCCCAAGGCATGGCCCTAGTAAGATATCCTGAAGGCTTTGATGTTGAAATGGCCTATCAGCTAAGGGAGAGAGATTACTTAACACTAGAAGACATGCATAAAGGATTTGTTAGTGTCGAGGCAAACATAATTGAGAAGAGAAATAGGTTAAGAGCAAAGAAGAGGGTAACTTATAAAGATGACATCACATCCTCAACCTCTGACACCAAAATTGATAACCTAGTGAAAGTAATGGAGAGAATGCTTGAAAATATCAATTTGAATGACAGAGTGCATCCCAGAGAACCTCAAAACAACCAAAATAGAAACATAAATCAGAATTATAGAAGAGAAAACAATCAAGACAAGAAGAAGGAAAATGACCAACAGATTAGACCTCCCTTCCAACAAAACTATGTAGATCAATATGAGGAAGATAGGGAGATGGAAAGGTTGGGAGAAGCTCATGTAAATTTGATTGGATCAGACAGTGGGGATGATTTTTTCCTCACTGAAGAAGAAAAAGGTTTCTTATTTGATCAAAATACAAACACCTATGAAGATTCTGATGATTATAGATTGGGGTTTGAAAATGAAATCATGGAGGTGCACAAACAATATGATCTTAGGAACAAAGGGAACGTATACAATTCAAAGGATAAAAACACTAATACTTCTGTCAAGAAAAACACAGAAACTCAGCCCAAAAAGACAACAGAGAAAACCAACATTTTGGCCAAAAAAATAGACTTAAACAAAGACAAAAGTGGCCAACCAAATGTTGAACAGAGTATCCCTAGCACTTCAGCTAGTGGTCCTAATAAAACTGTCTCAATTACCAGTCCAAACAAGGTTCAGCTAATCAAAATTGCTAAATGGAATTCAATTGAAAAAACAGATGTAAATATGAACAAGTCAATTGTTCCTTTCAGCCTTGAGGGAGATATTGCAAAGATAAAAATTACCATCCCCCTAGCTAAACTATTAACCCAAGAAGTGTACAAAAACCAAGTTTTAAAAGCTTTAAACTTATGAAGTGATACTGACACCTCAAACTTGACAGATGGCAAGCTTGAGTTGTTTTTTAGGTCCAGAAGTTGAAGGAAAATACCAAGAAGGGGCTGTCCCTCCCTTCTATGTTAGTTTGAACATACACGAGAAAATTTTGCACAATGCCATGTTAGATTCTGGAGCTTCGCACAATCTAATGCCCAAGGTAGTAATGGAAAGCTTAGGCTTATAAATTACTAAACCATACAAATATTTGTATTCCTTTGACTCAAGCAGAGTCAAATGTTTGGGTTTGATCAAATATTTGTGTGTTAACTTATCTCAAATTCCTGCTAAGAGTCTAGTAATGGACATAGTTGTAGCTGACATTCCCCCTAAGTATGGCATGCTCTTATCAAGATCATGGGGTGCCAAACTTCAGGGAAACCTTCAAATGGACATGTCTTATGCCACCATCCCTGTTTTTAACCAAAACAAAAGACTATACAGGGAATCTCACATGAAGTACATGGTGAGCAACATACATAAACCAAACAACTCTCCAATCTATTCTATTCAATCAAGTTTAGATTCTTTCATCTTTTACAACGAAAATGAAATCACTCAACAAGATAAGGAAAACATAGACCCAATCAGTTCACCAGAACAATCAAATCTTCCCTCGAATCAAATTCAAAACATTGAAAATCAACAGCAACAAGAAAATGAAAATGAGGCAAACATACTTTGGACAATAAACTTTGATGGATCCTGCAATAAAACAAGTGCAGGGGCAGGTGTGTGGATTCAGAATACAAATCATAGTTTTTCATATAAATTAGATTTCCCATGCACTAACAATATTGCTAAGTATGAAGCACTTCTCCTAGGCTTACAATTGCTTAAACAATTAGAAGCCCAAAAGATCTCAATATTAGGAGATTCTAAACTTATCATAAGACAAATCAAAGGAGAATACTCAGCTAGAAATCCAAGGCTTAGGGAATATCAAAACGTTGCCCTTGATTTATTGAAAACCTTTGAAAAGTATGAACTTATTTTCATTCCTAGAGCACTAAATCATCTAGCAAATGAACTCGCTTTCAATGCTAGCAACTGCCAAATACCTGAGATAAATGAACAGCTTAGTGTAAAGGTAAAGCACAGGCCTGCAGTGCCTGATAACGAAGATCACTGGCAGGTGTTTGACTCTGACAAACACATAGATGATTTCTTGAAATCAAAAAACGATTTCGCCATACCAATATCAGAAACCAGCCATAAAGAAAAATGCTTGTATATTGAACAAATCCCAGAAGTTGAAATAACGCATTCTGCTAATATAAATCATTATGAGAATCCCTTTGAAGTAGAGTTAATTGACAACGTAGACCAAGAAGACTTGGAAGTTTTACAATGTAAGAACGATTCAATTCCAAGAGGTCTCACACCTTTAGAACACCTTTTCGACTTTAACAACGTAGCCAAAGAACCAAGAATGGAGCCTGTGGAAACAGATGTAGAAGAACATAACATAGGCACCCTAAATAAACCCAATATGATTAAATTGTCCAGCACTCTCTTAGCTCACATAAAATTGCAATACATAGAGTTGTTCAAAGAGTTTAAAGATTTTTTTGCTTGGGGATACAAAGATCTGAAATCTTATGATACCAGTATCATTCAGCACAAGATCCCTTTGAGGGAAAATCAGAAGCCTTTCAAACAAAAAATAAGGGGAATCAACCCTGTTTTATTACCCTTAGTTAAAGCCGAAATTGAAAAGATGCATGATGCTGGCATTATAGTGCCAATTAGATTTTCAGAGTGGGTATCAAACTTAGTTTCTGTTAGGAAAAATACTGGAGAAATCAGGCTCTGTATCGACTTTAGAAACTTAAATAGAGCCTCTCTAAAAGACAACTACCCTTTGCCCAAGATGGACCATATAATTCAGAGGGTAGTTGGGTCAAAAAGGATATCACTCTTAGATGGGTTCTCGGGCTACAATTAGGTGTTAGTGCTCCCAAGTGATCAAATTAAAACTGCTTTTACCACACCTTGGGGCACATTTATGTATGTCAAAATTCCTTTCGGATTGATGAATGCAGGGGCCACCTTCCAAAGGGCCATGGATATAGCCTTCTCTGAATATATTGGCTATTTAATTATCATTTACCTTGATGACATAACCGTTTTCTCAAAGACTGATGAAGAACATTTGATTCACTTGAGAAAAGTTTTTGAGAAGTGTAGGAAATTTGGCTTATCTCTGAATCCTAAGAAGACACTCTTTGGTCTCGAAGAAGGTAAAATTCTTGGTCACATAATTTCAGAAGAAGGAATCAAGATAGACCCTATAAAGATAGATGGAATATTGCAAATCAACCATCCAAGAAGCCTCAAAGAATTACAATCTTTCATTGGAAAGATTAATTTTTTGAGAAGGTTTATCCCCAATCTTGCTGAGCTATTGAAAAACATTACAAACATGTTAAAAAAAGATGTAGGTGTAAAATGGACTTTGCCAGCTAAATAATCATTCGAACTGGTCAAACAAGCTCTTACTCAAACACCAGTCTTGATTAGTCCATATTTCACCAAAGACTTTTATATCTTTTCTTTTGCATCTGAACTTACAATAGCTGTAGTTTTACTTCAAAAAGAATGACTTCGGGCAGGAACAACCGATATCCTTATTTAGTAGGGCCTTAAGAGATGCTCCTCTCAAATATAACATCATGGAGAAGCAAGCCTTAGCATTAGTGAAAGCATTAAAGGACTTTAGGGTCTATATTTTACACTCTCACATAATTTCTTTTGTTCCACATACTGTTGTCAAGGACATTCTAAGTCAAGACCCTGATGGTAAAAGGGGAAAATAGATTGCAACTATTCTTGAATATGACTTAGAAATCAGGCCCACCAAACTAGTTAAAGGGTGGGGATTAGAAAAACTTATGGTTGAGTCTAACTTCCAAGCACTAGACATTAATATGGTAGATGTGTTAGAAGAAATAGAAGAATCTACTACTCCCTTTGAAGAAACATTTCTGAATTCTCCTTGGTATGCTAACATTATTTATGCGCTTTTATATTTGAATACCCCTCCTTCTCTATCTAAAACTAAAGCTAGATTTTTGAAACAAAAAGCTTTGAGTTATTGCATCTTAGATGGGGTATTATATTGGAAAAATGCTGTTGGAATTTTGCTTAAATGTTTACCTGAAGATGATGCAAGAAAGATCATGCACGAGCTGCATGAAGGAGAATGTGGAGGACACCTCTACTGGAAGACCACAGTAAAAAAAATTCTCAGATCTGGTCACTATTGGCCCACCCTTTTCCCAGACACTCAGAAGTTAGTCATGTCTTGCCATAAGTGTCAAGTTTTTGATGGCAAGAGAAAACTCCTTCCCTTACCTTTACATCCTATCAGAGTTGAGGTACCTTTTCAACAATGGGGTTTAGACTTCATTGGGGAAATCCACCTGTTGACAATTATCAACCCCTCCATTTACGTTTTGGCTAGCAGTCCTATTTAAATCTGCTTAAAACCTTCTTCCGAAGCCAAAAGCCTCCATATTCTACCCGTTGTTATCATTCCCGCCCCCTGAAATACATTTAAAAGGGCCGCAGATTCACCTTCGAAAATACATGAGCCCAGACCCCTTTAGCCCTAGCTACCCACAGCTAATTCATTCACATGACCTGGGCATAAAACCCTATGCCAAATCTAAAAGCGTTTATCATTAAAGGCTATCGGGCTTACTCCTCACCGTCCGATCAAACCAGAGATCGACGGTCCGCAGCCTGTCCCTGTCCGGTGGTCCCCGTCGCGCCTTGCTCCTGAAACTGGCTGGTTTATTTCGCACCGCCTATCCAAGGCTGGCAGTATTTCCCATTGGGCCAGCGATTCCATACGCTGCTTGCAAAGTGTCCCAGTGTACGATTTTAAAATCGCTCCATTTCGCGCGTTATCGTTCGGTCATTGACGCGCAACGAAATGGACGTGAGTTGTTCGATCTGCGGGCCTCCATCCGACGGTGACCACTCTTCGAAGCTGCATGGGTTTTATACCAAGCCTATAACGCCCGTGGCCCACCATCACGTCCCCGCCCGACGCAGTTTAAACCGTCCATCTCGTCCCATGATCATGTGGCCCAGAATTGTTTTCACGTCCCGCTGAGTGACCAAGTCCACCTCCATGTCTTCCCTCCCGCTTGGATTTTCATACGCCCACGTGGCATTTGCGTTAACCCCCACCATTCATATACCCCGCTTACGTGTTATGTTTCCGTGGTCATGTTATGTGTTTCCGCCTCGTTCATTCATCGTCGTCCACTGTATTTTTCATTGCCACCTTTCATTCCTCTGTCACCCTGCATCTCCTCATCGTTTCACTCAGCCCACATCACCATTCTGTGGTCACTGCCACATCCATCACCCTTACGCCTGGTTTCTTTAACACATATTTGGGTTTTTTCAGGTTGCATCGACCCGAAATTACCATTAATCTCCGTCTCCATTACAAAAGTCGAAGATGCATCTAAGGATCGATTTGCAGAGGGAGAATTTATGAAGGAAAGCCCTGGGTACTTGTTGTGACATGACTCTCATTAAAGGAGCTAGGATAAAAGTCTATCAAACCCTCCGGAGCCATTTAAAATGAGGATTTTGCCAACAGGGATATTAATTGAGCAACAACAGAATACCAGTGAAAGATCGAGAAGTTCATCACTCGGCATTTAAGGCTTTAGATGTGAATTTAAAAAGATGAAAGGAAGATGGTACCCAGCACATAACACAAGGCCCCCTAGATTCTATTTCAGCGGAGTTTTCTTCAGGAAAGTGCAGAATGTTCATGAAGATATATCCCTGTTCCGTGCTCCTAAAGAGATCTCCTACCCAGTGCATTTATTTTTGCAAATAGGTTATCAAGTACAGATAATATTATCAAGTCATTCAGTAGTATGGGCGCGAAGATTTTCCGCCATTTTGTTTCAATTAAAGAAATTTAATGTTTCACCTACCTCATTTTTCTAGAGTTTTCTGTTTCTTCTATAAAAACCTAGAAGAAAGACATTGTAAGGGTTCCAGACTTTTATCAGAACGCTGTGCTGTGAAAGACATTTTGTATACATTTTGTTAAAGCTTTTATGTGAAGGCTCAGAGCCCGTAGGGTCTCAGTGAGGAGGAGTTCTATCTGTAATGAGGATTCTGGTCTTTGGTATTTCACAGTATGTAACTTCCTCTTATGTTTTTAATATAACATCTCATTTCATCCATTTTCTCGTATCATGTTTTGGAATGCGAGTGGCTCACTGGGTTGGTATGGATTCATTCTAGTTAATGCCCATACTTAAATCATTCAAGCACTTTAAATAGGCCCATGCATGATATATTGTTCCATATACATCTCATACATCTTTCTACTATATTAGTTGCTTTGGGAGGGTGCTTTTAAAATGCCATTGTCATGTATGGATTCTTAGATTGGTAAGCCCATGCATGGTTCTGTTGTGTATCTGGGTATCAATCCAAAGTTAACTAATATCTTCTTGATCTTTATTTCACCACATACACTTTCTAATATCTGATTTATGTGGCATATTACTTGAACCGGCCCTCTTTGCAGTAAATTGTCTCTTAACTGTCTGATGTTTTAATATTGGAGCTTTGCATTGTGCCTTTGCAACATTGCTTTCCCTGTGACAGTTTCTGTAATTTCTGGTTCCATTTAAATCAATTTCCTTGTTTTAAAAGAGATAGCAGGAGAGTTTTGGATTGACACCCAAGTTATATAACACACTCCTTGCTATGATAAGATGTCATAGGCACTGTTCTATGGCAACTCTAGGCTGCCTCTAGGAGGGACAACAATTGTCGACAACAACTTTCTGGCGCCGTTGCCGGGGAAAAATTCAAGAAAATCAATTTCCCTGGGCCTCGACAAATTGTATTCACTCTCTAATCAGGTGAGCACAGAGAGTTGAAGAGTTGCATATCTCTCACCTTGGCGACTCCACTGTTGTTTATTTGATAAATCTATTGGTAGTCCTGGCTCCTCGAAAGCCACATTTAAGGTCAGATACTTCCAAATCAAAGATATCCTCTGTGTCTGACCCAGAGAAGATTATACACAGAAGAAGTTGGAAAGAAAGACAATCAGTCCGTACTGTAGTTCCAGAGTTTTCTACAGAATATTATCCATCCTCTTCTTCCCAAGAAATTCCAGTAGAAAATCCCGACTCCACTGAGGATAATCCTGAATATTACTCAGATAGCCCACCCAGGGGAAGTGATAGAACCAAAGAGAACTTTTGTCCTACCCCTAAGGCCGAAGAAGTAAAAGAAGTTACAGAAGTAGCCCCTGTTAATCGTGAATTGTTTCCATATACACCTCAGGCTTCTGTACAATATATTCCCATTGTTATACATACTCCACTTCCACCTCCTCCTCTTCCTCCTTTTGTACACCAGATTGTTGCACAACCCCCACCTCCTCAAATGGCTAATGTCCCAGCTTTCCTGCTGAATAAATATGCTCCCCTGGCATTACCACAAGTGTTGAATGATATGCCCCAGGATTATTTGAAGATCTTGCCCAGATTCACTGGGGAAAGTGAAATTGATGCTCAGAAACATCTTGAGACTTTCTGCTCTTTTGCAGAGAACTTTGATGTAGAACATTTGGATGTAGTCTTAAGATTATTTGTGCAATCTCTGGATGGTGAAGCCAGAAAATGGTTCAAAATGCTGGGAAATCGTTCCATAACCACTTGGGGCGAAATGGAAAATACTTTTCTCAGGAAATGGGGAGAGAGGAAAGATCATGGACAGTGTCTCAATGAGTTCAATACACTCAAGAAGAAACATAATGAAGGGGTGTCAAAGTTTATTAAGAGATTTAATAAGTTGTATTTGAGTTTGCCTCCTGATATGAAGCCTCATCAAAATGCTGCCAAAGTAGTTTTTATTGCAGCCTTTGATTCAAATTTCGGTTTCTCTTTGAGAGAAAGAAAACCTGCCACTCTAGATGATGCTCAGTCAGATGCTCTTGAGTTGGAAGAAAATTTTTCCTCCACTGGAAAGTTAAAAGGAAAGGCTGAGCAGGATGCTAGAAGAAAGGGTAAAGAAGAAGTATCTACCTCTAATCAAGACAAAGATTCAGACAAAATGGATGAAATAAGAAAAATTATTAAGAAGATGGTCAAGCTCGAATTGGAGGCCAAAAATTCAGCCCCTAAGAATTTTTATAATGCTCCAAATAAAGGTTATAATCCTCAGTACAGGAAACCACCCCTGCGGATATTGCCAAGAGATCCAAAAGAACAACAAGATCAAGTACCACCTCCTCTGTACTTGGATGGTCCAGAAGATAACCCTACTGAAGATGCTGCCTATGAGGTAGAATGTCCGTTGCAAGAAGTAGAAGAGTTTGAAGACATAGAAGAAGCAGAAATTGATCATTGTTGTAAACAATTTGAGGACTTCATGCTAGCACAATTCAATAAAAAATATGATCTCAGATCTTCAAGGAAGAGGACTCGGACTCAAGGCCAAGAAGAAGAGCCACCTCAGCAAGAAGCACTCACTCAAAAGGAGATGACAATGCTGAAAGCTGCAGATAAAGGTAAGAGTCCTACAAACAAGCCTTTACAGTCTAATGATCAAATTCCTTCTTCCTCAAAAATATTCAATCCTCCTAATGCTGAGTCTGTGTCAAAAGAAATAAAGCCTTCAACAGAGAATAAAGATTCTAAAGAAGTTGTAATAGAAAAGTCCTCCCCTGCTTTCAATCTACAAAAAGAGCTTGAGAAAGTTAAAATCCCAGTCCCCTTGACTGAACTATTGAAACAACCTGCATATCAATCTCAAATTACTTCTTTTATGCTCCCTCCTGAAGCACCAATTATTCCAGATAGCTTAAACCTTCAAGAAGAAAGACCCATGGTAGTCTTTGGCCCACATGTCAAGGAGATAGATCCCTCTACTCCTCCTTTCTATGTTTCTCTAGTTATCCATGACCTGTTGTTACACAATTGTATGTTAGATTTTGGGGCTTCCCATAATCTTATGCCTCTGTCTGTCATGGAACAACTAGGATTACAAATCACACGTCCATATAAAGACCTATATTCATTTGATTCCAAAAGAGTTAAATGCTTGGGGATTATTAAAGATTTAGTGGTCAATCTGGCCCAAATTCCAGCAAAAAGTGTGGTAATGGACATTGTGGTAGCTGATATCCCAGCTCGCTTTGGCATGTTGTTGTCAAGGTCCTGAGGAACAAAACTCGGTGGGTCACTCAAGATGGATTTAACATATGCCACTGTCCCAGTTTTTGGTGGCCAGGAGAGGAGGTTGTACAGAGAAACCAGATTTGTCAAGATGGTTACTAAGGCTGACAGCTCAGAGAATTCACCAGTTTACAGGAAGGAAGGAGATTTCTCATGTTTGATGTTAGAAGTAAATCTAAATTATGCTCATGAACCATCCTTTTGTCAATTTAAGACTGAGCAGCACTTGGAAGATAATGAAGCAGGAATCTGGACTCTACATTTTGATGGAGCAAATTCAAGGGAAGGAAATGGAGCTGGGGTATTATTAATTTCCCCTAAAGGTAAATGGGTTCCTTTGTCTTTCAAATTGGAATATGAAGCTACTAATAATGTGGCTGAATATGAAGCGATGCTGTTAGGATTGCAGACAACCAAGAACATGGGCGTACAATGTTTAAAAGTGCTGGGAGACTCAGAGCTGGTGGTCAGATAAATCAGAAATCAATGCCAAACAAAGCATCCTCGGCTGAGAGCTTACAGAAACGAAGTGTGGGACATGGTGGAAAATTTCTTCTCAGCATTCAATATCTATTTCATGCCCCGGGAGCAGAATAGAATGGCAGATTCTCTTGCTGTAGCTACCAGCACATTCCGTCCCCCTCAGAACCCTCTCTTGAGGTATGAAGTGGAGGTACGTTATAGGCCATCAATCCCAGATAATATTAAGCACTGGTAGGTATTTGAAGATGATGAACAAATGAAGAGATTCCTGGAGACAGTGGGAGAATTCTCTAATATGGAGATTGATGATTGTGAAGAAGATGAGGCTGAGAATGTTTCAGAAAACAAATGGGAGGAGAAAATGGCAGGAAGTAAAGTGCTGCAGCTGAAAGGAAATGTTATACCTAGAGGGTTGGTGCCTCTAGAAAGATTATTTGATAAGAACGATGTCCCATTCCAGCCAAGCAAAGTGGTAGAAGAAGATCAAGTGGAAGATCTGAATCTGGGTACTGAGGTTGATCCTAGAATTATCAAATTATCCAAGAAGGTCCCAGATGAATATAAGGAGAAATATCTGAAATTATTTCAATCATACAAGGATGTATTTGCATGGTCCTATCAGGACCTAAAAAAATTTGATGTCAATATAATGCAGCACAAAATTCCTCTGAAGGAAGAGGCAAAACCTTATAAGCAAAAGCTCAGACAAATAAATCCTCTGCTGCTTCCTTCCATTGAGAAAGAAATTAAGAAGTTGTTGAAGGCCAAAATAATTGTGCCACTGAGGTACTCTGAATGGGTGGAAAACCTTGTTCCTGTCCGAAAGAAAAATGGAGAAATGAGGCTATGTGTGGATTTCAGAAATTTAAACAGAGCATCTTTAAAGGATAATTATCCACTGCCCAAGATGGACCATATTTTGCAGAAAGTGGTTGGAGCCTCAAGAATGTCAATGATGGATGGATTCTCCGGTTATAACCAGTTGGTTGTACTTCCATAGGATCAGAAGAAGACTGCTTTCACCACTCCCTGGGGTACCTTCATGTATGCTAGGATGCCTTTTGGGCTAATTAATGCAGGGGCCACGTTTCAGAGGGATATGGACATTGATTTTGTTGGTGAGCAGGATAAGTTTCTGGTGGTGTACCTTGATGATATTACAGTGTTTTCAAAAGGAGATGCCGAGCATATTGAGCACTTACGCAGAACTTTTGAAAAATGCAGAAGGTATGGTCTTTCCCTCAATCCACAAAAGTCTTTATTTGCATTAGAAGAGGGAAAGCTTTTAGGGCATATTGTAACTAAGGATGGGGTGAGAATCGATCCTAAAAGAGTCGAAGTTGTAAATGGAATTTCTCTCCCCAGGAATAAAAAAGAAGTGCAAGTGTTTCTAGGCCGTATAAATTTTCTGAGAAGATTCATCCCTAACTATGCTGAGATAGTTAGGCACATAACATATATGCTGAAAAAGAACCATGAAGTGAAATGGTCACAAGAATCACGGGAGGCCTTTGCTAGGATTAAAGCTGCATTTGTTGAAGCCCCTGTGCTAGCTGGGCCCGATTATAATAAGCCATTTATGATTTTTTCATTTGCTTCACCTCATACAGTAGCCAGAATTTTGTTGCAGAAAAATGAAGATGGATATGAGCAGCCTATAGCCTTTTTCAGTCAGGTATTGCATGATGCAGAATTGAAGTACAATATATTAGAAAAGTAGGCATATGCCCTGGTGAAGTCCCTCAAAGCCTTTAGAACATGTGTTTTGCAGTCTCACATTACTGCATATGTCCCTACGGCAGCTGTCAAAGACATTCTCATTCAAGGAGATAGTGAAGGGAAAAGAGGGAGATGGATTGCAAAGATACAGGAATATGATTTGGATATCAGACCTACTAAGCTGATTAAAGGACAGGGGCTTGCTAAAATGTTATCTGAATCGAACTATCAAGCTCTAGGAATAAATCTGTCTATGATAGCAAATGGAGAGTCTGAAAAAGAAAAAGAGCAGCAAGGGCTGGAGATGGCTACTCAGAAAATACACATGAAATTTCTTACCAGTCCTTGGTATAAAGAAATAGTAGAATATCTCTTAACACTCAGCTGCCCACCCAGCTGTGATAAGGCAAAATACAGAGCACTGAGGCTAAAAGCACAAAAGTATATAGTTTCCAATGGCCAGTTATATTGGAGAGATCCTTCAGGCATACTATTATTATGCCTCACAGAAAATGAAGTAGGAAGTATAATGATAGAATTCCATGAGGGAATTTGTGGAGGCCATTACAGCTGGAGAGCCACAGCTCATAAAATTATGAAGGTCGGTTTCTACTGGCCAAAATTATTTGGAGATGTTTTTACTTAGGTCAGAGCATGTGATAAATGCCAAAAGTTTGCAGAAAGACAGAAGTTAGCAGCTCTGCCCCTAGTTCCAGTCCATGTAAATGAACCATTTCAGCAATGTGGATTAGATTTTATTGGAGAAATACATCCTCCTTCCAGCGGCCAAAACAAATGGATATTGACTGCCACAGATTACTTTACAAAATGGGTGGAAGCCATACCTGCAAGAAATGCTACAGATACAGTAATAATCAAATTCATGGAAGAAAACATCATATATAGGTTTGGTTGTCCTGCTAGAATAGTGACTGATAATGCACAGGCCTTCAAATCTACTAAATTTGTAAACTTCTACCAGCAATATAATATTACTCTGAATCATTCTACAGCTTACTATCCATAGGGGAATGGCTTGGCAGAATCTTCTAATAAAACTCTGGTGAGGGCCTTAAAGAAAACAATCAATGAAAACCAGAAGAATTGGGATTCCCAATTGAAGTTTGCTCTGTGGGAAAATAGAATCACTAGCAAGAGAGAAACTGGGAGATCCCCCTATGAATTGATATATGGACGAGCAGCTATGATTCCTGTGCAGCTGGCTTTACCAGTGGCACGTTTCATGCAGGAAAGTCAGGAAGAACCAGATGGTATGGTCAGAAGAATTAATCAATTGGTAGAATTGGAGGAAACACGGAATCAAGTGAGTCAGAGGTTAAAAGAATATCAGGAAAGAATGAAAAACATATTTGATCAGCATGCAAAAGATAGAAAATTAAAAATTGGAGATCTAGTTCTCAGGTGGGATGTCAGGAGGGCTGAAAAGGGAAAACATGGCAAGTTCGATCCACTGTGGTTCAGCCCATTCAAAATTGTGGAACACGGAGGTAATAACATGTTTGTATTGGAGAATCTGCAGGGTGACTTGCTTGACGCCCCTGTAAATGGCCAATTTCTCAAGCCATATTTTCAATTTTGATTCAGGCAGAGCAAGCCTGATGTACCATATTGTATATAAGTTTTGTTTCAGTTTTGGTTTGATGAGTGTGTTGATAAAATGTGGAGTAAAATGTAGAAGGTCTGTGAGTCCTCAGCACGTTCAAGCATGAACGTACCATCCCCAGTTGGAGCCGATGTTGACAATTATCAGCCCCTCCATTTACGTTTTGGCTAGCGGTCCTGTTTAAATCTGCTTAAAACCTTCTTCCGAAGCCAAAAGCCTCCATATTCTACCCGTTGTTATCATTCCCGCCCCCTGAAATACATTTAAAAGGGCCGCAAATTCACCTTCGAAAATACATGAGCCCAGACCCCTTTAGCCCTATCTACCCACAGCTAATTCATTCACATGACCTGGGCGTAAAACCCTGTGCCAAATCTAAAAGCGTTTATCATTAAAGGCTATCGGGCTTACTCCTCACCGTCTGATCAAACCAGAGATCGACGGTCCGCAGCCTGTCCCTGTCCGGTGGTCCCCGCCGCGCCTTGCTCCTGAAACCGGCTGGTTTATTTTGCACCGCCTATCCAAGGCCGGCGGTATTCCCATTGGACCAGCGATTCCATACGCTGCTTGCCAAGTGTCCCAGTGTACGATTTTAAAACTGCTCCATTTCGCGCAGTATCGTTCGGTCATTGACGCGTAGCGAAATGGACGTGAGTTGTTCGATCTGCGGGCCTCCATCCGACGGTGACCACTCTTCGAAGCTGCATGGGTTTTATACCAAGCCTATAACGCCCATGGCCCACCATCACGTCCCCGCCCGACGCAGTTTAAACCGTCCATCTCATCCCATGATCGTGTGGCCCAGAATTGTTTTCACGTCCCGCTGAGTGACCGAGTCCACCTCCATGTCTTCCCTCCCGCTTGGATTTTCGTACTCCCACGTGGCATTTGCGTTAACCCCCACTATTCATATACCCTGCTTACGTGTTATGTTTCCGTGGTCATGTTATGTGTTTCCGCCTCGTTCATTCATCGTCGTCCACTGTATTTTTCATTGCCACCTTTCATTCCTCTGTCACCCTGCATCTCCTCATCATTTCACTCAGCCCACATCACCATTCTGTGGTCATTTCCGCATCCATCACCCTTACGCCTGGGTTCTTTAACACATATGTGGGTTTTTGCAGGTTGCAGCGACCCGAAATTACCATTAATCTTTGCCTCCATTACAAAAGTCGAAGATGCATCTAAGGATCGATTTTTCAGAGGGAGAATTTATGAAGGAAAGCCCTGGGTACTTGTTGTGACATGACTCTCATTAAAGGAGCTAGGATAAAAGTCTATCAAACCCTCCAGAGCCATTTAAAATGAGGATTTTGCCAACAGGGATATTAATTGAGCAACAGCAGAATACCAGTGAAAGATCGAGAAGTTCATCACTCGGCATTTAAGGCTTTAGATGTGAATTTAAAAAGATGAAAGGCAGATGGTACCCAGCACAGAACACAAGGCCCCCCAGATTCTATTTCAGCAGAGTTTTCTTCAGGAAAGTGCAGAATGTTCATGAAGATATATCCCTGTTCTGTGCTCCTAAAGAGATCTCCTACCCAGTGCATTTATTTTTGCAAATAGGTTATCAAGTACAGATAATATTATCGAGTCATTCAGTAGTATGGGCGCGAAGATTTTCCGCCATTTTGTTTCAATTAAAGAAATTTAATGTTTCACCTACCTCATTTTTCTAGAGTTTTCTGTGTCTTCTATAAAAACCAGAAGAAAGACATTGTAAGGGTTCCAGAATTTTGTCAGAAAGTTGTGCTGTGAAAGACAATTTGTATACATTTTGTTAAAGCTTTTATGTGAAGGCTCAGAGCCCGTAGGGTCTCAGTGAGGAGGAGTTCTATCTGTAATGAGGATTCTGGTCTTTGGTATTTCACAGTATGTAACTTCCTCTTATGTTTTTAATATAACATCTCATTTCATCCATTTTCTCGTATCATGTTTTGGAATGCGAGTGGCTCACTGGGTTGGTATGGATTCATTCTAGTTAATTCCCATACTTAAATCAGTCAAGCGCTTTAAATAGGCCCATGCATGATATACTGTTCCATATACATCTCATACACCTTTCTGCTATATTAGTGCTTTGGGAGGGTGCTTTTAAAACGCCACTGTCATTTATGGATTCTTAGATTGGTAAGCCCATGCATGGTTCTGTTGTGTATCTGGGTATCAGTCCAAAGTTAACTAATATCTTCTTGATCTTTCTTTCACCACATACACTTTCTGATATCTGATTTCTGTGGCATATTACTTGAACCGGCCCTCTTTGCAGTAAATTGTCTCTTAACTGTCTGATGTTTTAATATTGGAGCTTTGCATTGTGCCTCTACAACATTGCTTTCCCTGTGACAGTTTCTATAATTTCTGGTTCCATTTAAATCAATTTCCTTGTTTTACAAGAGATAGCAGGAGAGTTTTGGATTGACACCCAAGTTATATAACACACTCCTTGCTATGATAAGATGTCCTAGGCACTGGTCTATGGCAACTCTAGGTTGTCTCTAGGAGGGACAACAATTGTCGACAACACCACCCATCTTCCTCGGCTCAACATAAGTGGATCCTCACTGCCACTGACTTCTTTACCAAGTGGATAGAAGCTATTCCCTCTAGAAATGCTAATGACTCTATCATTATCAAATTTCTTGAAACAAATATCCTATCCAGATTTGGTTGTCCTAGAAAAATCATAACAGATAATGTTGTTGCCTTTGAATCTAAGAAAATGGTTGATTTCTGTTACAAATACCACATTACCTCGCCTACTATCCCCAAGGAAATGGATTATTTGAATCCTCCAATAAGAGCCTTATCAATATCATCAAGAAGCTGTTGGAGCATAATCATAAATCATGGCACACTAAGCTGGTTCATGCCTTATGGGCTGATAGATTGACTACCAAAAGGTCAATTAGTATGTCCCCTTATCAGCTAGTCTATGGTATGGATGCAGTTTTCCCCACCTCATTAGGAGTTCCAGTCATGAAACTCCTCCAAGAAGTGCAGATTGAAGAGAATGATATGTAGAGGAGAATCAACCAAACCATCCATTTACAGCAGACTAGAGAAGAAGTCTATGAAAGAACACAGTTAGTCCAAGAAAATATGAAGAAACTATTTGATAAAAGGACTAAGGCAAACAATTTCCAAGTTGGAAATGTTGTTTTTAAATGGGATTCAAGAAGAGAAGAGAAGGGAAAACATGGCAAGTTTGAGAACTTGTGGAAAGGGCCCTATATTATCCATGCTGAGAGGGGTCACAATGCATTTTTCTTGAAAGAATTGAATGGGGAAGATCTGTATGGAGGTCCTGTAAATGGCAAGATGCTCAAGCATTAATTCTGCCAAGATTCTTGAGTTTCAAATAATTTTATTTTTCATTGTAAATATCATAGTCTGAACATCACATTCAAAGTTAGAAAAATAAAAAATACTAAAACAATAGAAAAGAGAAAAGAGGGCAGATTGTAAAAAAGGAAAGGTATAGCCCCATACCAAAAAAGAGAAACAAAGTTTGAAAGAGTGCAAGCTTAAAATGCCACTCCTGAAAACACACTTCTAATTGATCATACAGCCTAATCATGACTAATTAGTTTTAAATTAACTGTTGATAGGTTAGTGAATTCGATTTGCCAAACAGCTTAAATCTTGGCTTATCAGTTAGGTAGATTATGATAGAAATTAAAGGTTCAAACAAGCTCAAAATCTGAACCTAAAATGTCCAAAAGAAGAATGATTCCCATCTGTCTTAAATTTGAGTCTAAAACAGAGGTAAAACTGGTTCTAATCAGCTCAAAATCTGAACCAAAGAATAAGGAAAAAACAGCTCGAATGAACTCAAAAATAGAGATGAAGAAAAGAGAAGGTCGTGCTTAGAACTTTTAGATCTTAAACCTTCCATTTTGATTTAATTTTCTGAAAAATAATATCTATATGCAGCTTGTTTTTTATGCCATATATCAGCAATGAGTTAGACTGTTTAATCCTGACTTGTATGCTTTTAAATTTATGTTTTAGAAGTTAGAGGATGAAAATCTGTTGGACTGTTTAATCCTAACAGATAGTAGATTAGGTAAAGAAGCATATGAACTCTATTGTTTAATCTGAGTTCATGAAGAAATAAGAAGTAGACTTAGATTATATTTTTTGCTTTCAAAAGAATAAAATTTTGTAAGAGAGTTTGCCAATCCAAGTGCACTTTGTAGAAGAAAAAATGTTAGATCAGTAGGATTGGGTAGGTAGAAAGCTTGTTGATGAAGATCCATTGTTTTTCATGGCTACTAACATTTTTCAGAGCAAAAGAAGATCATCCAAGTATATAAAGGGTAGCCCAATGGATGAGGCACAGATCAGCCTCCAGAGAATGCAAGTCTGAAAGTTCTTGATGCCTTCAAGAAGGCACCATCCCCAAGTGGAGCCACTGTTAGCCACCTATAAAAAATTTTATATCAAAAGGTGGCTAAATCATTTTTGGAGCCTTCAAGAAACAATTTTGTTGCTAAAAATGTTATCTCTAAAAGACTCATGAAGACATCATGCCCTGTGTTTAATCTTCACTGTTGTTTCCCTTTCAAACTCAGAAATTCTGTTGTTTTCCATGAAGAAAGACTGCTGCCAAATCCCATTTTTCCTCTCCTTCACTCAAAACTAACCTTCATTTTTACCCCTTTATTCCCCATGTAATTCCTCTATTTTCCATTTATTCCCCTTTCCCCTTCATAAAATCCCTTTTCACAAGGTTTAAAACTCACTTTTGAATCTTGCCGAAACCCCCAAATCCATCAAAAACCTTGGAAAATTTCATAAAAAAATAAATTTTTTGACTATGGGTTTAAGCCCCTTTGGGCTAAACCCTGAACCACTTCCCCTCATATGCCCCAGTGCTAGAACCAAGCACTAATGGTCCCAAGCGCTTATCTCATCGGAACAAAACAAAGAACGCAAGTCTTTTTACTTTATTCTGACCTCCGATGCGATTAGCCCTTTGTTGATAAACCCTCGATCTTATCATCGCTTCACATAACCCTGGGCCCACAATCGGGTGCTAAAACATTGTATAAACCCATCTCTGATGCATATTTCCATTTGTAAGTTCATAAACCCAATTTTTCCTAAGTTTGGTCTAAACCCGCCATTTCATGTTCTTAATGAGGAGAACCGTTGATCTTTCCCGATCAAACGGTCATTATGATCTCACATTGGAGATTATTTGAATGGGTAGATTGAAAAGCCCGACCATTTCTTCCGATCCAATTGGCCCTTATACATTATAAGCCCTGGTCCCTTTGTTTTTCTATATACCCAAGGCCTCGCGGATGGGTGCCAAGCCTTTTTATACATATATCCCGCTCCCGAACCATTTAACATTTGCATTTCATAAAATTTTTGGTTTTCATAAGTATTAAAGTTTTTCCGCCAGTGTATATTTTGAAACCATATCCACCGTCGATCTGAAATGATCAGAAGGACAGCGCTATATCGCATCGGAGGTTACCATTGGCGAAATTTATTTCTTTATGTGCAAAACTCCGATTGGCGATCTCCCGATCGAATCCTAACCGTAGATCCTGTACATCCAACGGCTCATATTAACCCTGACAGGCCCGGCCCCTGTGGGTCCTGCCCTCCCAAGACTTGATCTCTGTTGTCCAAATCTCAGATCCTACAGCCCAGATTAACTCCGCTCTGCCACTCATCCACCCGCGCATCTTACCAATATCGCGCTCACTCCGCGCCATTAGATCTGAGACCCCAGATCCGACGGTTGGCGCGCGTTTTCATGTAAATTTAAGCGTGAAGGTTAATTTCCTGAGGGCTGCGCGATATAAGTGGTTTCAAAAAACCACGTGTCGGGCGGGGACGCATATCGCGTTCCAAAAGGTAAAACCACCTTCCCACCCTTCCGCAGCGTGAAACCCATCGTTTTCTTTGCCGAAACCACTCCTCCCCCATTCGCACTATGATCTATCGCGTTCCTCCTTGACCGCCGATCTCTATAGATCAACGGTCTTACACCATTTTCACATTTTTCATCGCCCTCCGCCTTTTCCAAAGGGTTTCTCAAGCATACAATATCCGCCATTGATCTCATGGGCCGATCTCATCCGACGGCCCACGATCATCCCGAAACCCCAATTTTCATTTTAATTCTTTTCTTCCACCAAAGGGTATTTCAACCTATTTCCTTCGCTTTTCTTTGCATTTCTGCTTATTTTTCATTATATCATTACCATCACTCCCGAGCGTTGATCTTTGCAAGATCAATGGTCCTAACTTCAAATCTCCACCGCTTTTTCCAACAGCCTCCATTTTACCTCCGCATCAAATCTCTGCCATTGGATGCATTCATCCAACGGCCACACTCCTCACCAAAGCCTCCAAAGCAGTCCAACCCAATAACGCAAGATTTCTTAATTGTTTTTTGTATTTTGCAGATTTTAATGGTTTTTTCTATTATACAAAAGAAAATGAGAGCCGAGGGTGACGATCCTCCAGGCCCTCACTTATCAAAGAGAAATCATTGAGCAGGGTTCAAATTCACGTTTCATCGATGCTTCATAGGCATTGATGCCATATGGACCCTGTAAACACCTACACATCAACGAGACACAGAGAATTGAAATGAACGAAGAGTATCAGTGTTGAAGACTAAAACGAAGCAGAACTGAAGATTAAAGCCTAATCCACTAATAAAACATAGATTTAAAGTGGATTAACAGTGATTAAAGACAAATCAAAAAGATCTATCAGATAGAAAGGCCTCCACCGCCACAACAGAGGCTAATTAATTCTTCTCAGCTACCCAATGCCACTTGTAGCCTCAAAGTATTCAACAGAGGGCCGATTAAAGATCAAATTAGGAGATATTTGCATCAATACAACTGAACAGTTAATTCAACCAAAGGAACTTATTGTAAACTGTCAGCAGAAGTTATTACAAGGATAACGAAGAGCCTTAAAAGTCAACAAATTCTTTCCAGCAAGCTTAATAGTTAATGTAAACCAATTAATACAGAAGAAATATCAGAATGTTCTCCATTAAGCCCCTCAAAGGCCAAGAAACAGTAAACTGTATTAATTGAACTTAGAAGATATTTTATCCCATTCCACCTCCTCACTTCTTCTATAAATACTTCTGAAGAAAATGAGATACGGGTTGGTTGATCAATAGTTGTAATATTGAAACTCTGTGAAATAATACATAGTCTGTTGAAGTTGAAGAAGAAATTGGAGTCTTGGAAGTCCTGATGACGTTGTTGCATGCTTGTTCTTGAGAAGGCTCTATCATTGGATCCATGAGCTTGGCTGTTGGTGAAGTATTCTGAACTGTTTAATGTTTTCCACTGTTTTCATTTTGTTCCATAAATTCTTACTACAGTAGGATGAAAGTTTTAGGCTAAGAAATGACTCTTTGAAGCACCTTAGACCTGTTTATCCTTCACTGTTTTATGTTTTCTTCTGCTGAGGTATTTTAGAGGCTTTAATTTTTCTCTTTAGTCCTCATGCTTGTTTATTTCTCTAATAGTTCGAATAGTTGGTTTCAGCATGATTTATGGTTCTCCCTACTTGTCTGTTGCCACTTAAAGACTGTTATTGAAGTCTCCATTTGAAGTATCTTTGTTTTTAGTAAGCCAAGGAGGTATGTTCCAATATTGCACTTTGTCCTTACTTAAACAGTTGTCTTAAATGTCTTTTATAGTTGTGATCATAGATGTGTTAGGTGTTCCCTCTTCTATGACTGCAATTATCAGTGAATCTTTTATGTTTTCTAAGTCATTTGAAATAAAATCTTTGAGGAAATAGGGTGTTCCCCGAATCTTAGATTTCATTTTGAAAGTTGTCTTGAGGTCATTATTTGCTTAAAGAATGTTTGTATAATTTATGGTTAGCCCTGTCTATCAAATATCTCTTTATTGTTCAAGTTATGTTTTCAAGTTCCCTTTGTTGAGAATTCAATTTCTCTTTTCAAATCATTGATGTCCATCTCATTCCAAAACCAAAGGATCCTGCGGTCAAGTTAGATTTGCCCTCTGATATCCCATATCCATTGATGAGTGTGTCATGACCTCTTTTTGAATCCATTACCCAATGAAACTGACATTTCCCCTTTCTATCTATCTTTCCTAGATCTTTTATATTCTACCGTATCAATCCAACCAAACAAACAAACAAACACCTGAACTTAATAACTAGTCTAAAACCAATACTCAAAGCACACAAGATAAACCTTTGCAAACAAATATTTGAGAGATCCCTCTCTGAGAATAGGAGGACTAGATGTTGTAACTCTAAAGATTGGTTCTGATGTTGCCTTGTCTTTTGATTTGCCAAACTATCGAAACACGAGACTCCAACATAAAGCTCATGCGTTGAAATTGGAATTAGAATTGTATTCACCGATGTCGATTCAAACAACAGCATTCGACCTCAACTGATATCGCTCAAAACAATAGAGCCTTCTATGCTACTTCAAACATATTAAATGTCATATTAACAAGTTGTGTTCTTCATAACACTCATCAATTCCTATTGAAACCCTTACAGCCGAATCGGTATCGATTCTTGCAAATCGAACCCCACAAACTCTTATATAAACTCTAATCAATATCAGAATTGATATCTGATATGAACATAACTAATTCACACAAAATAAGTGCGTATTTAATTTAAACAGAGACTAATATCTTAAAGTTAATCAATATCTCCATAGTATATGGAAAACCAATTTAAATCACGAAGGTGGAATCCTCCGAGGATTGCCAATACAAAGAACAATTTATGAAACAAAGCAAATTTTATTAAAACAGAGGTAAAACCTCTCGATCCTAGTCTTCTACGACCAACCCTGCTTTACTCTGTATCAGGGTTATATTTATAAATCTTTACATGACTGTTCGGTTCCTTCTTGAGGACCGGTTTCTTCTTATTTAAATAAAGCCTAATTACAGAATATTGCTCTAATTCTATCAACAGAAACTAAATAGACTGACACGAATCAACTATTTGACTTCTTCAGTTACTAAACTAACCCTATCTGCTCTAAGTGTAACAGACAGCTAAGGTATTGACACCTTTGCTGGTACATTTCTTTGAACTTCTCGAGCCCTTATAGTCACAACATGTGCACAACTCTTCACATTGCTGACTAGACTCTAATGCCCCTGCATCATTGTGTCTGGTGCATAGCTATGCCACTTTGTTGTGGTGTCGTATTGATTTTGGTTCTCATGGTCTTCTTATCATTAGTTGAGTTCTTGCATTTTGTTTGAGAGTCTCAGAAATTGGTTGGGAAAGAGGGAATTTAATGGAGCTTGGGGAGAGCTCTGTGGTACCCAACAAGTAATGTAAGATATGAATGGAGCTCTTTTCATGAGTAAGCGCATCAAAAGGTAAGAGAATTACAGTCGGTTGAACTGGTTGGGTCCATTGTGGTAAATGGATTGTGGCAGTACAGACATGAGAAAGGAAGCAAAAAAGGTAAAATGAATGAGGTGTTAGATGCCTCAGCTATGTTGGGAACTGTTGTTCTCAATGTTGTGCATGTTGTGCACAAATAAGGAAGCTCTCTTAATCGAGACCTTATGATATCTATCCATTGTGTTATGATCATGATTTTGTTGATGTTTACATATGTACACATGTATGTATGTATGTATGTCATTGATTGACATGGTCATCATGGATCTTGATGGTTTTATGTTGATGGTGTGTATGTATATATGTATGTATGTATAAAGTGACCTAACATGATCATGATTGTGTTATGCTAATGATTATATGTATGTATCTATGTATCTATGTATCTATGTCACGATATGACAAGGTTTCAATGATCATTGTTGTTGAGGAATGATTGTTTATGCAGGTGAATGACATGAAGAGGTTCCTCGCTATGAGTAATCAAGTGGTAGAGTAAATTTGAAAGATCTATGAGGTCAGTATCATGTGGATATGATTTAATTTTATATGCTTGTACTATTCCTATGTTTATGGAAAGGTAATGCTGAGAGGCACATCAACGATATGAAAGTAGTGTGATCTGCGACATGCTACGATAAGAATGGATAGTGGAAAGACACTAGAAGAGAGGTTGCTTGTGGGGTCAATGTCTGGTCTATGGATGTACAATGTTATTTTTGTGTATATGTTATGCATGTCGTATATTCAATGATTGTACCTATGGTGATTGTACCAAAGAGGTATGATGTGAGTTTATTTCAATTTATTTTGATTCTAATGGAAATTATGTGCTTACTATAGTAAAGAATGCAATTCCTAGTTTGGGATGGTTGAAACTTATTGCAAACATTAGCATCAACAAAAAAAGGAATTGAAAGATGCAATAGTGTGCTAGTAAAAGCACTTGAGGAGCAGGGCCATTGTGGGATACTAGGCCCAATAGTGTCCATTGATTGCCATGAGCATGATATGACCGGTATGATGGTTGAGGCAGGTATATGCCTTGTTTTTTTTATATCTTCCGATGCGAGGAAGACTTGCCAAGGGATGGACTTCCCAAGATGGGGATGCCAACAGAACTTGGAAGGTGAGTGGTTGCACGAAAGGGGATTACCGGATTACCAGAGGGACTGTGTGTAAGAGAAGGGAAGGTTTGGTATGGATTGGTTTTGGTCATTATCATTTCCATATGGAATCAAATGCACATTGGGAGTGTGCCCTGGAACAATGAGACAATAACTTTTCACTGAGAGGACAAGTGGCACGAGATTGTAGCGCTGGACATTGGATGCAGCTTTGAATTTGGCATTGGATTCTGATCTTCCTTAGTAGGAGGTGAATCCTGGTATTACATTGAGGGTGGAGGTGTGAGCCTCCAGGTTTCCCTTATTGTTGATACAGGCATCGTATCCTTATATTTTTTGGTTGAGAAAATGTGTATATGTGTATATGTGTACATTATTGTAAATATTGTATCAAGCTAGTTTATAAAGATCCAAAGAGAGTATAGTTATTTAATAGTTGAAGCAAATGTGCATGAGTATATGTGGTTGGTATTGTAAATACCGTAATGAGATGTGTTATAAATCTCCACCACATGGTGTGATTTTCATGATGGGTTTTGCTTTCGAGCAGGTTATTCATTGTAAATACTGCAACGAGTTTTATTATAAAGCTCCATAGGAAGTGTGTTTTTTTAAGCAGTTTTCTGGTTTGTAGGTGTCATTGAACACCAAGGACGGTGTTCCCCCAAGGGGTATATTTCTATAATATCCCTAGTAAAAATAAATGTAAAAATATATATAAGACCACGGTGGATGGGACGCGTATTCCAAGCTGAATCGTGGGAAAAAACATCCTAGTGGGTGTTCATTCTGTTTATTATGGCTAAGGAAATTGGCAAAGGCATAGGCATGAGGAATTAATTGGCATTTTATTTATGAAAATAATGGAAAATAGGAGAAAAGGAAGGTGAAAGGTCACAAATTTAATGTGAGGAGGAAAATGAAGCAAAATAATGGAAAATGAAGAAAATAGATTCCTCATTAATAAAAAGGATTTTGAGGATCATTGAGCAAGTCTTGGTTAGTTCAATTTTGGATCTCCCATTATTCTCTCTCTCTCTCTCTCATACTCTTGAGCACTTAGAGTATTCTTGGAGTACTCTTGGAGAGTGCGGAATATTTGGACATTTAGATCAAGAAAGCAAAGGAAGAGCGGGAAAGCACAGAGGACATCGAGATCAAAATCTACAACAGGTTCTGAGTGCGGGTACCAAGTTGCATGTTTGATTTCCTCACTAGTTTTGGTATGCATGGTATTGCATGTTGTTTCTTTATTATGATCTATCATGGGCATGAAGGATGGATAGGATTGACAGTGGATTTTCCTAGCCTTGAAATTTCTTGGATAGACATGTTGATTGTGGGTTTATTTCCATTAATTGTTTTTTGGTTGGTTCTCATGGTTCATTTAGCTGTTGGGTTGAGTTATTAGTTCCTAGAGCCTTGGTTGGACAAATGATCTGGAGCCCAGCAGACAGCTGTTAGGTTGATTTACTAGTCCTGGAGCCTTGGTTGGAAAAACGCTCTGGAGCCCTAGGTGGGTTTAGTTACTAGTCTTAGATCATTGGTTGGAAAAATGCTCTAGAGCCCGAGAACAACTAGGGTTCAGTTACTATTCCTAGAGCCTTGGTTGGAACAAACACTCTAGAGCCCTGGAGCAACTTGGATAGAGACTAATCCATGACAGTTAGTGATGTTTGACCGTGAGGTGGAATAATTGGTTTGGGGTTGAGACAATTTGGTCTTTGGAGCCTTGGTTTCTTGTTGATTGATGTGTTTGATAAAGTCCCACATTCATGCTTGGAATATGGCACGGGGGTGATTGGATGAAGTGAGGCTTGGCTCAACCAATGTATGGTCGGGCGGAACATGGAAGTCCCATCTCCGGTAGTTTTTTACATTCAGTAATGAAGATCTCATTCCTCTAGTGTTCAATATGAAAATATACTAGTTTATGTATGGATTTCATTGCTATTGTATCCATTGTATTTTTGTTATTAATATGCTAGTTATGAGCATGTGTTCGATCAGTGATGATGTATGACTCTATTCATGTTTTTTCCTGTAAATGAATATCCCATGTATATATGGTAAAATAGATTGTATGATAGCTTATGATGTAGGGGAGCAATGCTTCTTAGCCGTTCTCAGATTTTTAAGGGACCTCTTTGTTTAAATATGTTGTTTATGCATATAGATACTATGTTTGTGACATGTTTGACGAAATTCCTGTAATGGATGAGTTCCTGATGATTTGATTTCTTCCATATGTTTGTTTTAATTTTATTTACCCTCTCTTGAAATTACGGAAAGTTCTGGGCCCAGGGCTCAGGGGTTGAAAATGTTGCATAGATCCCAAAGCTATAGGAGGAAAATTCATTATTTGGGCCTTAGCCGCTACGTTGACAAGGCTATACCACGGATATAGGGTCTATATCCACTCCCTTTCCCTTACAAGCCCATGACTAAGCCTCAAAGGGTCTAAGAATTAGTCCCCCATTAGGGAACAGGGTCCTGGAAGGTTGGGTTACATCTTGGGGATGTCAATGATGCAGTTTTTAGGTTCCCGTGATTTGGCTGATTGGCAAGCCAAATGATAGTGTAACATCAAACCAGTCTTTGGAGCCCAAGGACCTAGCCTTCATGGACTCAGAGAGAGCTCTCTCTATTTGTGTAAGGGATATTTGTGTGTTTGCTTATTGTGTTCTTGATTTTAGGCTAGTTATGAAATGATGCAGTTTTTAGGTTCCCGTGATTTGGCTGATTGGCAAGCCAAATGATAGTGTAACATCAAACCAGTCTTTGGAGCCCAAGGACCTAGCCTTCATGGACTCAGAGAGAGCTCTCTCTATTTGTGTAAGGGATATTTGTGTGTTTGCTTATTGTGTTCTTGATTTTAGGCTAGTTATGAAGTAGGTTTTTGGTTTTTAGGTTGTGAGGGATGAACTGATCAAAGACTAAGATAGGTAAAAATATGTCGGATCAACTGGGCTATGGGGTCGAAAATGTCAAGAAAGCTTTTAGATGGTGATACAAGGTTGTTGAAGGGCCGATTTGATTCGAGGTAAAATGGATCTTTGGGTAAAATGGAGTGAGATGGACACTAAATTTGTGAAGAACAAAGGATTTCAAACATAAATAGTTTAATAGCTGACATAAACATGGTAGGGCTAACCATTAATCATGAGAAATGTAACTATAAACTGATCAATGCATAGAAATAAACATTCAAGCCATGCATAGAGATATATGACTCTCTAACTTTAGGAAATAGCTATCAGACTTTGGGGAAATACGTTTAAGACAAAAAAACAACTCAAATCACTATGAGGAAACACCTAAGCATAGTATTTCAAGCTATTGGGCACTTTGAAGCAAGATTGCATAGTTTTAGGCAAAGGGCAAGATCAATACAAGACCTCCTTGGTTCAAAAAATGACAATCTAATCAATCAAAGAAAGGTTTCAAAGGTGGAGCTATGACTAGCCATGAGTAAGCAGGGCATACCGTGAATCATACTTAGCATGCATAAAACCATAAATGAAACAAGAAAACAATATTCTTCAGTTATCAAAGAGCAATCAAGGATTCTTTGATATGACTAAGAAGGAAGAAAACATAGAAGCTATGAAGAAACAGGAAATTTGAGGTGCCTCCAAGGGCATGTCTCAAATCTATTCTATACTACCTTATAGCAAGCAAGAACATGGAAATATGAATGAAAACTAAGAAGCAAAACAGAGAGGGACACTATACCATTTTACCAAGTCATGGAATCCAACAACCAACCTCCTTCATCATCCAAAAACATCCAAGAAACTATCCAAATGCATGAGACAAGTGTTTCTTCCAAGCTTGCATAACCATATATTTCTTCTATTCATCAAGTTCAGCCTTATTTACAATCAAAGCCTTTGGAATATATAGGCCAAAGTGAGGAAAACCTCCTAGTTCAACTTGCAATCTCATTGGCCTATCCAAAATATCTGATTTTGTCCTTGAGGCTTTGCAAAGCCCAAGGCAAAAAATATCTAATAAAATATCTCAAAAATGCTAAAAAAGGAAAATATATTGAATTTTCATAACTAATCATGCACAAAAATAGCTAAACGCACATGAGGAAAAGCCACTTTAGAAAGGTTCATTTTTTACAAAAATACTTAAGAAATATATCAGCAAAAAGTCCTCTGACTTGCCGACAACTTTTGGAGGCCTTCCTGATGTCAAAACGATACCCGTGACGGCTCGTTGGAAAGATTTGAATGTATATCTTCTGAAAATTATTATTTTTCTCCAAACTAACCACTAGAGGTCCATCAAAAACTGACCTGTGTGTAAAAACCCAAAAAATAGACCTTGCTAATAAACGGGGCAAAGTGTAGAAAAAGTGAGTGTTTTTCACCATTTTGGAGGAGAAAATCATCTTCAATTGATCTGAAAATCGCTGAGTATATACCCCTGAAATTATGGCATCCAATGATACCATTTTCATCCTTTGAGGATGCCCCAAACAGAAATGGAGATGCCCATGAGTTTTAGTCAAAAACCCAAAAATGATAAAAAACCAAAACTTGTTGAATTTCGCCCAATTTTGGCGACCATGACCCTCAAGGGTTTTCAAAAACATGCTGTGAAGCTGAGGCCAAAATTTGGAACTTTGAGGTGTCTTTCTTCAATTTTGGTGCCGAGCGCCTCCTTTGAGCCTCCTTGAGTTTTTCCTGTGTGGCCTTCAATTTCCGCCGGGCAAACTGATTGAGCTTCTTATAGTGCCCGGTCATCCTCCGTTGAAGGTCAAAATCTCTATTTGCCTCCTCCAACTTCTTTTCTAAGTGATCATTCACCCTCTCAAGCCATGCTTCTCGATTTTTCTCTATCTCTTGGGCGAACAAAGTAGAGAGAGGAAAAGATTGGAGAAGGGCAGCTTCTTCCTCCTTTTGTTTATCAAGGGCTCTTTTGAGCCCCATGGTTCTTGGCCTCTTTCTCCTGGGCTGATCTTCATCTTCCCTCTCATCGAACTCACCCATGAGTTCTTCCAATCTAACTTGTGCCTTAGAGGCCTCCTTTTTGTATTTGATGGCCCGTGTCTCACATACCGCCATGTGGACACTCATCTGTTTATTTTGAATTTGCAAAAAGTGATTGAAGTTTCTAGCCCTCTCTAGATCTACCCTCAAAGCATCAATTTGGCTTTCTCTATTGATCAGGAGAGTCTCTAGGATTCGGGCCTCATTGTCGCTATCATCACTTTGGGTTTGAATTATGTCGAAGTCCCTTTCCTTTTCATGGCTGCTTTCTTCTTTCTCCTTTCCCTTGCTTTGGGTGGCTCTTTTGGTCTTTCTTCTCTTGGGCAATTCGACAATGGGCTTCTTGGGCAATTTCCCCTTGCTTCGGAGGGCCCTAGTGACATTTGGAGTTATAGCTTTAGGCACCCTTTTCCTTGATGTCCGGGGCTTGGCCACTTTTGGAGAAGAAAGCATGCCCCCTTGCCTAGGAGAGGTAGTTAGCACATGCTCTATTGGCTCTTTGCCCTTGTTACTTTCCTCATCATTCTTGCCACTATCCTGAGTTTCTTCATGGATGCCTTGACTGTCCTCTTGTATTTCTCACTGTCTTGAGTTTCTTCATGGATGCCTTGACTGTCCTCTTGCATTTCTTTTTTAGGGCTGCCCTCTTTACTTTTTCCTTTGCTGTCTTAAGGACTTTGAGGCTCTGTTTCTACAATGTTTTGGGATTCATCCTCATCCTTTTTGCTGCTGTGAGGGCTACCAATGTCCTCATCAAAATGCTCAATCTCCTCATCATTTCCTTCCTCACTGTTTTGAGTTTGTTCATGGCGCTGCCCTTCTTCCCCTTCTTGCCCTGCCTCATCATCATGCTGCTGCTGTTCATCTTCATTTTGTTGCTCATCATCATGTTGCTGCTCATCATCATGCTCTTCTTCATCATGCCCTTCTTCTCCTTGCTACTCTGCCTCACTGTGCTCTTTTTCACTTTGCTACCCTTCTTCACTGTGCTCTTCCTCCTCTTCATCATGCTGCTCTTCCTCCATTTGCTCCCCTGTTTCAACATGCTGTTGTTCATCATCATCATGCTCTTCCTCCTCATCATGCTCTTTTTCTTGTTCAATGGGAAATTTGAACTTCTTGGGAATGAACTTGCTTGAAGAAGGCGAAGGGTGGTGGGTGGAAGGTGAAGGAGATGTATGGAATGAAGGAACAGTGGCGAAATCTGGATGTGCAATGAAAGTATCCCAAGATATTTCCTTCTTCTCAATCTGATGCAGAATGATAACCTTTATGAGGGAATGATGGAAGAGGCAGGTTGTCTGCTGAGAAGGAGGTTTTTTCTGAACAGTGGAGGCCATTTTTTCAATACTTGTATGGAGGAAGAAAGGGAGATTTAACAATTTGGCTCTTGTGAATTGCATGAGCAATCGGACATGATAAGCATAGACTCGGGAGAATCTTCCCTTGCAAGTGAAGTATTTCATGATTATCTTCGTGAAGGGGGCATAACTAGTCAACGGATATGAGAAGGGAAAAATGGATGGACATGTATCTCTATGCTCAGGCTTCAGAAAACGTTTGTACTGTTCCGAGTCTAGGTGGCTTTGTTTAAACCACTTCTCTCCGACATAAGGGATTTTGGTGGCCTTGGAAATGGATCTAGGAGAAAACTTGAAATCCAAGCCTGCCAGCTGAAAGCGTTTCCCTTGAAATCTCAAAGCACAAAGATGTGTCAAAGGGGAATAGCTTTCCACCTCCTGCACCCTTTGACAAAACTCTAGACACCCAACCTCATGAAAGTTAAATAGGACTAATGGATGAGCATTTACCTCTTCAGTTGAAATAGGCTCAAACCTCCTGTGAAGGCCACTTCTACTGTCCTGCCTGGGAGGCATTTTGTTTTGAATACTTTTTGCTGACTGACAAAAACAATTTGTCTCAAATGGTCCTTGAAATGGCTTCTCAAGCACGCCCCCTGTCCTCCTTATAAATCATTGTTTGTACTCTTTTATGCCAAACAACAAGTATTTTTCAAATGAAACAAACTCAATCTTATCACTGTGTTTGGGCAAAGTTTTTGAAAAGAGATGTTTGTGGTTTCTTGTTTGAACAAGGATCTTTTGTGTTTTGATAGAAACAAAACAGCCTTCCTCCAAACAATACTCTTCTGTTGTTCACTGGTTTCTATACAAAGGTAGACAAAACTCCCTCAGCTGATTTGAAAAGCCTCTCACACACTCTGCTTTTGGGACTTATAGAGGCTGCACAAGGTTTCACTTTTTCACCATGCAGAGAGGACACTTTTAAAGTGACAAAGCATTCAGATTATAAACACTGTTTTCACCTTATATTTTGCATACAGGGGTTATTTTTTTTTTACCACTGTTAGGACACCTTACAGCATCTTGAAACCTCTACCACTGTGTTTTCTGTCTTGTCATTAGTATATGGTTTATCACTTTTCTTGAAGGCAGTCTTAGGACTTTTGAAACTGATACAAACACATCCTACCTATACTGTAACAATATTTGGCAACATAGTAACAAACAACATTGATTTTCTACCAATAACTCCGCTCTCCAATCACTATTTTAGTCTTGGAAAAGCATGGTATCAATACCCGTTTATAATTTCAAATGCACCAAGCGGTAATGAAAAATACCTTGACGATGGCTTATGTCCCTTGTTTGATGAATTGAGCAGGTCCTAAGACTCTTTGAAGGCGTTTTGGATGTTTAAGCAGGCGCGGCACGTTCATAGGCAAAAACGTCGCACAGTGGAGGGGTGTCGGGTCGGCCTTCGGGAAGTTGGTGACCGACGCTACAGGCGCGTCGCGCGTCGCGCAACTATATAAGCTCTGTGTATTTTCTCTCCCAGGCACGCCGCGCAAGTTTTAAGCCTAAAAAAACTTGAAATTTTCTCGAAGCTCCTCGTTTCTCCAGTGAGCAACCAAGGGATTGTTGTTTGGTTGCTTTGAATTTCGCAAGTGAGACTTTGCAATGGTCAATTACTCCCTTTAAAGTCGAAACAGCCAACACATCTTTGAAATTGCTTTATGAGGGTTTGGATGCTACGAAGGCCCTTTTTGTGTTGTCAAAAAATGAGTCACTTAACCTATATTATTTCATCACTCTTCAAAACATTGCAAATGCCCATGCTTTCGGTTTTAAATTTAGTGGACAAACTTCTCCACTATCTCTCTATCTCTATCCTTTAAAGGAAAATCTTCACAAAGTTAGCAACCCTGTCACTATTTGCCTATATCTGCTCCTTAAAAGAAAACTTGCTCAAAACCATATAAATGATTGTAGATGCATCTTTTGAATGATATTTCTCTTTGATTGCGGGTGAAACTTAGTTGCATTCACCTAGGTTTTACAATCATCACAGCAGGGTTTGTTCATATGTTTGTAAGAGGTCTTTGTCTGTAATAGTGATATGGCTTGATTCTTTGAAAGTTGTTTTGAATTTGAAACATGGTGTCATATCCCTTTCTTCACATTGATGAACCGGTCCAAGCTTTGTTCACTTTAGCTTCATATTCTTTTGAAGGAGATCTCTGATAGAAGAAAAATCAAACCTCTTTGATTATTATAATATCACTGCTTGGCCATCTACTTAACAACATTTTTCTATTCATAAGCCTTCAATTGTTTCCCACTGCACTTAAACTCTACTTTTCAATCAGTGAAACCATATAATCAATCTTTGAAACACCACTGCTGTGTTAGTGGTTTTCATATATTGGAGAAAAAGGTGTAAAACAAGTTTTTAAGGCTAATTGCAGCATTGTTAGCCTTGTGCCCTTAAATGAGGCCATACCTCTGTTCCTGGCCCTCTGCTTATTAAATGGAGGCCTTTATCACATTGCCAAACCCTCTGCTTGTTAAATGAAGGAGGTTTTACAATAAGTGACCCAACCCTCTGCTCATGTTTGGAGGAGGTTTTCTCAGTCATTCAACCCTCTGCTCATGTTTGGAGGAGGTTTTACACAGTTATGCCATTTCATTTGCTTTCAAATAATGTCATCTTTCCTTTCACTGCCTATTCATAGTTAAGCAAATAAAAGTGACAAATTGACAATATGCCATGAGGGGAATTTCTCTGAGACATGTAATCTTGCTGTTAAAATACCTTTACGTACCTTTAGACATCAGAAGCAACCTGACTAGTATCTGCAGAGTATTACTTGTTATTCATAAGTCACTAACCTTTTGACTATGTTTGCAGGAGCTTATTGAAATAACTCTCTGTCCAGTACTTGCATCCCAGGCTCAAAACCACATGAGAAGTAGTTGTCTTCTCATGTTAAGTTTAATAATGTCTTCTAGAACACTAGTACACGTCTGCTCTTGAAAAAGACATTGAAACACTGTAAATCCACCTAATATCAGTTTGACCTGTGGCATATGCACTGCTGAGACATCAAGGTTTGTTAGTGGCGTGACTTAAGAGTGTATCAAGCTTTATTTGCAGAATAGGAAGGTTATCTATGACTGGTTGATATTAGACAGAGGTTCTTTTGGCTTTAGGATAGTTTTCCAAGGGAGGATTGCCTAAAGCGCCACTACCTAACGTAGGGGTGACTTTTTGGATAGATTTGGAGTATTCTCTTTGGAGCTGATGAACAAGTTTGTATGACTGAGACTAGATAGGACTTGAAAATTAGGTTTTATCTCATCATGGGCTGATTTTAAAAAGTAGGAGGGCAAAAATGTTTATGGGTGTTTTCTAGCTGGAAAATTTGACAAATTGGAGATCAGCTGCTAGAAAACTTGGCTTTAAAAAATAGTCATCATCAACAGGTGAAAAATACTGATGACTAACAGTGGCTCCATTTGGGGAGGGCAGCTCCTTTTTAGGAGGTGTCCAGAATTTCAGATCTCGGTTCTTTGAAGGCCAGTGCCTTTATCCATTGGCGCAAATTTTTTTCTTCCTTGATGCTATTTTTGAAAATTGACAGCATGATTAGCATCAACGATATTTATACCTACCCCACTATATTTCCTAACATTTTTTCTTCTTTTGGGTGCATTTGGACTAGCAACCCTTTGACATAATATTTTTGAAAAATGATACTATCTAATTCTACACTTATATCCGCCGAGAGTTCAGATTAAACTGATGAACTCCTTTGTTTCTCTACCTATGCTAGATCGACTGTCAAGATTAAGCTGTTTGACAGGATTTCATTCTCTAATCTAAAACACGAAATTGAAAAATGACCAAATCAGGATTAGACAGTCTGATTTGTCATGAAATTGTGGCATGAAATACAAGCTGCACACAAATATTACTTTGCATAAAATAAAATCTAGAAAAATAAGGCTAGGATACACAATTTGTTTTTCATCCCTACTTTCCTCTTTGGTTCTGTTTTGAGCATGTGGAACCAGTATCTTTTCCTAATCTACTCTCTTTGATAATTCAAGCTTACACAATGTTGACTATCTTTTCCTCTCACTAACTTTTCAGAAAATAAATTTAAAACATGTTCAGTTATGATTAGGCTAGATAACTGAACAATACATTTGAGCACTAGTAGTGGCATTTAGACTTGTGCGCTTTCAGAATGAGTATTTTTTGGAATACGGGTCTTTCTTTCTATTTTTCAAACTGCCCTCTTTTTCTATTTTTCTATTGTTTTTGAATTTTCTGTTTCTTTTATTTATTTTTCAAACAATGGTATATACAATGATTGAAAAATTCTTAATTCAGAAATCTTGGAAATGGTGAAACTTAAGCATCTTATCTTCATAAGGATCTCCTACCACTCTTAGTCCGCTTAGCTCTTGAAAAGAAAATTTTGGAAAATTTTCTCTTTCAAGCATAACATAAGGATTCATGCATGAATCTTTGAACAACCCTGTATCTTCCTGCTGTACCTCTTTATACCTCTGATTTCCACTCCTTCTTTTGTTGTACATATTTTTCAAATAATGTAGATATTCTTTGTCATTTTTGAAGTATATGATGACATCATCAAGGTAAGTCAGAATGCAGAAATTCAGAACTGGAAACATGGCTTTTAGGAGCATGTTTTTGATATCTGGTGGTTTTGCAATTCTGGGTTTGAAAATGGAACTACTTCCAGCATACTTGAAAAATTCTTGGAGCTGTCTGCTTTACAAAGGAATTATTTGGCTATATCCTCAAACATTATTTTGCAAAGACACATGATTAAAAGCATTTATCATTGGAATACAATGGTCTTGGCAGGAAGGATATAGTTGTTGTCACAAGGGTGTGTATTAGTATTTCTAAAATCAAAACAAATCCTATGACCAGCTATTTTACCTTTGACTACTACTTTTTGTTCAAGATTTTTGTATTTTCTTCGTCGAAGTTGTTTCTTGGAGTGATGGCAGTGGCATAGTTCTTCTCACTGTTTTCCCTACATGAAGTAGTATTTTGAACAAGATTGCAAATTCTGGCAGTTCTAAGTCTTTGGTGGAGTGGCAGAATGCTAGCTAGTTCAAACAACTCAGGTATATTTGGACTGCAATGATCATATCCTTTCATAAGAAGTTTTTCAGACATTTTCTCTGGATTTGGAGTTGTTATGGCTACTGTCAAGGTTTCATTTCAAGGGGTAGAGTTATGTGATGGAAAATCCTTAAGGTATGGTAAGAACATTAAGCTTCCATGCCCCTGAGTTCCAAAGAGGTTTGTGATATGCAAGTCTTCTAATGCCTCTGTTCTGAAAAAGTTTCCTGATGTTACTGCTGATGTTTGCCTAAGGTTTGAGCAATTTGCTTGACGGTACATAATGGTTCGTGCTTCTTGCTCTATCCCTGTTTCAAAAGGAACAAACTCTCTTTCCTCAAGACACAACTGCTCATGGTCATGATAATTTTGAGCGTCTAATTCATCATAGAGAACTTGGGGAAGCTAATGAGGTGGGTCTAAGTTTGTTTCAAATCCTTCTGACTGTTCTTCAATGTCCTCATCAATGTGTAAAATGAAAGATTTCAGATCAGAATGCAAGGAGTACATCGGGATGTTATCTGGCCTTTCCTTACAACTAACCATATATTTCATGTGCGATTCCCGATAGAGTATTCTAGTTTGGTTAAACACAGGAATAGTAGCATAGGACATATCAAGTTGAATATTTCCCTGAAGCTTAGCTCCCCAAGTTCTGGATAAAATCATTCCGTACTTGGGGGGAATGTCTCCTACCACTATGTCCATGATCAGGTGTTTTGCAGGTATTTGGGCCAAACTGAAACAAAGATCTTTGATCAAGCCTAGACATTTGACTCTACTCGAATCAAATGAATATAAGTCTTTATATGGTCTTGTGATTTCTAGGCCTAATCTTTCCATCACAACCTTCGGCATGAGATTATGCGAGGCCCCGGAGTCTAGCATGGAATTGTGTAAGATTTGGTCATGGATATTCAAACTGATGTAAAAGGGAAGACTGGTTCCTTCTTGGAATTTCCCTTCTATTTTTGGACCAAACAACACTTCAGGAGTGTCATCAACTAGATTAAGGGTGTTTGCATCATTTCCTACATTCAGGACCTTTAACACTTGGGATTTATAAGAGCTTTGGGAGATAAGTTCAGTGAGAGGCATGGTAATCTTTATTTTGGCGATTTCTCCCTCAAAACTGAAGGGTGCTTGTAGTTTAGACAAGTTTGCTTCAGTTTTTTCAGTCATGACTTTTTCTATGTTCTGAGTTTGCTGACTTTGTTTCGAGATTTTTTTTGACACAGCGATCTCGGGAATCTTTGTGGAGGTACTAGGAGCATCTGAGCCAAGACTTATTTGAGTAGCTTTATCTTTGTTTTGGTCAGTTTTATTGACCATGATTTTGTTGCTATCCACTACTTTTTTAAGGATAGTATCAGGGGTTTTAGCAGTGTCCGAGCTACCTTTCTTGGAGTTGTCTTGGTTTTTTCTGTTTCTAAGGTCATACTACCTGTGAGCTTCTATTATGGCATTCTGAAAATTTATGGCAAGATCTTCGGGATCTTCATAGTTGGTTTCATCTTGATTCGGAGAGAAGAACGCTTGTTCTTCTTCTGTGAGGTAAACCTCACTCTCATTATCAGAACCTATAAGGTTCAAATGATTTTCATAAATGGGTTTTGTATCCCTTTCATCTTCTTCCACATAATTTTCATTAAAGGGTGGCCTAATTTGTTGGTCATTTTCTCTTGTTTTGTTTTGAGGCTGTTCCCTCCTAAAATTTTGGTTCCGGTTTCTGTTTGAAGGGTTTGGCTGGTTGTCCCTAAGAGGTGTCTTTTCACTTATCTTTTCCCACATTTTCACCATGGATCTAACCAAGTCATCTATTCTAGGATCTAAGGAAGGGGCTGAAGTGGAGACCTCATCTCGGTATGTGACTTTCCTTTCTGATCTGGTCCTAGCTCTCTTTTCTGCTAAGTTGGCTTATGCACTTATGGCCACTTTTTGCATTTCCTCTAAGGTAGGGGGTCCTTGTCTCTTAGTTGATAAGTCATATCTGGGTCAAAGCCTTTGGGGAACATTGCTAAGGCTGAGTCAAGTGGAGGTTTGAAGTGAGGCGGGAGGGTGTTATAAACACTATTGAACCTAGTGCAGTATCCCTGGACACTTTCCCCATTTTCCCATTTTATACTGTTATATTCTGACAAGATTTGAATGGGGTTCTTTCGGATTTCCCACTTATTTATGAAGGTTTGGTAAAGTTCTAGGAGATCGTGGATGTTGTTTGGAGTTAAGCTTTTAAACCATTTTTTGGGTTCTCTGCCCAGGCTTTGGGCGAACATCCTCATTCTGATGGTCTCATCTTCTATTTCCATGTATTCAAAGGCATCGCTAATTCTATCTACATGTTGTTGAGTTGTGGTAGTCTCAACTCTGGTAAAGTGCAGGATTTTGGATTGATAGTCATTTTGTAAGGGAGCCAAAGGGTGTGGCAACACAAAGGGTGCATATCAGGCTGCCATGGTAGGAGCTAATGGATGATGTACAAAATGAGGGCTTGTAGGATGAGCGGGGGTGATTTGAACAGTAGTGGTTTGGATGGGTGTGGCGGATTTACTTGGGCTAGTGATATGATTTTGAGTAGATCTAGGGTGGTAGGAGCCAAAGTGATGGAGAATCTGAAAGTCGGGAGGTGTAGTAGGCGAGGCTTCTCTACTAGGACTCTGTGGCAGATCTAGGGGCTCAATATCGTCGAAGTTTACCTTACTTTGTGACTTGCTTCTAAAAAGGGTTTTTGCTGATTTTAAGTCAAATGGGGAATCTTGCAAGGCTGTGAGGTGTTCAGGTACTGATCTTGCTTTACGGATGGACCTATTAGTAGCTAAATTGCCAGTTTCAGAAGCTTTCCACAAAATCTTCTCTGGGTCATCTACTATGATAGGGGGATTTGGGTCTGGATGAGATCTGGTGTTGATTCTTTATGAAGCCAGATTTCGAATCTAGAGTTTAGAGAGGATGGTATTTGTGATTGTTTCGGATGGATGACCTCTCTAGGGGTTTACTAATGTGAAGGATGGTCAAAACAAAAATGAGGACTAGTGGAGTCGCCATGTGGATTTCTGTGAGAACTATGGTCCACCACCAACACTATCAAAGATGCTTTCGGGAAAAAGTTTTCTAGCAAACTTTGAGATGAATAATTGCAAGGAAGAGTGATTCACTTGGTTTCAACAGTTTGCTAGGTTGTTTAGACAAGCTAATGGTCTTATTTGCAAGATTATTTTTGTTTATCTCCTATGTTTAGGTGAAGTCTTCTGAATCGCTAAGTTATACTTAGTTTGTCACTGATTACAGAGTTTGCACCATAAGTTTTAAGTTTGGAAAGGATGAGTCAACATAAAGGTATGGTTTATGAATTTTTTGGTTTTTTATGGAGTTTTTTAGGCCTACTGGAGGCTAGTGGAGTTGCCAGGTGGAACTTGGTTGTTTTTTTAAAGATGTAGCTATGGTCCACCACCAATAACTAGGGAAAAGACAATCTGGGAATGTTTTGGGGTTTCCCAAGTTTTTGTGTAGCCTATGAGGTTTGGAAGAGTTTCCTATAACTGAATCATCATTTTTCTAAGATGGTGAAAGAGCTAGCTTCTAATATTCAAACAAAACTTAAGTTTTCTGAGTTTGATTGAGATTTCGAGAGTTACTAAGGAGTACTTAGATTGTCACTAACTCGGAAGGTCCCACCATGATCGCCACTATGTTAGTGAGCGGTGGGATAGATTAATCAAATAGTATTCTTAAGGCTGCTGGAATGTGTAGGGGAATCTAAGTTTGTTCATCGCTCAGAGTCCCACCATGATCACCATTATGTTAGTGTGGCGATGAGGTGGCTCAATAGTATAGTGTGCTTAGTTCAAAAAGGGGCTTTCCGTGAGTCTTGAAAGGTATTCAGATTAAAATGAACTCAGAAATGTCCCACCGTGATCGCCATTATGTTAGTGTCTAGTGATTTGGCTGATTAGCAAGCCAAATGACAGTGTAACATCAAACCAGTCTTTGGAGCCCAAGGACCTAGCCTTCCTGGACTCAGAAAGGGCTCTCTCTATTTGTGTAAAGGATGTATGTGTGTTTGCTTATTGTGTTCTTGATTTTAGGCTAGTTATGAAGTAGGTTTTTGGTTTTGGTTTTTAGGTTTGTGAGGGATGAACTAATCAAAGACTAATATAGGTAAAAATATGTCGGATCAACTGGGCTATGGGGTCGAAAAGGTCAAGAAAGGTTTCAGATGGTGATACAAGGTTGTTGAAGGGCCGATTTGATTCGAGGTAAAATGGATCTTTGGGTAAAATGGAGTGGGATGGACATTAAATTTGTGAAGAACAAAGGATTTCAAACGTAAATAGTTTAATAGCTGACATAAACATGGTAGGGCTAACCATTGATCATGAGAAATGTAACTATAAACTGATCAATGCATAGAAATAAACATTCAAGCCATGCATAGAGATATATGACTCTCTAACTTTAGAAAATGGCTATCAGACTTTGGGAAAATACATTTAAGACAAACAAAAAACTCAAATCACTATGAGGAAATGCCTAAGCATATTATTTCAAGCTATTGGGCACTTTGAAGCAAGATTGCATAGTTTTAGGCAAAGGGCAAGATCAGTACAAGACCACCTTGGTTCAACAAATGACAATCTAATCAATCAAAGAAATGTTTCAGAGGTGGAGCTATCACTAGCCATGAGTAAGCAGGGCATACTGTGAATCATACTTAGCATGCATAAAAACATAAATGAAACAAGCAAACAATATTCTTCAGTTATCAAAGAGCAATCAAGGATTCTTTGATATGACTAAGAAGGAAGAAAACATAGAAGCTATAAATAAACGTGAAATTTGAGTTGCCTCCAAGGGCATGTCTCAAATCTATTCTCTATTGTCTTATAGCAAGCAAGAACATGGAAATATGAATGAAAACTAAGAAGAAAAACAGAGAGGGACACTATACCATTTTACCAAGTCAAGGAATCCAACCACAGACCTCCTTCATCATCCAAAAACATTCAAGAAACTATCTAATGCATGAGACAAGTGTTTCTTCCAAGCTTGTATAACCATATATTTCTTCTATTCATCAAGTTCAGCCTTATTTACAATTAAATCCTTTGAAATATATAGGCCAAAGTGAGGAAAACCTCCTAGTTCAACTTGCAATCTCATTGGCCTATCCAAAATATCTGATTTTGTCCTTGAGGCTTTGCAAAGCCCAAGGCACAAAATATCTCATAAAATATCTCAAAAATGCTAAAAAAGGAAAATATATTGACTTTTCATAACTAATCATGCCCAAAAATAGCTAAACGCACATGAGGAAAAGTCACTTTAGAAAGGTTCATTTTTTACAAAATACTTAAGAAATATATCAGCAGAAATTCCTCTGTCTTGCCGGCAACGTTTGGAGGCCTTCCCGATGTCGAAACGAGGCCTGTGATGGCTCGTTGGAAAGATATGAATATATATTTTCTGAAAATTCTTATTTTTATCCAAAATTATCACTATAAGTTCATAAAAATCTAACCTGTGTGTAAAAACCCAAAAAATAGACCTTGTTGATAAATGGGGCAGAGTGTGGAAAAAGTGAGTGTTTTTTGCCATTTTTGGGGAGAAAATCATCTTGAATTGATCTGAAAATCACTGAGTAGATGCCCCTAAAATTATGGCATCCAATAATACCATTTTCATCCTTTGAGGATGCCCCAAATAGAAATGGTGATGCCCATGAGTTTTAGCCAAAAAACCCAAAAATGACAAAAAACCAAAACTTGTTGAATTTCGCTCAATTTTGGTGAGCATGACCCTCAAGGGTTTTCAGAAGCATGTTGTGAAGATGAGACCAAAATTTTGAGTTTTGAGGTGTCTTTCTTCATTTTTGGTGCCAGGCGCCTCCTTTGTGCTTCCTTGAGTTTTTCCTGTGTGGCCTTCAATTTCCGTCGGGCAAACTGATTGAGCTTCTTATAGTGCTCGGTCATCCTCCGTTGAAGGTCCAAATCTATATTTTCCTTCTCCAACTTCTTTTTCAAGTGATCATTCACCCTCTCAAGCCATGCTTCTCGATTGTTCTCTATCTCTTGGGCAAACAAAGTAGAGAGAGGAAAAGATTGGAGAAGGGCAGCTTCTTCCTCCTTTTGTTTCTCAAGGGCTCTTTTGAGTCCCATGGTTCTTGGCCTCTTTCTCCTGGGCTGATCTTCATCTTCGCTATCATTTAACTCGCCCATGAGTTCTTCCAATCTAACTTGTGCCTTGGAGGCCTCTTTTTTGTATTTGATGGCCCATGTCTCATATACCACCATGTGGTCACTCATCTATTTATTTTGAATTTGAAAAAAGTGATTGAAGTTTCTAGCCCTCTCTCGATTTGACCTCAAAGCATCAATTTGTTTTTCTCTATTCATCAAGAGAGTCTTCAGGATTTGGGCCTCATTGTCGCTATCATCACTTTGGATTTGAATTATGTCGAAGTCCCTCTCCTTTTCATGGTTGCTTTCTTCTTTCTCCTTTCCCTTGCTTTGGGTGGCTCTCTTGGTCTTCCTCCTCTTGGGAAATGCAACAATGGGCTACTTGGGAAATTTCCCCTTGCTTCAGAGGGCCCTAGTGACATTTGGAGTTATAGCTTTAGGCACCCTTTTATTTGATGTCTGGGGCTTGGCCACTTTTGGACAAGAAATCATGGCCCCTTGCCTAGGAGAGGCAGCTAGCACATGCTCTATTGGCTCTTTGCCCTTGTTATTTTCCTCATCATTCTTGCCACGGTCTTGAGTCTCTTCATGGATGCCTTGACTGTCCTCTTGCATTTCTTTTTGAGGGCTGCCCTCTTTACTTTTGCCTTTGATGTCTTTAGGACTTTGAGGCTCTATCTATACAATTTTTTGGGCTTCATATTCATCCTTTTTGCTGCTATGAGGGCTACCAATTTCTTCATCAAAATGCTCAATATCCTCATCATTTCCCTCTTCATTGTTTTGAGTTTGTTCATGGCGTTTCCCTTCATCACCGTGTTCTTCTTCACCTTGTTATCCTTATTCATCATGATGCTACTATTGTTTATCTTCATTTTTCTACTCATTATCATGCTCTTCTTCATCATGCCATTCTTCCCCTTGTTGCCCTTCTTCACTGTGATATTATTCACTTTGCTGCCCCTCCTCATTGTGCTCTTTTTCACTTTGCTTCCCTTCTTCACTGTGCTCTTCCTCCTCTTCATCATGCTGCTCTTCCTCCCCTTACTGCCCTGTTTCAACATGCTGTTGTTCATCATCATAATGCTATTCCTCCTCATCATGCTCTTTTTCTTGTTTAATGGGAAATTTGAGCTTCTTGGGAATGAGCTTGCTTGAAGAAGGCGAAGGGTGGTGGGTGGAAGGTGAAGGAGATGTATGGAATGAAGGAATAGTGGTGAAATCTAGATGTGCAATGAAAGTATCCCAAGAGATTTCCTTCTTCTCAAGCTGATGAAGAATGATAACCTTGATGAGGGAATGATGGAAGAGGCAGGCTGTCTGCTAAGAAGGAGGTTTTTTCTGAACAGTGGAGGCCTTTTTTTCAATACTTCTATGGAGGAAGAAAGGGAGATTTAACAATTTCGCTCTTGTGAAATGCATGAGCAACCAGACATGGTAAGCATAGACCCAGAAGAATATTCCCTCTCAAGTGAAGTATTTCATGATTATCTTCATGAGGGGGGCATAACTAGTCAACAGATATGAGAAGGGAAAAATGGATGGACATGTATCCCTATGCTCAGGCTTCAGAAAAGGTTTGTACTATTCTGAGTCTAGGTGGCTTTGTTTAAACCACTTCTCTCCGACATAAGGGATTTTGGTGGCCTTGGAAATGGATTTAGGAGAAAACTTGAAATCCAAGCCTGCAAGCTAAAAGTGTTTCCCTTGAAATCTCAAAGCACAAAGATGTGTCAAAGGGGAATAACTTTTCACCTCCTGCACCCTTTGACAAAACTCTAGACACCCAACCTCATGAAAGTTAAACAGGACTAATGGATGAGCATTTACCTCTTCAGTTGAAACAGGCTCAAACCTCGTGTGAAGGCCACTTCTACTGTCTTGCCTGGGAGGCATTTTGTTTTGAATACTCTTTGCTGACTGACAAAAAAAATTTGTCTCAAATGGTCCTTGAAATGGCTTCTCAAGCACGCCCCCTGTCCTCCTTATAAATCATTGTTTGTCCTCTTTTATGCAAAAAAACAAGTATTTGTCAAATGAAACAAACTCAATCTTATCACTGTGTTTGGGCAAAGTTTTTGAAAAGAGATTTTTGTGGTTTCTTGTTTGAACAAGGATCTTTTGTGTTTTGACAAAAACAAAACAACCTTCCTCCAAACAGTATTCTTCTGCTGTTCACTGGTTTCTATACAAAGGTAGACAAAACTCCCTCAGCTGATTTGAAAAGCCTCTCACACACTCTGCTTTTGGGACTTATAGAGGTTGCACAAGGTTTCACTTTTTCACCATGCAGAGAGGACACTTTTAAAGTGACAAAGCATTCAGATTATAAACACTGTTTTCACCTTAGATTTTGCAAACAGGGATTATTTTTGTTTTAGCACTGTTAGGACACCTTACAACAACTTGAAACCTCTACCACTGTGTTTTCTGTCTTGTCATTAGTATATGGTTTATCACTTTGCTTGAAGGCAGTCTTAGGCCTTTTGAAAATGATACAAACACACCCTACCTATATTGTAACAATCTTTGGAAACATAGTAACAAACAACCTTGATTTTCTACCAAGAACTCCGCTCTCCAATCACTGTTTTAGTCTTGGAAAAACATGGTATCAATACCCCTTTAGAATTTCAAATGCACCAAGGGGCAATGAAAAATACCTTGAAGATGGCTTATGGCCCTTGTTTGATGAATTAAGCAGGTCCCAAGACTCTTTGAAGGCGTTTTGGATGTTTAAACAAGCGCGGCATGTTCATAGGCAAAAACGCCGTGCAGTGGAGGGGTGTCAGGTCGGCCTTCGGGCAGTTGGTGACCGGCGCTACAGGCGCGACACGCAACCATATAAGCTTTGTGTATTTTCTCTCCCAAGCACGCCGTGCAAGTTTTAAGCCTGAAAAAACTCGAAATTTGCTCGAAGCTCCTCGTTTCTCCAGTGAGCAGCCAGGGGATTGTTGTTTGGTTTCTTTGAATTTCACAAGTGAGACTTTGCAATGGTCAATCACTCCCTTTAAAGTCAAAAAATCCAACACATCTTTGAAATTTCTTTATGAGGGTTTGAATGCTACGAAGGCCCTTTTTGTGTTGTCAAAAAATGAGTCACTTAACCTATATTATTTCATCACTCTTCAAAACATTGCAAATGCCCATGCTTTTGGTTTTAAATGTTGTGGAAGAACTTCTCCATTGTCTCTCTATCTCGGTCCTTTAAAGGAAAAGCTTCACAAAGTTAGCAACCCTATCACTGTTTGCCTATATCTGCTCCTTAAAATAAAACTTGCTAAAAACCATATAAATGATTGTAGATGCATATTTTGAATGATATTTCTCTTTGACTGTGGGTGAAACTTAGTTGCATTCACCTAGCTTTTACAATCATCACAGCAGGGTTTGTTCATATGTCTGTAAGAGGTCTTTGTCTGTAATAGTGATATGGCTTGATTCTTTGAAAGTTGTTTTGAATTTGAAACATGGTGTCGTATCCCTTTCTTCACATTGATGAACCTGTCCAAGCTTTGTTTACTTTAACTTCAGATTGCCTTTGAAGGAGATCTCTAATAGAATAAAAATAAAACCTCTTTGATTATTATAATATCACTGCTTGGCCATCTGCTTAACAACATTTTTCTATTCATAAGCCTTCAATTGTTTCCCACTGCACTTAAACTCTACTTTTCAATCAGTGAAACCATATAATCAATCTTTGAAACACCATTGTTGTGTTAGTGGTTTTCATCTATTGGAGAAAAAGGTGTAAAACAAGTTTTTAAGGCTAATTGCAGCATTGTTAGCCTTGTGCCCTTAAATGAGGCCATACCTCTGTTCCTGGCCCTCTGCTTATTAAATGGAGGCCTTTATCACATTGCCAAACCCTCTGCTTGTTAAATGAAGGAGGTTTTACAATAAGTGACCCAACCCTCTGCTCATGTTTGGAGGAGGTTTTCTCAGTCATTCAACCCTCTGCTCATGTTTGGAGGAGGTTTTACACAGTGATGCCATTTCATCTGATTTCAAACAGTGTCATCTTTCCTTTCACTGCCTATTCATAGTTAAGCAAATAAAAGTGACAAATTGACAATATGCCATGAGGGGCATTTCTCTTAGACATGTAATCCTGCTGTTAAAATACCTTTACGCACCTTTATACATCAGAAGCAACCTGACCAGTATCTGCAAAGTATTACTTGTTATTCATAAGTCACTAACCTTTTGACTGTGTTTGCAGGAGCTTATTGAAATAACTCTTTGTCCAGTACTTGCATCCCAGGCTCAAAACCACATGAGAAGCAGCTGTTTTCTCATGTTAAGTTTAATAATGTCTTCTGGAACACTGGTACACTTCTACTCTTGAAAAAGACATTGAAACACTGTAAATCCACCTAATATCAGTTTGACCTGTGGCATATGCACTGCTGAGACATCAAGGTTTATTAGTGGCGGGACTTAAGAGTGTATCAAGCTTTATTTGCAGAATAGGAAGGTTATCTATGACTGGTTGATATTAGACAGAGGTTCTTTTGGCTTTAGGATATTTTTCCAAGGGAGGATCGCCTAAAGCGCCACTACCTAAATTAGGGGAGACTTTTTGGATAGATTTGGAGTATTCTCTTTGGAGCTGATGGACAAGTTTGTATGACTGAGACTAGATAGGACTTGAAAATTAGGTTTTATCTCATCATGGGCTGATTTTAAAAGGTAGGAGGGAAAAAATGTTTATGGGTGTTTTCTAGCTATAAAATTTGACAAATTGGAGATCAGCTGCTAGAAAACTTGGCTTTAAAAACTAGTCATCATCAACAGGTGAAAAATATTGATGACTAACAACAGTGTAAGGAGTGTTTTTGGTGTTTCCGCTATTTCCACATCCTTAAGGTAATATAGGAGGTTGAATCTCATCTTTGTAGCCTCTCATCACATGTTTACCCCGGTTGGTGGGTTACTTGGGTAGATGTGAGAAGAGGGTGTTACAAAAATGACCATAAATACCTAAGATGACTTCTCATTTTTACAATTTCACACGTTACCTTCAACAATGAATATTTGGAGCCCTTTTTCCCTTGATATTTTGCAACTTATTGTGACCAATCCAGGGAACCATTTCAAGTTTCTTTGGATCCAAGTAAGAACTAAGACCTTTCTCTATCTTTTCACGGTTCATTTTTGTGTTTTCATGTAAAATTTTCAAGTTTTTGAGGCCCCTGCAATTCATAAAAAATTCGCTTGGACCAATTCACCCCCTCTATGTCGAAAAGGGCATGCCCCTAGGCAGTGGAACACTGAAAACATAGTTTTGATGCTCTATCTAAGCCTCATGGGGTGCGTTGGGCACATTTCTCCAAGTTTGTTCTCATTTTTACCTCAAATTTTGTGAATTTTTTTGCATGGGAAAGAGTCTAATGATTCATTTGTTGATGTTTCAGGTACCCATCATCAAAAAATGCCATTTATTTGGATATAAAGAGAGCACAACCACAATATATTGATGTATCAAACGACCCAGCTACCATCTGAGTGCTTAAAAACTACGGGTTGTTCAAATTCTTCTGGCTTCCCGATATGAGGCAAAAAATGGAGTTGTTAAAGTACCTTGTGCATTCATGGGATGTTTAGGCACATGAGTTCAAGTTTGGGGAGAATCTACTTGAGATACAGTTAGATGATATTTACTTTCTGATGTGATTTTCAAATTGAGGTGCCCCCATCTCTCTTCTAGGTGGAAGAAGTGGTGGTGAGACGATGAAAGATTACATTGCTACCTATTGCAGGCCTCGAGCTATTCCTACTAGGGATGAAAATATTAACATAAAGGATGTGACCTAACTACCTTTAAGAATGATATTGTTCATCTTAGAAATATTGGTAGGAAACTTTACATTACATGTGACAAGCATATCATACATGCAGTACAGGGTAGAATGTCTAACGCTGAGAACATTCAACTGGAGCGAGGGTGTATTGGTCAACTTCAAGGAACAAATTACTAAATAAAAATGGAAGTTGAAAAAAATTGGCTATGGTGTCGTCTTTGTCTCTTTTTCCTTAGAGCGGGTACCATTACTGCAACCTCAACAGATTATACTCGAGCCCTTTGATCCAAGGTTCCCACAGATGAGGAGGTGGATAGACCACATGGCCAGACATGTATGTCCATCAGTGATCATTTTTTCACCAACTTGAATGGTTGTGCAGACAGTTCATTATGATAGATGAATATCCTTATGTAGGGATGGATTTTCTGAGATGATCCCGAGTTCGTGATGCCTGAGGGAGAGCAATGGGATGCTATAGGAAATATACTTTGACCTTTAAGTTTTTAAGAAGTTTTACAAAAAAATTTATATGTTTTTTTCATGTTACTGAGACTAAACTATTTGATGTTTTCATGCAGACAATGGGCCTGTTTGAGCAGTGGGTGCTACATATCTCCGTCACACAGAGAGAAAACCACATGAGGAGGTAGTGGGACCAGTACAGGTCACTACGATGGGACGTGATGCGCTACAAGATCTTTAGATAACAGAGGTCCTATCAGAGGTGGAGCGCCACATGGAGGGATTGACTCACGGGGTTGATGAGACCGTAGTCGATCAACTTCCTTGCAACTTAAATAACATACCATCATGGTAATTAGTTATAATGTTCTATTACTACGCAATATATCTCGTGCAATGTCATTCTATCATGAGCACCACTGATTGTCTACTTAGATGTTTGCATGTAGTTTTTTTATATGGGTGATGTAGCCATATGTGTCTCGAGACACACATTTTGTAAAACCAAAATTATCATACACACACACACACACACACACACATATATATATATATTCAGTGTTTCCTAGTTTCTATTATGCTTTCAATATAATGTGATGTGAATTGAAAGTTACTTACATTAGTTACAAATGTATATCTAAAACTAAATTAGCTAGGTCATCTACTAAAGTGTTTAGATTTCTAGAAATGTGTTCATATTGTATGAAATTGTAATTCCTTTCCAGAAGATGCACTCTCAAAAACATGCAAAGGATGGCGATATTTCTCACCGAATAGATATTTGCGAGGTGTAGTACTACGAGATGTGAGTCAATCCTGATGACTATACATCAAATACCATGTGAAATAGCATCAAATATCATCTCAAACACTGCGCTATACTCAACGATGTTGTTGGTAGAGCATCCAATGCAAATCCCTTGCATGCTCACTAGCTCGCCATTTGGAGCAAAGATGGCCCATGCTGCAGAGGATAGGTTCCAAGTACTATGGCTAGCACCATCGGCATAACCAATATACAGTTTGAGAGAGGTTGACATCCACAAACCAAAGTAATAAGGATCAACATAAACCATGGGAAACTCTAAAAAACACACTACAAACACACTCAACACACCTATAGATATTATGTTCACAATGTACTATTCATAGAATCAAGCATAGTATTTTTTGAGATACACCCCATTTCTAGGTTGCGACAGCTGAATTCCATCAATACTACTAACTCGTAAGCCCCTTTTTCCAGGACATGTTTGAAAATTTATGGGCCCAACCACATAAGATGGAACTTTCCTGGGCCTAACTTATCGACCTCCTAGTCATATAAGAGTAACAGATCTCCTTCCAAGAAGACTCTAGGATTGACACTTTTGTCATATTGCACTTTGATGGATATTTTATTATCTTCGTTGGCCAAAGCGACATCGCGCTGGATCTCATCCATTTGAGTCAAGTGTAAAATACGCTCCTGTTCTACGGATGTAGCAAGGAAAAGTTTGATACCTAGTTTTAGCAATGGAATTTCACACCTAATGGGAAGGATTGCTTCAAAATCACCAACTAAAACGACGTGAATCCGGTAGAAGTACTTGTTGATTTTCGATATGCCCACAAGGCATCATAGATAGTAAACTCTATTTCGATTTATGGACCCCTATCATGCATTGAAGCATAGTCTTAAGAGCTTTGTTGATAGCTTCAACCTATCCATCAGCCCGAGGATAATATATAGGGAGTAGAATTTTCATGTGAAATTCGCAATTTGACAGTTAATTCGGTCATCATATGATTCTGAAAATGCTTCCTGTCATCTGTGACTATCGCTTGCAGAATGCCAAACCTAGCAATCATGTGGTTGAAAAATAAGTATGCAATCGTTTCACCGGTGTATTTGAATGTAGGCATCGCTTCGTCCCACTTATTAAAGTAGTCAAAAACGACAATGATATAACCATACCCCCTAACCGAATCAAGGTTACATGTCATAAAGTTGATACCCTATTTCGAAAATGGACCAACAACAATAACAGGATGAAGTGGAGCACAGACTTTGCAATCATATATATGGCAAGATTGATGCTTATGGACTGTAACGATACAGTCGTGGAAAATGGTGGGTAAAAAATAACCAGCACGTAAGATATTTTGCATGGTAGCGTAAATAGATAAGCGTCCACTACATGCTCCTGTATGGAAATCATTCAGAAGTTTCTCGGCCTCCTCGAGAGTGAGGCATCTTCATAAAATAGTATATATTCCACGACAATAAAGGGTGTCTCTGATAATCAGATAATTTCAGGACTGGTACCAGATATGTCACTACTCAGAGTGAGAGGTATTATGTTAGAAATTTTGGGTCTGGAGATAAATCAATAAATCTCCATACTACGGGGCAGATGATGATATCATAAATAATGACTCGTCAAGGATGGAATATTTATATGTAGATTCCACATCAAGGGAGGGAATATCGCACATTATTTCGAAGAAAACTAGGGATTTATTTGACTCAGATTTGATTAATTCTAGGTCAAATTCTTGGAGAATAACTATCCATTTCGAGTAATTTCCCCCCAACAATTGGGGCAACAGTAAATATGTCATTGGGTTGCAAGCTGAAATGACCATAGTTTTCTGAAGCAATTGGTAATGGTGAAAATTTTGGACGGCTTTAACGGCCACTAAGGCAACCATTTTGACATGAGTATACTGGATCTCAGTATCATTGAGATTTCGACTCAGATAGTAAATGGGATGTTCAGTACCAATGTCGTCTTCTTGCACTAGCATATTTCCCCCAAATTCCAACGACCAAAATGTCGCTCTTGCGACACATAGGCATCCCAAGAACGATGTTTTGAGGTGCGGAAAAATGTGGTTTCTCCTAGAGTCGGACTTTCGAAACTTGACTTTTTCGTCGATAGAGCGACGATATTTTCGACGTTTTTTGGGGTCGTCACAATTCCAACGTTGCATGATGTGTCGCTATTATAATGTTGCACGATGTGTCGCTATTCCAACGTTGCACGATGCATCGCTATTCCGACGAAATGAAAATATTAAAAAAAAAAACAGAACGTCGTAATACCGACGGACATAAATTTTTTGGGTCATCGTAATGCCGACGTTTAGAGCGTCGCTCTTCGGACGAAAGGAAAATATTAAAAAAAAAACATAATGTTGTAATACCGATGGACATAATACCGACAGAAAAGATCGTCAGACTACCGAAGGAAACAATTTTTTTGTTTTTAAAATTTAACATTGTAATATCGACGGAAATAAATGTCGGTATTCTGACGGAAAGAAAATATTTATAAAAAAAAACTAACGTCGTATTAACGATTCAAACATGAATATATGAAGATATGTGGTTCATAATCTGTAAGATATGAAGAAGATTTAGACTAATACTGCTATAATCTTCAAATGAAATCACATATACCACAACATACTTTATCATAAAATATACATTTTCAACTAAACCTTTAAAATTCAGAAATGAAAGAACTTAGTCGTCATGAGCCTGAGCAGTTCATATGTTGTTTACAAATACATGGTCTTCCTTGCATTGCATATTTACATATGATAGCATTGGCCTTTAGACTACTACTGCTATAACCTTCAAATGAAACCACATATACCACAACATACTTTATCATAAAATATACATTTTCAACTAAACCTTTAAAATTCAGAAATGAAAGAACTTAGTCATCAAGGCTGTCATGAGCCTGATCAGTTCATATGCTGTTTACAAATGCATGGTCTTCCTTGCATTGCATATTTACATATGATATCACTATTGTTTTATGAAAATTTCAATATACACAGCAACAATAACAATTTCAATATACAAAGTAATAATAACAAATATGGACTTCTACATCATGGACAATTCGTGATATGGACGGCATATTCAATGTTGAATTGTTGTTTTTCTACAAGCACCTTGATTTCAGAACCCCCTCATAATCTAATATATGAATGAAATGAATTTAGAAATATTAGGTGCTAGGATTTATCATAATATATGAATGTAATGATGCTAGGATATCTCCTAATACATGAATGAAATGAATTTAGAAATAGGTGCTAAAATCTTCTCTGGCTTTAACAATCACTATAAAGTATCTACAAGGTTTGTGGAGACTGGCTTCAGTTTTCCTTCTAAGAATGACTTGATGAGTGTGAAGGCCTTTTCAGGTTCATGCAATGGAACCTCATGGCCTGCTCCTCTAATTGTTACAAATGTCAGCCCTTCGTATACTTGAGTCCATCCTCCCACCTGAGCATCACATACAACTATCAACATTCATACTGATACGAACAAAGCTTCTGTTGAAACAAAGCTACAGTTGAAATTCGAGATTTATCTCAACCATCATTGCACACTACCAATTTCTATTTCTCATTCCTATTATAAATAGAACAATGGTGAGCATCATAACAAATGAATTTCCCTACAGGTAGCCATTGCATTTTCATGATTTTAGAGATAAGATAAGGACAACAATGTGGGTCGTAATCCTTATGATAGGGATAGTGATAAGAGGGCCGATAAAAGGCACACTAGTGTGCGCCAAAATGAAAAAGGGAGTTGCCTCATTAACTCTCTGAGTAAGAATTTATCATGCATGGTGGGTAGTAGGTTAGGAAACGTGGCGGACGAGACTCTTATAAAAAACGTTTTAAATGATGATTTGAATGGAACCATTCACAGGAAAGTGGTGAACTTATCCTCTGTGGAATTAAGTTTGGAAACTCTTAGGATTCTTAGCAAAGGCTTAGGATTTGTCGTTGCTCCTAAAGGTATTCCAAAATAAATCATTCTTTGTAGCATCGAAAAAGGCATTCATAGTTTACCTTTGGATGACAAGGAAGCACTGAGACAAGAATGCTCCCTTATTCTAAGAAAATCAAAGGCCCCTAGAAGTAACCTCGGCAAGGATGAGATGAAGGTTCTTAAAGCTCTTCGTGATAATGATGAAATTGTGGTCCTTAAGGCAGAGAAGGGAGGAGCAACGGTCGTTATGGATAAGGTTGATTATATTAGGAAAATGAATCAGCATCTGGATTGTAGCAACTACAAGAAGCTCAAGTCCAATCCCATGCCAAATATTTTAAGAGAAGTTAAGAAATCTATCTTGAACTCTCATCTCGATGAAAAATTAAAAAAGAAGTTGACCCCAACCTGTGAGGTCATTCCAAGAATTTATGGTCTTCCCAAGATTCATAAAGAAGGTGTTCCCCTTAGACCGATTGTTAATACCATTGTTTCCCCCACTTATGAATTGGAAAAATACGTTGCCAAGATTCTTAAATCTCTTGTTGGAAATACCGATTCCTTCATTAAGGATTCCAATGATTTCATTAGACTTATTAAGGAAGAAAGGGTGGAGGAGAGTGACATATTGGTAAGCTTTGATGTAGTTTCATTGTTTACAAATATTCCATTAGATGAAGCAGCACAGGTGATCAAGGGGGTTACAAATATAGAAACTACTAAGCTTGCAAAAATCTGTTTATGATCCACCTTATTCAGCTTCCAAGGAGAGTTCTATGAGCAGGTATCAAGTGTCACAATGGGATCGCCACTCTCGCCTATCGTCGCCAACTTATTGATGGAGCACTTTGAGAAGAAATCCCTTGCCTCTTTCCCCTTAAGTCCAGTCTGGTGGAAACGTTTTGTAGATGACACAAACATAAAATGGACACATGGTAGGGAGAATCTCGATAAATTCTTTAATCACCTCAACTTAATTTCCTCTAAGATCAAGTTTACTATGGAAATGGAAGAAAATAGGAGCATTCCTTTCTTGGATGTCCTTATTACTAGAAAGGAAGATGGAACATTGGGGCATCAGGTGTTTAGGAATAAAACATGTATACTGACAGTTATCTTCATGCCGAGTCTTACTATCATCCTGCTCAGTAACTTGGTGTTCTTAACACTCTTGTCATAAGAGCCCTGAGGATATCCAATGAGGAGCACCTAAAGGATGAAATCACTCACCTAACATCTGTTTTCATGGGTATAGGTTATAAGGAGATAGAGATAAAAAGATCCATAAGAAGAGCTGAGGGTTCGGTCATTTCCAAGAAGCGCAAAGAACCTTAAGAAAATCGTGGTAGGGTCTTTCTACCTTACATTAAGGGTGTTACAGATAATATCGCCAAGGTTATAGGTAAGAATGACATCTTTGCACAATTTTCGGCAGCTGGGACAATAAGACAGAAAATGAAGTCAGTGAAAGATAGTATTGATCTTGCGCAGCTTAAAGGTGTTTACAAGATTGACTGCTCATGCGGAAAAAGTTATATTGGTGAAATTGGATGCTCTCTTCAAAAGCGTCTTAAAGAGCATGGTGCTGATATCAAGCATGAACGATCTCGCACCTCATCCCTTACTAATCACTCCTTGAAAACTAAGCATCACCTACGTCTTGAGGATGCCAAAATCATAGCTAAGGAGGAACACTATCGTAGAAGAAAAATTAGGGAAGCCCTCGAGATTATAAAACACCCTCGTAACATTAACAGAGATGGAGGATTCGAGATCAGTGACAGTTGACGGCCTCTAATTCAACAAATGTGCTCCGAGGGTTCATCCTCTTTCAAAGGTATAGTATTTCAGGTTTGCTTCTCCTCCTATAAATTTGTAGGATTCAGTTACTTTTAATAATTTTCCTTATTAATTAATTTTTATTTTAATAATAAGAATTAATTAATTCATAATTATTATTAGTATCTATAGTTTTTAAAAACTAATAATGATTATAAATTATAAAACTTATTTTATTCACAAAAATTTAAAAATAAAAATAAAAATATTTTTAATAATTAAGGTTTAACTGATGCTTATTAGCTAATCATATTAGTTACTTTTAATAATTATCATTATTAATTGATTTTTATTTTTATTAATAAAAATTAATTAATTAAGAGTTATTATTAGTATCTATGGTTTTTTTAAAAATAAGTATTGTTATAATTAAAAATAATTAAATATTTGAGACTAAAATAAAAATTTAATTATAAAATTAATAATAATTATAAATTAACTTATTCTATTCACAATTATTTACTCTTTAAATAAATATTTGTTAATATTAATTAATTGATCTATTATTTATTATCATTAATAAAAATTAAAAATAATAAAAATAACAAAAATAAGAATAAATTATATTATTAAATAAATTAAAATAATTATTCAACTTTTTTAGGAACTTTAGATTTTATAATTAATTCACTATAATAACATTTTACTATTAATGTGGTATAATAAATTTACTAAAAATTTATCAAAATTAATTAAAAATTTATTAAAACTAATTAAAAATTAACAATTTTCAAAAATTAAATTTATAAAAATAGGATAGATTAGTTATACTTAAATAGAATATATTAGTTAGGTTTGTAAGCTTTTAGAATAGATTAAAATAGAATAGAATTATTAAAATACTATTAAATTAATTAAATTATTAAAATTTATAAATTAATAAATTATTAATTAATTAGTTGATTTTGTCAGCTATTTTTCTCCCCTTATCAATATATTAACCCTGAATTTTTGCTCTTCTTTCATTCTTCATTCAAAATCCTGTCCTGAAGATGGATCCTCATTGGGATTCGAAACGCCGACCATTGTTTCTTAACATTGTGGATAATCTGAGAATTTCTGCAATAAAAGATGATTCACCTGCCCATTGTCATACCAAGGATGCCAGTGAGTAAGCGTGC